>OY986040.1:78196038-78585250 GCA_963920215.1 Nineta flava
TATTTTTTATTGCAACCTCCTGAAAAATCGAAAAAACACCCCCCAAAATTACGTTTTTCTGTACTTTACATGCTGAAATGATGAAATTTTCACCAAACGACCCGAAATAAAGTCAAGTTAACAGAACACTGAAAAATTTCATTACCTACATTGCATTCCACCCCTCCACCCCAATTAATTGAAGTAAAATTGCCATTTCACTTCTTTATAAAGTCAAATTAACAGATTACTTTGAAAAATGTCATTACGTATAACGCAAACCTCCGAAAATGGGAAAAACACCCCTTAAACTGCCTTAGGGCATTTTGATCAGACTAAAAATATGACCGCTAGAGAGTCATTTATGTATTCTAAGGAAATTCGCTAAGTTGACGCAGCTCCTGCGTAACGAATTTTTTTTTGTGACTCGGAGCCAACGGGTCAAGTGATTTCTTCGAATCCGAGCTGCCAATCGCCGTATTATCTTTCTTATATATATCAAAACTATTGCATGCTGCGCTGCACGTTGTTGTGGAATATGATTGTTCAAAGACTGTTACGTTGATAATCAATTATCTGCAATAAACGATTAGTTTAGAAGTCATAATCGAAACAAATCAAGTAACATCTTATATATACTAAATTTTATATAGTTATTTTAATAAAAAATATATCACTCTTATTTCACATTAATTTGTGGCGTTTTAATAAAAATCGATTATTTTAGAAGTTATAATCGAAACAAATTAAGTAACATCTTATATATACTAAATTTTATAGTTATTTTAATAAAAATATATCACTCTTATTTCACATTAATTTGTGGCCTTTTATTAAAAAGGCCTATGATCGATGAATATTATTGTCAATAATCCAATGTAAATAATTTACGCTTTCGTTTCAGTTTTCACTGCTTGCATATTTGGTAATACACCACCTTGGGCGATTGTTACACCAGATAATAATTTATTTAATTCTTCATCATTACGAATTGCTAATTGTAAATGACGAGGTATAATACGAGTTTTCTTGTTCTCATTAGGGGTAAATTGATGAAATGTAAGAAAAAATTTGGTTGAAATAATATTTCGTAAGTTTTCTTTAGTATGTTTTTATTAAAATTTTATAATTAAAAATTTTATTTATAACGTGGTAAGTCTTAAAATATTTGAAATTATCAAAAATTACGCAGGAGCTGCTTCATCTTCGAGCGAATTTCCTTCAAATACATAAATCACTTTCTAGCGGTCACTATTTTATTTCCTTTCAGGAAATTCGCTAAACAACTTGCCGCGTTATATAAAATTTTAGAAACATACTAAAAAAATTTTACTTGAAGAAAACTTATTACGTAATAAATTTCAACCAAATTTTTTCTGACATTTAAACAATTTACCCCTAATTAATGTTTTACATAGATTTAATGAATGAATGAATGAAAATTATTTATTAATATCGTCGTTTTTCGAATTTATAATACAAAACGTCTTAGAATCTATAGTACCTAGCCTAAGCTTTACCTATAATACATCATCTTATTAAATAAATACATCGAAATCTATAATCATTTTACATCGTTTCTTACTTAAATGGAAAAATCTTATAAAAAAACCATTGATATCTAAAATTAACCTAAGTTGGACGGATAAGCCGTCCCTAAAACTAGACCTTAAAGAAAATATTTACAATTTAGATTACACCGAATCAGTTGTAATCGACATCATGTGGCATGCGGTATCGTTTCCTGAAAAGCAACGTACGCGGGTCAAATTAGTCCAGTTCATTTATTTCCGGGAAAGGATTTTTGCGGGATGATTGGAAATAGGATTTCGAAATGGTTTGGATGAAGGTTTTGATTGTGGGGTGCCCAGTTTCTCTGTAGAGTGCTTCAGCCGGGTATCGTAAGGGGACTTTCAAAATCGTCCGAAGACAACGATTTTGAAATTTGCATTTTCTCAAGCTGCGAAGGTGCAACCTTGATGTCGATTACAACGTTCGACCAGATTGGTGCAGCGTACGTAAGTACGGGCCAGATACATGACTTGAAAAGTCGATGTTTCAGATGTTCGTCCAACCTACTCCTAGCGTCGAGTAGTGGGTACAACCCAGCGAAGGATGCGTTTCCAAGGGCGAGACGTTTTTTAACGTTCCGCGTCCAATTCAACTGCCTTTGAAGGGTTACTCCCAGGTATTCAACACTTTGAGTCTGTTGGATTTCAGTGTTAAACATCTTCAATTCAAGTGGGTAAGAAGAAAATTTATTCTTCTTTGTGAACAAGACGGACTTCGAGTCTTCGTACAATTAATTTTGATTTTCCACTTCTTGAAATAGCTTTCAAGCGTGGGTAGGCGGGATTGGAGGCAGCTCGAGATAAGTTTCGGCTGCCAGGAAGTACAGTAGATTGCTGTGTCGTCCGCGAAGAGGGCCGTTTCGTTTGCTCGATCCTTCGGGATGTCGTTTATAAAATATAAAAATAGGCGGGGTCCAAGCACGGAGCCTTGAGGTACACCAGCCTTGACACAATATTGGTTCGATGTACTTTGTTGGAGATGAATTCGGGATTTTCGGTTCGATAAGTAGGTAATCAGGAATTTCAGGATGTAGGTAGGTATGTTGAATTTGGAAAGTTTGTGGATGAGTCCATCGTGCCAAACCGTATCGAAAGCCTTTTCGATGTCCAAAAGGACCATGCCTGTGGATTTATTCCAGTTAAATCCAGAAGAAATATGGTCAGTGAGCCGGTGAAGTTGACTCACTGTTTAGTGGTTCGATCTGAAACCAAACTGTTGGGGAATTAATTGTCCGTGGATATTTTCATGCGACTGCAGCCTGTTCAAAACTACTTTCTCCATGACCTTGCTGAGAGATGGCAGCAAGCTGATGGGTCGGTAACTTGAAGGCAACTTAAGTTGTTTTCCCGGTTTCGGAAGGGCAAGCACTATGGCAGCCTTCCAAATGTCAGGAAAATAACCAAGTCTCAAGCACGCAGTATAGATATAACTGAGCTGAACAACCTTCTTCCGAGGAAGATAACGGAGAACAACATTAGTTATTCCATTGTCACTGGGAGCTTCCTACACTTAAGTTTCCTTAAAATGTTTGAAACCTCCTGAGGTGACACGCATTCGACATCGATTGGGTTAATGACGGAAGAGCGAATATTTTCCAAAGATTCGGACACCAAACGGGCCGTTTCTTCGTCGTGATATTCGTCGCCGTCGGTTAAGCTGTGCGCCTTAGAGAAGGTATCAGCAAGAAGTTGAGCTTTGTCTGAATCTGGGTAGAGATACCCATTTTCCGACAGTATAGGGGGCAGTCTATTGGAACATTTACGCAAACTTCTAGCAATTGTCCAAACACTATTGTCACGAGTGGTCAGAGCCATAATCCTCTCATCCCACATTTTATCACTCCTGCGCGTGACTTTTTCTCGAATATCAGCTGACTTTCGCTTCATGGCGTCATGAAGCTCAGGCAGCGTAACTCTTTGCCAAAATTTACGCAATTTGTTCCGAGTCCGTATGAGTCGTAGTGTGTCATCATCTAATTTAAGTTGAATGCCGATGGATCAAGTTTTCCTAGGTATAGATTTTTCGGTAGCAGCTACGAGATTCCTCGTCAGTTTACTAACATCCAAATCTATTTGATCGGTTTTTTGATCTGTGGAGTGATCAAAGTTTCGGCGTATAGATACTGTTTGAAAAGTTTCCAATCCGCTTTCTCAAAGCTCAATTGGGTCCGCAAGGTAGCAGCGCCCCTCATTTCACCTAGGGTGAAGGTGATTGGGCGATGATCGCTTTGCAAATCCAAGTGAAAATCTTGGTCCGACAGAAGGTTACAATTCTTGAGTAGCGTTAAGTCAATGGTCTATATATATATATATAATATATATATATATATATATATATATATATATATATATATATATATATATATATATATATATATATATATATATATATATATGTGACTATCTATTAGTTAATTTGTTAATATAAAAAAACAGACAAAAAAGTATTTGTATTTTTGTTTACTACAAGGTAGTTTACTTATACATATAATATTTATATGGCATTTTATATAATTATAATTTTTTATAACTTAAATATATGCATCGAAGCCGTCTCCATTCTAATTTCGGCAAATTGTGGTAATTATAAAGTCACATCTCTATATAATCCCCCCGATAGACTTTTACAGGGAAAAGATATTGACCGCATTTTAAGGACACATGATCGCGCTGTGATCATGGGTGATTTTAATGCTCGCCATATGTCTTGGAATTGTATGTCTAACAATGCTAGCGGAAACGCACTCTATGCGCATTCCCTCAAACGTAACTGCATTGTTGCGTACCCAGAGGACCCACTTACTATCCTGATGCTGCCCACCGCCCTCCTCAGACCATTGACTTAACGCTACTCAAGAATTGTAACCTTCTGTCTGGATATATATATATATATATATATATATATATATATATATATATATATATATATGTATATATATAAATTATATGTATATATATGTATATGTATATGTATATGTATATATATATAAATATATATATATATATATATATATATATATATATATATATATATATATATATATATATATATAAGTATATATATATATATATATATATATATATATATATATATATAAATTTTACAGATGGTGATTTTCGACATCTAGTAGCTATGATCGATGGACATTTTTGCTATACTATAAAGCTGAAAGTGAAGCTGACTGACTCATGCTAGAAAGTTGCGGTTTTTGGCATTCGACACGAACTTGCTTGAAACCGACGGAAAAAATCGGAAAACTTCAATAGGCAATAGATTTTGCAAATCGAATATGTGATTATCTATCCATTTAATTGTAATTCAAAAATGCAATCAATGATATTTTTAAGAATACTTTTCCATTTTTTAACGATAATTTATTTTTGAATAAAAATTTTCATCCATTATTTAGTTTGTCTCTATAAGGGTACATTTATTTAAATATTTGAATTTTTTTTTGGATGCATTTTCATGAAAAAATTTTGTCGTGATGTCGAAAATCACCATCTGTAAAATTTATATACAGCAGTTGTTGTTGAATACAGCAGTTTTCGTCTGGTGGACATTGTGTGCAGTTGGTTTTTTTTGTAATTTTGTAAACATTAATTTATATTCTCATTTTAACTCTCCTGCGTAACGTATTTTTTTTTTGTGACGTGGAGCCTACGGGGTCAAGTCATTTCTTCGAATCCGAGCTGCCAATCGCCGTATATTATCTTTGTTATATATATTAAAACTATTATCTTTGTTATATATCAAAACTATTGCATGCAGCACGTTGTTGTGGAATATGATTGTTCAAAGACTGTTACGTTTATAATCAATTATTTGAAGAAGAAAAAATCGATTATTTTAGAAGTTATAATCGAAACAAATTAAGTAACATCTTATATATACTAAATTTTATAGTTATTTTAATAAAAATATATCACTCTTATTTCACATTAATTTAGCAATTTTAAAATGCCTAGCCATTTTAAAATGAATAGTAGAACGAATGCGGATATATTTACTTAAAATAACATATCAAATACTGTCAAAATGTTGCAAATTTTTAAAAATCGGAAAATTTTATAAAAAATATTTATTATATAAATAAATAAATAATAATTACTCTTATTCGAATAATTTTATTTTATTTTATTTTTAAATAAATTTATTTTAATTAATTAATTATTTTAAAAAAAATTATATTCGGGGGTTGGGGAGGCTTTAATTAAATTTGAAATGCAAGTCCCACCCATACCTCCGAATTATAAACTGTCCACCGCGAGAACCGCGACTGTGACGGCGACTGTGTGTACCGTTACCGCGACTGTGACAGCGAGTGCGTGTACCGTTACCGCGACCGCGACTAAATCGATTACCGCGATAACTAGCTCTTAGAGCTGTAATTGGAGCTGCAACTGGAGCTGCAATAGGATCTGCAACTGGCGCTGCAACTGGCGCTGCAACTGGAGCTGCAACTGGCGCTGCAATTGGAGCTGCAACTGCAATTGGAGCCAGAGATTCCTCTTGATCCTTACTAAGGATCATATCGCCGACAATACGAATGTCCGCGGTAGTTGACTCTTCTTCATCAACGTCCATTCTAAAAAATTAATGTGTAAATATATATCCGATCAAAAACATAAATGTAAGAAAGGGCCGAGTTTTCGGGTAAATCCTTAAAGTAATAGTTCCTTCTTAAAAAGTGATGATATGAGAGTAAGGATCGAGCTATTTACAAAGTAAATAGCTCTAGACTTCATATATTAGTTGCTCCTTCAAAAGTGATGATATCCCAATAAAGATCCTATTTAAAGAGGTATTTACCAAATTTTTTTTTACATTTAAACAATTTACCCTAATTACTTTTTTTGGTAGATTTAAAAAATTTGGTAGATTAAATTATAAAAGTTGATTAAATTATATAGTAGTAGAATAAGTATATTTTAGCATCAATATTTTACATAACTTGTAGTACAACACATCTTAAAGTATAGTTCCTAGCCTATGCTTTACCTATAATATATCATCTCATTAAATTATATACATCGAGATTATAGAATCGTTTTAACATCGTTTAGAAATGGGAAAAATTTAATACAAAAACCATTGACATAAAACTTAACCTAAATTGGATAGATAAGCCATCCCTAAAACTAAACTTAAATAGAGATACGAAAAGAAAATATGTACAATTTAGAAAACAACAGTATTAGTTGTAATCGAGATCATGTGGCATGCGGAATCTTTTCCCGAAGAGCAACGTATTCGGGTCAAATTGACCCAGTACGTTGATTTCCGGGAAAGGATTTTCGCGGGAAGATTGGACAAAGGATTTGGAGGTAGTTTGGATAAATTTACGGATAGTAGGATGTCCAGTTTCAACGTGGAGAGCTTCAGACGGATATCTTAGGGTTTTTTTCGAAATCGTCCGAAGACAACGATTTTGAAATTTTTGCATTTTCGCAAGGTGCGAAGGAGCAACGTTTGACCATATTGGGGCTGCGTACGTGAGTACGGGCCGGATATATGACTTGTAAAGTCGATGTTTTAAGCGTTCGTCCAGCCTGCTCTTGGTGTTGAGTAACGGGTATAGTTCTGCAAAGGATGCGTTTCCAAGGGCAAGACGCCTTTTGGCGGCTTGTGCCCAATTCAACTGCCTTTGAAGAGTTATTCCTAGATACTCAACACTTTGACTTTGCCGGATTTCAGTGTTAAGCATCTTCAATTCAAGTGGGTAGGAGGAAAATTTATTCCTTCTAGTAAACAAAACGGACTGAGTCTTCGTGGGATTTATCTTGATTTTCCATAGCTTGAAATAGTTTTCAAGCCTGGATAGATGGGATTGGAGGCAACTCGAAATAGCTTTCGGTTGCCAAGAAGAGCAAAAGATTGTCGTATCGTCGGCAAAGAGGGCTGCTTCAGTAGCTGGATCCTTCGGGATATCGTTGATATACTATAAAAAGAGCCGGGGTCCAAGCAGGGACCCTTGAGGGACACCAGCTTTGACACGGTATTGGTTCGATTTACTTTGTTGGATATGAATTTGGGATTTTCTGTTTGATAAATATGAAATCAGGAATTTCAGGATGTAGGTTGGTATATTGAGTTTGGATAGTTTATGGATAGTTTATGGATAAGTCCATCGTGCCAAACTGTGTCGAAGGCTCGATGTCCAAGAAGACCATGCCTGTGGATTTATTCCAGTTTAATCCGGTAGCAATGTGGTCAGTGAGTCGGTGAAGCTGACTCACTGTTGATTGGTTTGACCTGAAACCAAACTGTTGGGGGAGAAGCTGTGAGTGGATATCTTCATGCGACTGCAGCCGGTTCAAAACTACTTTCTCCATGACCTTGCTGAGAAATGGCAGCAAACTGATAGTCGGTAGCTTGAAGGTGACTTAAGTTACTTCCCCGGCTTTGGAAGCGCTAAAACTTTAGCGTTTTTCCAGAGGTCAGGAAAATAACCAAGTCTCAGGCATGCAGTATAGATATAACTGAGCTGCACTACCGTCTTTCGAGGAAGATAGCGGAGCACAACATTAGTTACACCATCATCACCAAGAGCCTTCCTACACATAAATTATATAAATTACCATATTTATATTAGTATGTAAGTAAACTACCATGTAGAAAACATAAAAAGTTAAAAAATATCATCTAAAATTCAATTATTTTTTGTCTGTTTAATAACAAACTAATTGATTGATTAATATCTGGGTAAAAACTATTGCACTTCGACCCTATGGTCCATTGTGCACCCCCTCCTACCTCATTCTGACGAGACTCGCTTCTCCCATATGTTGGCAATAGCCTGGAGCTTGCCTATCAGGCCCTCCCAAAGGTTGATATATTCGGGGTGAGATGCACCGAATATTCTGTATCTGTATCAGTCAAAGATTATGTGGCAGGATGTTTCTTTCTCCTCGCCACACAATCTGCACATAATGGAGCCGTTATGGAGTCCCATTGTGTGCAGATGCTTCCGCATGGGATAATGTCGGGTAATGAATCCGGTTACCCTCCGCAGCTGCATCCTGTTTAGCCTCAGTGCATCGTGAGATAAACTCTTTGTTGCACTCTGAAGCAGTACCTTCCCGAGCTCTTTCCCGAGCCACGGTACTTTTTCACAGTGATCACGGTGTTTAGCATTTGACTACTCGTTGATCGCCTGTTTACATGAAGTCCTTGGAATTCCTAAAACAGGCTCTGGGCCTATGAAGGACATACCGACTCCCTTCTTTGCTAAGGTTTCCGCTTCTTCATTTCCTTCGAAACCACTGTGACCCGGCATTCAGATCAATTTAACATTGTTCCGTTTTGCCAGTTTCAGAAGCTCCTCTAGACATTCCTTGACTACCCTCGAGGTGACCTAAGTTCCAGACAAGGCTTTTAAAGCAGCTTGACCTTTCGACAGAATACATACGTTCTGGTTTATGTAGCCTCTACGTAGGTTCTCGCGGACGCAAGTCAGTATGGCGAATAATTCTGCTTGGAAGACCGTGGCATATTTCCCCAAGTTGAGGTTTATGTTTGCATTAGGTCTCTCACCGTAGATTCCCGCCCTTAACAAACTAATGTTTTCATGTTAAGTTTTCACTACTGTCATGTAAAAAATAAAACGAAATTTTGCATGACAGTAAAAAGAAGAAAACACAAAATATAAAATATCTCTCTTAATATCAGAACAATGGAAAAATGTGAAAAGAATAAAGTTGTAAAAAACCAAATTTGCTACAATTCATAACCTTTTCATTTTTACTCAAACTCTAATGTGTACAGGGATATCAAGGAATTTAATTTTCAATCTTTAATTGTAAATATTTCTGTAAATATTAGTGTATGTAACAGAAAAAACGATTAGATACAAAATTACAGTAACACTTAATACCTACAACTTTACTTCTAATAAATTTTTCGATTTTTCAAATAATAAGGGAGATATGTCGAATTTTGTGTTTCCACCTCCCTTAAAACTACCCTTTCCTCTTGTCTGCTTTTACGACATTTCATTTTGATCAGACTAAAATTGTGACCGCTAGAAAGTGATTTATGTATTCTAAGGAAATTCGCTAAGTTGAAGCAGCTTTTGCTATTAATATAATACATAATTTTATTATATTAATAAATTAATTCATTCATTATATATTATAAAAAAAATGAAAAAATATTGATGTTTCGTTATATTTTCATGAAATTGAAATTGAAAATTATATATTAATATCGTCAGTTTACGAAGTTACAATACAATACGTCTTAGAATCTACAGTACCTACCCTAAGCTTTACCTATAATACATCATCTTATTAAATAAATACATCGAAATCTATAAATATTTTACATTGTTTCTGAAATGGAAAAATCTTATATTTAACTTTTTATGTTTTCTACATGGTAGTTTACTTACATATAGCCATTTACAGTATGGTCAATTTTTAAGAATTTTAATTAAAATACATGAATGTGTGATTTTTGTTTTTATAATAATAATAAAAATTTATATTATTTATATTACAACAATCGTTATAATTCTATAAGTATTTTATTTATATTATTCTTTTATTTCAATTTATTTTTTTATTTCAATATTTCTGTTTATTTAAAAAAAAATATGTGTAAAAAAATTTAGGTTTCGTTTATTAATCTCTTTTGTTAGTGATACAAATTCAATGTAAGTTAGTTTTAATTTTACCAAACGTATTATTTACAATGTAACTCGTGAATGAGCAGTTATTAATATTAAAAATATATATATTTTTAAAAGAAAAATTTAAAAAATGCGTAGACAGGAGCTGCTTCAACTTTGTGAATTTTCTTAGAAATTTGGTATTTGAGGCTCTTTTGATATTCAAAAGGTCAAGTTCATTAATGGGTAAAATCGGACAAGGAGAAAGGGGGGTTTACAAGAGGGAAAAACAAAAATTTTAACATATCTCCCTTAATATTAGCAAAATCGACAAATTTTATAATAAGTAAAGTTGTAGGTATTTAGTTTTACTGTAATTTTGTTTCTTATCATTTTTTTATTGTTACACTTATATTTACAGAAAAATTGACGGTTTAAGATTGAAAATTAATTTCCCTAATATCTCTGTACGCATTAGAGTTTGAGCAAAAACGATAAGGCAATGAATTGTTGCAAATTCGATTTTTTACAACTTTATTCCTTTTGAATTTTTCGATTGTTCTAATATTAATAGAGATATTTTATATATTGTGTTTTCGTCTTTCTTTATACCCCCCCTCCATTCCTCTCGACGTATGTCATTTAATGATAAAATTGGACTTGTAAATACTAAAATCATATACGACATTTCATTTTGATCAGACTGAAATTGTAAAATTGTGACCGCAAGAGAATTATTTATGTATTCTGAGGAAATCGCTAAGTTGAAGCAGCTTCTGCGTAACGAATTTTTTTGCGAATTTCCTGAAAGGAAATAGAGCTATTGGTCTCGTACCGACTTCAAAATTTTGTAAAAATTTTTGCAAATGTCCATCGATCCTATCTAGTAGATGTCGAAAATCACCATCTGTAAAATTTATATATGAATATATATATCTATGGACATATATATATATATATATAGATATATATATATAAATATATATATATATATATATATATATATATATATATATATATATATATATATATATATATATATATATATATACACAGTAGGGCCTCGGTAATCCGGACTCCCGCTTGTTCGGTGATCGCTGTAATCCGGCCGGGCAATGGGGTTCGCCGGGGAGGCGGGTAGGTGTAGGTGCGGGCTGGAATTAGCCAATTCGTCGTCAGTCTTTTGTTTATCGCCTTTCGTGTAGTACGTATAGTGTCAATTTAGCGCGCTCGCTAACATCATGGCGCCGCCACGTAAACATTCAACAATAACATTAAAAGACAAATTGCGGATTATAGAAATGTTAGATAAGAGTGACAGCTACCTTGTCATTGCTCGGAAGTTTGGTATAGGCAGGCGACTGTAGGCAACATAAAGAAGAACAAAGACAAAATCTAAGATTAAACATGTGTTTTATTACCATTAAATATGGCATACTATAATCCGGACGCCTCGATAATTCGGAAAGGGTCTTGTTTTTGCCTCTCCGGATTAACGAGGCCCTACTGTATATATATATAGTAGGCCCTACTCTATATATATATGTATATATACAAATATATATATATATATATAAATATATATATATATACAAATATATATATATATATATATATATATATATATATATATATATATATATATATATATATATATATATAAATACAGATACTTTTATTTTAAAAAACTGTTTGTTATGCATCTAACGCTTCACATTTATATCAAAACTATGTATGAATAAATAATAGTTTAAAAAAACTAAAAGACACGCTTTTATAGAAAATCTAACTAAAAAATAGAAAATAAAATTTAATACATTTTGATTAAGAAAAGTGTAAATAAGAAACAAATGTATATTAATGGAAAAAAGCGTGGGGTGCATAGTGTCAATAGTTATTCGATTAATATACATTGTTTCTTATTTACACTTTTCTTAATCCAAATTTATTAAATTTTATTTTCTATTTTTTAGTTGGATTTTCTATACAAGTGTGTTTTTTTAGTTTTTTAAAACTATTATTTATTTTTCATTTTTTAGTTAAATTTTCTATAAAAGCGTGTTTTTTAGTTTTTTAAACTATAATTTATTTGTAAATCACGGTTATCATTATATTATGGATATTATGAAATAATAATAGTATGCGTGTTAGATTTGTCGGTACATTTATGTATGTATACGAACAAGACGTAACTACCATAAGAGTCCCTACGCGGTTGTGCTAAGCTGAGTGCCCGATCAAAGAGTAAGCCTGTGGAACTGCACGCATGCGTAGTTCCCGCACTAGCTCTATCTCTCTTACTCTCAAGCAAAGGATGCGGAAAGAAATTGATGAATCTTGGTGAATCTAATCAGGATAATCCGATATTTTAATCGAATTATTGCATTGTCAACGGTCTTTGACAGGTGTGCAAAATTTGATTTAAATCTGATCGTTCAAAGTAGGAGAAAGTCGAGCCCAAAAGGGTCGGTTACATACATACATACATACAATCATACATACAGGTGAAACTAATAAAAAGCGTATAAAAAAAGATACAAACAAAAGTAGTTTGTTTTTATGAGATAAGAATATTTTGTTGTTGTTATTAAAGATGTTTCTTTTAGCTTGTATCGTTTATTTAAAAGATAATTTATATCCATGATGGATCAAACATATTATTATGACTTTGCATTTTATTGTTTAATCTAAGCAAATTTTGTGATATAACTTTTTCCACACCCTGTATTGTAACGTTATTTTCAATGTGCCTATGTTTAATCAAAAAAATTTGACTTAAATTTTTTTATTTGTTCTATCTAGTTTTCCACTAATTAATACGAAACCAACGTTGATAGTAAGTAGACATAAATTTATAATTTTCAACCGGTTTTATATATTTGTTTTATTAAGAAAATTAATCAGTTGATTATCCAAATACTGATATATTTAAAAAACTCAATTGGACAATATCAATATTAAAATAATTTTTTCATTTAAAAAAAATAGTGAACTAATTAAAAAAATTTGTTTTTCTATATTTTGTTAGCATAACATTTATATTTCTTTATTTTAATTTTATTAAAAGTAGTTTTTTTACAGGCATCTTAGGTATAAAAGTGATTTGTGTCCTTATATTATTTGATTTGTTTGGTGTTTACTAAATCCATAACAGTTCTTATTTTAGATCGCAATATGGATAGGTACATAAAAGATATCGCAATAGATGGCAAAACTATTTCACATACAGTTATATTAATGCCACCAGACGGAAGCTGTCTTTTTCACTCAAGATATATTTCAGACCCAAGTCTGAATCTATTTCCCATACCCCACGACTATGTTGTTTCGGGATTGTTGTTTCTGGACACTACGATGTATGTATTCCAATAACTACGCCCGAGAAAGTTTAAATGTAGAAGAATCTGAAAATATTCAACAACCAGGTGATGGTATTATTGAAAATGTCAAAGAAACAACTAAAATAGGTTCGGAAAAACCAAGGAAAAAGAAACATGGGCGGCCAAAAAAAAGAAACCCGCGCGACTGAAAGCTTCTGATAAAACTCACGAACAACTTTGTGATGCGATTAAGCGATACAAAAAAAAATCCAAATGTACAAATGAAAGCAGTATCCATATCTAATCCTCAAATTAGAACCAAATTGAATAAGGAATATCTACTACGTAAAAATTTAGAATTTTCGGGAAATAATGAAAATATCACCGCAAGATTAACGCTTGTAATCGGGGATCGACTAGAAGCTGAAAAGAATATTAAATGGGTTTTACAGAACCGCAAGAGCTTAATTGGTAATTATTTAAAATCGTATGAAAATTTAAAAAAGATCATGGTAACAGGACTTGAAAAATATCAAATATCACTTAACGACTGTCATAATATACTTACCAAATTTCAGGCACTTTTAGGCAAATCTTTACATTGTCCTACACAAGAACCGTATTTCACTGAAACTTCGTATAAATTATTGGAACACGGTAGTGTAGCCGTTATGAATAATAATGGGAGAGGTGTTTTACACGACTCCCAAGAAAACATTAGAAATAAAAGAAGAGGTGAAAGTTGGACATGTGATATAAAAATTTGTTTAGTAACTGAAAATATGGTAACAAATTTGGAAAGAAAACTTATTGAGCTATCAGAGTGTCCACCAAAAACTATATATAAATTTATATTATGTGAAGAAGAAGCGTTTAAAAACAATCTTAGATTTTTTAATAGTTTAAAGAGTCATTTTCCAAGTATCAGAACTATGATTAGACAACTGTATGAAATGAAATCGTATGGTTATAAAATCTGTGAATTAGATAATGCTTTAGACATGATGTAAATAATGTGGATTGTCCGATTCGAATTTAAATGAAGACCAAATAATAGAAAAATATCATACTTCATTGACTGACATGAAAGAAAAATGTCTAGATACGCCAAAAAATGAGTGTATATCTTGTCAAGAACATTTCTGTTTAAGAAATTTAACATCTTTTTCAGCAATACGAAAACCATTAGAAAGTAATTACTGGAAAACATTACAACAGTTTATTGAAGATAAAAAAGTCAAGTTGAGTAATTTTATTTGTACTACATGCTTATTGAACTTCCGATCGAATAAACTTCCCACAAAATGTATTCTTAATGGACTTTATAATGCAGAAGTTCCAGATGAAATAAGAAAATTAAATGAGTATGAAAAAATTTTAATCCAACGAGCAAAAACCTTTCAAGTAATTACATCTATGGTTCCTGTTTCCAAGAAACGCATATCTAATAGACACGCTATTAAAAAAGTGAAAGGCAGAACATTTCATCTACCAATACCATTGGAAGCGACATTAAAAAAAATACCAAGACCTGAAGAGCCTTTAAATACAGACCATGAATTATATATTCTTGTTAGAGGACATCCAACAAAAAGTAAAATAATATGGCAGGATCTTGTAAATTTAGAAAATATTTATAATGCCTTAAAGTTTTTCAAATATAATAACAAATATTATTCTGGTATAGTTTTACTGGAAAACTTTCGACAATTACAACATCATATAGATTCAGATATACAATTTGAAATTGAAACAGTAGATCCAACGAACCAAAATATTGATGGTGCATTATTAACACAAGTAACTGAAGAAAATCAACATGAGTACGAGCAGTATACAATATATCCTCTTCATGAGAGGCGACAAAATAAATCTGCGGCATCTGTTTATCAAATGTTGAAAGTGAACGCCCGCCCTTTAGATAATCGGGACAAAGATATTGATGTAAAATGTTTTCCAGATTTGTATGTTGATGGTAAAAATGGCCAATTTTATCCCAGAGAAAAAAAAATCTCATCAGCTGAATTTATTAAATCCAAGTTGATGTCGAGTCACGCTCAATATAGACGTAACCATCAATATATTTTTTATTTATTAAATGATGCAAATATGCGTCAATTGAATGCTGGTATATTTTATATGATGAATATAACTAAGCAAAATGAAAAGTTAACGAAAAAAACTTATTTAGAAATGATGGAAAGAGAAGAACTCGAAGGAGATTTGACAGCAATATTTAGCCGTTTAAGAAACACAGAACAATATTGGAAAAAGCCTAGAAATGAAGTTTTGTGTATGACGAGATATTATGGACCAGCTACTTGGTTCTTGACTGTCAGTCCATCAGAATGGAATTGGACTGATCTTGGGCAGTATATTAAAGATATCAATGGCCCTGGTATGGCCAAAAAGTCGATTAGTGAATTAATTGCTCAAGATCCCGTATCAGTTTCAAGATTTATGGATCTTAAATTTAAAGCATTATTAGATTTTCTATGTTCAAAAGAAGAACCTTTAGGAAAAGTTGAACATTATTTCTGGCGTCGTGAGTATCAATCCACAGGATTACAAAATTTTCATTGTATGTTGTGGATAAAAGATGCACCTATACTTGAACAGTCTACCGTACAAGAGGTGGCTAATTTTATATCAAAATATGTAACGTGCGTTATTCCAAACAAACAAAATTCACCACAATTACATGATCGAGTTATGAATTATCAACTTCATAAACACAATAATTATTGTTTAAGGAATAAAAAAAAATCAACTGGCTATATTCGCGTTTGCAGATTTGGTTTTCCACGTCCTGTTACAGATCAAATGAAAATAATAGGAGTTTACATCAATATACCTAGGACAAAAGAATCTGTTTATATCAATGACTATAATCCAGTAGTACTTTTAGTGTGGAATGAAAATGTAGATATTCAGTTTATTGGTGAAATTACAACTGTATTGAATTACTATATCACTAAGTATACAGCAAAAGGCGTAAAATGTCATGTAACAGAAATGTTTGAAATTATATATTCTACAAAAACATTAACGAGTCGACTTTTTAATGTTGGTCTTCGTGCACTCAATAACAGAGAGTGCGGATTTCTTGAAGCAAGTGATACTTTGCTCGGTTTATCCCTTTATGGAACTGATCCTGAAACTATTTTCAGATGGCTTGACGTGAAAATACATCGTAACCGCAGAGTTAAATCTAAGAAAGATATAAACAATTTGCATCCAAATTCATCAGATTTATTTTACAAATCATTGATTGATGATTATTATCCAAATAGATCTGCAGAGTTGGAAGAAATGAACCTTTATGATTTTGCCAGATGGTATGACATTGTCGATAGTCGTCCTGTTTATAGTAATGCTGAATGTTATCAAATTGGTGACGAAAAATTTTTAAAAAGAAGAAAACGACCATATTTAATCAATCATTATCCACTTGATATTAAAAAGTATCCAGAACAATATTATTTTGCAATTTTACTTTTGTTTTTGCATTGGCGTAATCTTGTCGAATTAAAAAAAGGGCAAGATTCATATATGGAAACTTTTAATATAGTTAAAGAAACTATATACGATGGTATAAATTACGGACAGCTGCAAAATGACTACAGAGAAAATTTGGAAAAAGCATTTGAAATGATCGAACAGATAATAACTGAAATACAAGAGAACAGGCAAAACGATGCAAATGAACATGATGATGATGCAATCGAAAATCAAATAGAATTTGAACCAGTACAAGCAATTAATGCAATGGATGATTTTCGATTAATTAAAAATATATCAGATCAAGAAATGAAAGAAATGATTGATAATTTAAATTCAGACCAAAAACGTATATTTGATAAAATTCACGAAACATTGGACAAAACTTCGAGCACTCTTAGACTTTTCGTGAGTGGTACAGGCGGTACGGGTAAAAGTTACCTAATAAATACAATAAAACAATGGGTGTCGAAAAATTTCAATAAGACTGTGGCTGTCACTGCGCCCACTGGGATTGCGGCGTTTAATGTTAATGGGCTAACTGTCCATAGGTTATTACAACTACCAGTTGAACATGGATTAACACCCAAATATAAACCTCTTTCAGATCAAGTTTTAAAAGTATTACGAGCTGATTTATCGAACATGATGCTTATAATCATAGATGAAGTGTCAATGATTTCCGACATAACTCTTATGTATATTCAGTTACGTCTAATGGAAATATTTGATACCTCTGATAATGAAAATGGCTGGTTTGGAGGAAAACATATTTTGGTATTTGGGGATTTGTTACAACTACCGCCTGTCAGAGAACAATCACCTTTTGAAGATATATCAGCTAAAGATATAAATAAACTGATAGGTTCATTAAGTGTTATTACAAATTTGTGGAAAAAATTATTTAGTTATGAAGAACTTTGTATTAACATGCGACAAAAAAATGATAATCATTTCATGAAACTGTTGAGTCGATTACGATTAGGAGTTCTAACATTAGAAGATTCGAAATTATTATCTTCCAGATTGCTGAAATTTAATTCCACAGAGTTCTTGTATGTGAATTGAAAAAATATAAACGTACTCCGAATTTATACGTAATGTACTCTATATTGTTGTATGTACATCAATAGCGAAGAGGTTATAAATCAAATCAATTGTAAATATCAATGTATAAATTATTTTATTATCACATTTAAGATTTTTTTAATTTTAACTAAGTATTATTAAATTTATATTTTTTATTTTAATCACATACCATTTTTAATTATATATGCATTTTAACATAAATAAATACAGAATTATAATAAGATAACAATTATTGAACAATTGAATCCAAATCATCACTTATAATTGAATTCAAATGTTATAAAGATGAAAAAATGAAATAAAGATTTTATTTATAAATTTCGTACTTAAAATTACCTGCGAGAAGTTTCTAAATTCATAATGACAGTAATTGGTTTGGTGTTATAGGAAAATGTTAAAACAAACAAACAAGCTACAAAAAATAAATATATCGTCTATGCAGTTCAAAATCGGAAAACAACTATTTCAACATCAAATATAATATATTCATCTAACAAAATGGCTTCCACATAGGAGGCCACAAAATAATTTTTAATAAGAGTAATATATTTATTTATTTATATATGAGTAATATATACATATACATAAATATACATAAATATTTACGTATTGGTCAACAACAACAAAAAAAAAGAAGAGATGTACTAAAATATCAACAATAATAATCCATCAAGTAAATCCAGTGAGTAAAATCGATCGGTAAGTCATGTCTACGATTATTATATAACAACCATACTATATTGATGTTTTAGCCTTTCAAAAAGCGAGCAGAGCGAGTTGACGTTATATAACGCGAAGCGGTCTCCTTTGCATATGTGAATCTAAAAAGAGTAAAGTATCGCGAAGCGTAAAGCAACGCAAAGTATACGCGAAGCGTAAAGAAACGCTTAGCGTTTTGTGCGAAGCCATCAGCTTCGTATATTTAAGCCTTTCAAACAGGAGTGATATTCGACCAAAAACATAAATGTAAGTAAGGGCCGAGTTTTCGGGAGAATCCTTAATGTAATAGTTCCTTCTTAAAAAGTGATGATATGAGAGTAAGGACCGAGCTATTTACCAAGTAAATAGTTCTAGACCTCATATAATAGTTTCTTCTTAAAAAGTGATGATATGGAAGAAAGGACCGAGCTATTTACAAAGTAAATAGCTCTAGACTTCATATAATAGTTC
This sequence comes from Nineta flava, assembly GCA_963920215.1. Lineage (NCBI taxonomy): Eukaryota > Metazoa > Arthropoda > Insecta > Neuroptera > Chrysopidae > Nineta > Nineta flava. The sequence goes on from OY986040.1 coordinate 78,215,281, forward strand.
CTTCTTAAAAAGTGATGATATGAGAGTAATGACCGAGCTATTTACGAAGTAAATAGCTCTAGACTTCAAATAATAGTTGCTTCTTAAAAAGTGATGATATGGAAGAAAGGACCGAGCTATTTACAAAGTAAATAGCTCTAGACTTCATATAATGGTTGCTCTTTGAAAAGTGATGATATCCCATTATAGAGCCGAGCTATTTACAAAGTAAATAGCTCGGTAAACTATTAACTAAAAAAAATTAATGAGGGGTAAATTGATTAAATGCAAGAAAAAATTTGGTTGAAATTTATTTCATAAGTTTTCCCTTAGTATGTTTTTAAAATTTTATATAACGCGGCAAGTTATTTTTTCTGATGATTTAAAATTTTTAAAACTTGCGGCGTTATAAAATTTTAAAAACATACTAAGGGAAAACTATTAATAACTATAAATTTTTTTAGTTAATAGTTTACCGAGCTATTTACTTTGTAAATAGCTCGGCTCTATAATGGGATATCATCACTTTTCAAAGAGCAACTATTATATGAAGTCTAGAGCTATTTACTTTGTAAATAGCTCGGTCCTTTCTTCCATATCATCACTTTTTAAGAAGCAACTATTATATGAAACTAGAGCTATTTACTTTGTAAATAGCTCGGTCCTTTCTTCCATATCATGCCAATGATAAGGCTGGGAGGTGGGGATAATTTGTTATTGATTTCTCAATGGTTTAATTTTACATAAAGTGGGAATTTTATGTTAGCTTACTCAACCTGACTGAGTTTCTTCGAGTTAGTCTACTTTGAATTAAAAAACTGAAAAGTACTATTCGTGCTAGTGAAAATTATTTTTCGCATAATTTCTTTTTTTTCTTAACTAAAAGTAGCGATTTTAGTGAAACGGTAATTTTACAATTTAATAATCGATTTAAAGATTTCGAAAATATAAATGTAATGAGTGATTTTTTAGTGGCCCCTTTTAATAGAAAATTTAAAATTCCTCCTTTAATAGAAATTTTTCTCAAATTTTTTCCGGACTCCAATGATTGCTCGTTATTAAACGATATGATTACTCTTCCAACAAATTATAATTTATTTGGAGCCATGAGCAGGAGCACAAAAAGTATTTGGGAAATCGTCGCAGAAAACCCATCTTCGTTTGAATATCCGGAATTATTAAAAATAAATAAATAAAAAACTAACTTGTTTTTGTAGTTGTTTCGCACCTTCTTATCTATGTGAATCGCGAATTTCACATATGAAACATATAAAATCAAATAAATTATTGGGCAATAATTGGTTGGACACCTCGTATTGAAACATCGTTCCGTCTTACTTCAAAACATACCTTTCTTGCTTACCCTCACTTAGCTTATGGAGATTCCCGTTGCTCAAATTTACAACCCATCCCCACCTCTGTCTTATAATGATTTTTTATTGTTGTATTAGCGTTCTTACAATGATTTTAATTGTTGTATTAGCAGCGTTTATCTACAAATTTTAATCATACTTTGACATCTATTCTGGTTTGCTATCCGCTTGAAACTCCCTTCCATATTTCAATTAAGTTTTGTGTATCATTTCACATAATAAGTTAAAGTATGCATCTTTTTTCGGGTTTCTTATATTTATTATTATAACATTGTGTACAATATGTATCCAAATCATAATATGCTATACCCTTCCTTTCTTTTCTGTAGACGCTTTCCACAATGGCTCCTTTTCCAACTTTACATATATCACACTTTTCGCTTGGTGAGGGTTTGCAATCACTGCAATTGCATGGCCGACCCCAATCACATCCTCTAGGTATCTATACTGTTTAGACTTTAGATGGTCGTATCGTAATGGTAAAATATAAATCTGAAGGTTGTATTTACTTATGACTACCTGTTTTTTTTTCGGAAATCTTCGTAAAGTTTCGATAATCTAATAATTATAATTATTGTTTATAAATCATTAATGATTAAAACATATTTTTCTCATCTCATTTCTAGCTCTCGTATAGAAAAAATGGTGTGCTCAATGTCTGCTTTGTTGGAGAAAATAAAATCTATCGATATCGATTGAAAAATTGAAATATTGCAGTTCGAAGGATATGTAAAAAATTGAAGGCTGTAAAATCCATCGGTCAAATTTGTTAGCAACCTTAGCTCTTGTAAAAAGTTATTCCTGCAAACCTAAATGTATGCTGAAGCATGAAGCGGGTATAAAGTCAAAGAGAGACGGCTACAAAGAGAATAAGATGGGACGATTCTCATCCGCATTTAAGAGTCGACTTAGAACCGGTATTATTAGCAATCTAAAACATAAAGATCAAAAGCGTTTTTGAAGGATTGTGAAGCACTTTTTCGACAAAGAATTAGTAACGTTCTGAAATTTCATGAAGCTATCAACGTGAATGTAAATTTTTGTGCAGAATTTTAAATAATGACTATGAATAAAAGGCTGTCTGAATACAAGTATATCACTACTTCCAATACTCCAATATACCAGAATACTGATGTGTCTGAATGGTTTGAGAAGAATGTTATCTATCCAATTATTTGCGAGTTGGAAGAATTCATGCGACGCGATAGTGGCTGGGCTCTCGTAAATATTGGTAACCTTGGCGTCAACTTAAATAAGTATACAGCGCTGCTTGGATCCTCATACATTGAACTACCTGCCCAAATCAATCGAAAAGAAGCTTGCATAAATGTTAAAAATGATGATGTTGCATGCTTTGCGTGGGCTGTGACGTCAGCATTGTACTCAGTTGAGAAGGATCCTCAGCGTGTTTCAAAATATCCACATTATTCAAAAGTGTTGAAGTTGAACACTTTCCGATGCTCTAAAACAGATCCCCAACTTTGAAAATCAGAATCAAATTTCCATAAATATTTACATACTGAAGAAACATTGGGAAACCTTCAATGTTGTGCCATGCTACTTAACCAAAAACAAATTGATTAACCACGTGAATTTATTAATGATTCAGGATCAATATGATGATGAGGATGATAGTGCTGATAATTTATTATTCATTCGTTATCATTACGTTTGGTTAAAAAATCTATCACGTTTGGTTTCCACACAGCTGAATAAAGATGGCCATAAAAAGTTTTTCTGTGAGCGATGTTTACAAAATTTCTACTCGGAAGAAAAACTAAACACCCACTATGATAACTGAAAGAAAATAAATGAGTGTGCGATAAGAATGCCGAAAGCTGAAGAAAATATTTTAAAGTTTAAAAATTAAAAAAATAAAGAGAAAACGCCGTTTGTCATCTACGCCGACATTGAAAGCGTATTGGAACCTCTAGATGATAAAACTCGATATCAGAAACACATACTTGCTGTTGTGGGGTATTATTTTAAGTGTGCTTATGATGATTCACTATCATATTATCGTTCATATCGAGGAAACGATTGTATGGATTGGTTTACAAAGTAATTGCAGCAATTGTCAGAGGAAGTTGAAACAATATTTTTGTGTTCGTATGAGATGGATCCGCCAACTACTACTGAGGAGGAAGATTTTCAGAAATCATCACATTGTCATATATGCAACAAGCCGTTTGTTGATGGAGAGAAGAAAGCCCGAGAACATTTCCATCTTATGTCAAAAGATGATGGATTAGAGATGGAACCAATCATAGAGCTACGGCATACGAAGCTTGCAATAGGGTTCCTGTAGTCTTCCATAATATGTCGAATTATGATTGAATACTGATAGTGGAGGATGTTGCAACAAAGATTGGAGGGCGCGTTAAACTACCGCCAGTTACCAAATAAAAATATATTTCTTTTACCAAAAACATTGATGATAATTTAGCGTCATACATGTCGGAATTTCCTGACATGAAGAAGCATTTTTCCAAAGTTTCAGAAAATCAGTTTCAATTGTTGACAAGGAAAAGTGTAATGCTCAACTAGCCAAGATAGATAGATTCTACAATAGCTTGGAAGAGAAACGTTGCTCTAGACAGCTCTATCCTCATGCGCAAAACGTTTGCATTTAATTGTTCAAATGTAGGTGATTATGTAGATCTCTATATGGAAACGGATAAATGCTTCTAACAGATATTTTCGAAACATTCCGAGCCAGTATGAATACTTATGGTTTAGATCCCGCTCAATATTATACTTTGCCTGGTTACACATGAGATTGTATGTTCGAAATGATGATGTTTGTTAAGCGAGGCGTTCACGGTGGACTGAGTCAGTGTATGAAACGACGTTCTACGGCTAATAATAAATAGCATTTTCAGCATTTTTCTTACAATGGTTTTGAGTGGTGTGATACAAATATTGATGTCTCAAGGATTTCTGATGATGCTGATAATGGGTATTTCCTAGAGGTTGGCTTTCATATCCTAAAGAACTTAATGATAAACATAAGACACAACAAATTGATGGGTACCCTTTATAATAAAGAGCGATATGTACTTCATTATAAGGTGTTGAAGCAAGCGAACACTATGGACTGATATTAACAAAAATGCATAAAGCTTTAAAATTTAGACAGTCGCCTTGGCTTCGATCATATTTTGATTTAAATATCGAACTGTGAAAAAATGACACCAATGAGTTTGAGTAAAATTTGTTTTAAGTTAATAAATAATGCAGTCTTTGGAAAAACAATGGGAAATATTAGGAAACATTATAAAGCTTATCAGAAAATGGGAGGGTCGGTATGGAGCCGAAGCTTATATATCTAAACTGAAATTTCATTTATGCAGAATTTTCAATCCAAATTTGGATGCCATCGAGCTGAAAAAGATGGAGATCTTCTTCAATAAGCCCCTGGATATTGGCATGGTAATCTTAGATTTGGCTAAAACTACCATATACGATTTTCATTATGATGATATGGTTCCACAGTTGGGCAGTGACTGTAGTGCTCTCTATACAGATACCGATTATGAACTAATAAAATGAGATTGTTACAAGTATTTCGATACCAGCGATTATCCTTCATTGAATGTTTACGATATACCACGTGATAATAAAAAAATGCTAGGTATGATTAAGGATGAATAAAGTGGAACCCCAATGACTCATTTTGTTGGTTTTAAGATCAAAATTATATACGATGAAGGTTTCAACCACTTTAGAAGAATCTGCGAAATCGCGTAGAAATCTTGAAGATTCCAGTTTGAGCAGGAGAAAATTGTGCGGGAATTAAGTAACATTGGGTTAACAAATAAGGCTAAGGGTGTTAAAAGGTTAGTTCTGAGAACAAAAATAACGTTTGAAGATTATATTGAATGTCTGGAGAACTGAGGAAATGAAGGAGATATCACTTAATCAAAACCTTATACAATCACAACCTGATCTGCTCTTAGTCCTCATGATGATAAAGGATATCTCATACCAAACTCGTATGAAACACTTCCAAAGAAATACTATACTTTGAACAACATCACCAGATTGCAAAAACGTAAAACTGATTGTATAATCAATCTTCCAACAAGAGGAATAAAATTGCTGAAAATTAATTATCTATAATAATTATTGCTAACTTCGTTAAGTGTTATATAAAACTATATATTAGCAATTAAATTAAATACTGATATGAAAAAATTAACTCGTCAACCAAGAATCGAACCTCGGACCTAGTTATCCAGAGGCCCGAGGTTCGATTCCTGGTTGACGAGTTAATTTTTTCATATCAGTATTTAAGTTAATTAATAAATTCAATGACAATGAAATTTGTCGGAGTATACGCTATAGTCTTCTACAGTTTGTCATACGTAACCGAAAGGAATTTGAACAAACATCGGTATGTTGACACGAAAGTATACACAAATAAACAAATATTAAATAAATATCACTTCAACAGAAGTAAATACTATCTAATAAATAAATAAAAAAAATTAGAATAATATGAAAAAGTTGGCTGTTGCATCACAATCGTCTTTGGTGTAGAGGAAGCATACTGGACTAGTTATCCAGAGGCCCGAGGTTCGATTCCTGGTTGACGAGTTAATTTTTTCATATCAGTATTTAATTTAATTAATAAATTCAATGACAATGAAATTTGTCGGAGTATACGCTATAGTCTTCTACAGTTTGTCATACGTAACCGAAAGGAATTTGGACAAACATCGGTATGTTGACACGAAAGTATACACAAATAAACAAATATTAAATAAATATCACTTCAACAATTAGGCTAAGTTAGTACGTAGTGAATGTTAAATAAAAATATTCCCTTAAAACGAAAATTGATAATTGAGTTTACCGCACATCTGGATACGGTAGAAAAAGGTAAGAAATAAAAAACAAATTAAATGATTGTTAATAAAATGTCCAAATACAAACGCAACAAAATAATATGTATTATATATCACTTTCCAAAAATTAAATTATGCGTAAATAATATACAATCCGACAAAAAACATAAATGTAAGAAAGGGCCGAGTTTTCGGGAAAATCCTTAATGTAATAGTTCCTTCTTAAAAAGTGATGATATGGAAGAAAGGACCGAGCTATTTACAAAGTAAATAGCTCTAGACTTCAGATAATAGTTGCTCTTTGAAAAGTGATGATATCCCATTAAAGAGCCGAGCTATTTACAAAGTAAATAGCTCGGTAAACTATTAACTAAAAAAAAATAATGAGGGGTAAATTGATTAAATGTAAGAAAAAATTTGGTTGAAATTTATTTCATAAGTTTTCCCTTAGTATGTTTTTAAAATTTTATATAACGCGGCAAGTTAATTTTTCTGATGATTTCAAATATTTTAAAACTTGCCGCGTTATAAAATTTTAAAAACATACTAAGTCAAAACTTACGACATAAATTTCAACGAAATTTTTTCTTACACTTAATTAATTTACCCCTCATTTATTTTTTTAGTAAATAGTTTACCGAGCTGTTTACCTTGTAAATAGCTCGAAACTTTATGGGATATCATCACTTTTTAAGGAACTACTATTATTTGAAGTCTAGAGCTATTTAGTTTGTTAATAGCTCGGTCCTTTCTCGTATATCATCACATTTTAAGGAGCAACTATTATATGAAGTCTGGATCTATTTACTTTGTAAATAGCTCGGTCCTTTATCCCATATCATCACTTATTAAGAAGCAACTATTTTATTAAGATTTTCTCGAAAACTTACCTTTCTTACAAACGTTAATTAAAATAACATATGAAGCATATAATGATCTGATTTGTTGACATGGTTACCGCCTCCTTTTTGATTAGATAGACATTTAGTATTTAAATAAAATAGGTATTTAAGTCTTCACAAGCATATTTGATATATCAGTATGTCTTAATACTCCAAATAGAAAACATTGATTGTTTTATTGTATTGTTACAATGTAACTTTTTTTAAGTAAACAAGTTGTTTAAAAATAAACAAGTTTATTTTCAATTAGCAATTCGTAATGATGAAGAATTAAATAAATTGTTATCTGTTGTAACAATTGCTCAAGGTGGTATATTACCAAATATTCAAGCAGTGTTATTGCCAAAGAAAACTGAAAAGAAACCATAAATTTTATACATTGGATTATTGATAATAATATTCATCGATCATAGGCCTTTTATGAAAACGCCACAAATTAATGTGAAATAAGAGTGATATATTTTTTATTAAAATAACTATATAAAATTTAGTATATATAAGATGTTACTTGATTTGTTTCGATTATGACTTCTAAACTAATAGTTTATTACAGATAATTGATTATCAACGTAACAGTCTTTGAAGAAATGACTTGATCCGTTGGCTCCACGTCACAAAAAAAATTCGTTGCGCAGGAGCTGCGTCAACTTAGCGAATTTCCTTAGAATACATAAATCACTCTCTAGCGGTCATATTTTTAGTCTGATCAAAATGCCTTAAGGCAGTTTAAGGGGTGTTTTTCCCATTTTCGGAGGTTTGCGTTATAGGTAAAGAAATTTTTCAAAGTGTTCTGTTAACTTGACTTTATTTCGGGTCGATTGGTGAAAATTCCATCATTTCATCATATATAGAACTGAAAAACGTAATTTTGGGGGGTGTTTTTTCGATTTTTTGCGAGTTTGCAATAAAAAATATTAAGTTTTTCGAAATAACTTCCTAATTTGTAGCTTTTAAGCGTGGATTGCAAAAAACTGCATCTTGTTGCATGTATAGAACAAAAAGGTTGGTTTTAGGGGTGTTTTTACCAAGTTCGAAGGGTTGTGATAGAAAAAAACCGATCTTTCTATCATGAATAGAAGTAAAAAGGTCAGTTTTAGGGATGTTTTTCCCATTTTCGATGTGGTTGCGATGTAGGTAATGAAGTTTTTCAAAATATTCTGTTAATTTTGACGTTATTTCGGGTCGATTAGTGAAAATTCAATTTTTATAGCATTTATAGAACAGAAAAACGTAATTTTGGAGGATGTTTTTCCAATTTTCAAAAAAATTGAAGATTGCTGATTTTTCTCGTCAGTTTGAAGCAATTTCACGTCGAATACAAAAAACCGCATCATTCTAGCATAAGGGCTTGGTTATAAGGGCTTTAAAAAATTTTTGCAGGCGAAGCTGCAACGGGTAATGCTAGTAATAAATAATAATTGATCAATGCAAAATATAATAAAAAAGTTAAAAAAAATAAAATGAGAATATAAATTAATGTTTACAAAATTACAATAAAAAACGTATAAAATAAAATAAATTCACACAGTGTTGGGTCACCCATCCAAAAACTAATTATAATCATCTGTGCTTAACTTTTAAAATAAACGCACACTGCTGTATTCATATTGCTATGTCTATATCTATATGGTATAAAAATTAATAGGTATATATGATATTGCTCTGTTTACGTTTTCTACATGGTAGTTTGCTGATGACACAGTCTTAAGTTAATTAAAACAAAAAAATGTTAAATTTTCCGCTTTTCCGATACAAATTTCCAGTTTTCGCAATTTTCCCGTCGGTTTGGGTACTACAGCTATCTACATGCCAAATATCAACTTTACAGCATATCTGGAAGTAGCTCATAATTTTGATATCTAATACTTAAGGTTTTTAAGGCGTTCCCGCGAATTTTGCGTTTTTGAAGTGAAATAACTTTTTAACGGTTAATTCGTTAACGTTGATTGAAAACATTGTTTCTTATAATTCCGTAAAGTATCTATATTCGAAATATCAACCCTGTAGCTCTTTTCGTTCAAAAGATACAGCACCTAAAAATTGAGCCTAAATTAGCCATAAGTAATAGCACTGTAGTGAGAAGTCCAATGTGTCCCTTAAAACTCGGCCTTACGCACTACCGTGCTCTAGATATACATTAAATATTAACCTGTTGATCTTTTTGAATATCTAGAGCACGGTAGTGCGCATGGCCGAGTTACAATATACATTGAATATTAACCTGTTGACCTTTTCGAATATATTTAAAATCATTATTTTATATATATTTAACTATTTTATATAAGTTGACCAGCCAGGTAGCCGCGCTTGTTAAGGCGTTGTGTTCTTCTTGGAACTGGGAGGTTATGGGTTCGAATCCCGATTCCGGCAGTTTGTCAATTAAAAAAATTAACGGGGCGGTTGATTGACTAAACTGTCGGCGTATGGACAAGAACGAAGTAACCTGCTATGCTTGTGAAGGTTTTCTGCAGTTTCCCTTCACGAACTTCAGATTAATATCGGCATAGTTCCTATCAAAGTCGGCTGCAGCCGCACACCTACCAATTTCCTAGTCTGCATACGAATTCTTGATCCCCCACTCACATCATAAAAATGTAAAGTAATAATTAATAGAGGTTGAAAAATAATGATGTGGGTGGCCTCTGTTATAGACCGTCGTGTCTCAAAAACGGAGGTTATTATTATTATTTTATATAAGTTGTAACATTCTTGGGTGTCTTAGTAAGTAGCGTAACTAACTTCTATTCAAATGGTGTTCCCGTGTTCAAAAAAAAACCCGTGTTCAAATCTTACTTCAGTCAAAGAAACTTTATTTAAAAAACATACTTATCTATTTCAAATGTTCGTGCATCATCAAGGAATTACGTCACAGAAAATATCATTATTCCACTATTTCGTCAGTACGTAAAGAGTTAGAGTTTACCAAGTGTATTCAGCTAAGTTGTACTCGAATACAATATAAATTAATAGTAAATAAACTTTAAGTTAGGCAACCAACATTACATAAAAAAGAACAAAAAAGCAAAAAATGGATCTAAAGCCCATTACACAATGAAAAAAATAAGGTATACGATATAAGAAATAAGATATAAGATATAAGGAATAGTGGAATCCAGCAGATGGCAGAACCGTTGATCAATTCACAATTCAAAAATAAGGAATAGGATATAGCAACAAAGTTTCCGTCGCGTTGGATATCTATTCCTTATTTCTTATTCCCAGCCAATCACAATGTTATGCGCAGGATGTTATGAGCAGTCGACTTTCCGACTTATGCTTTTGACATTTGTGCACATACCAGCAGCTGGCATTCAACCGCTGTGGTTGGTTGAATATTGTATCTTATCGCCCATTGTGTTTTGGTCGCTGTGCTATTTCTTATATCTTATATCTTATTCCTTATTTTTTTCATTGTGTAATGGCCTTTAGAATACCTTACGGGAAAATACATGTTAAAATGAGCTTTAAGTGCTCTCGTATTTTATAGCTTATCTACTCTACTCCTTAGTTATTTTTGCACAAAAAATATCCCTTACAAAGTATACGACTGGATCTAGTAAAATAGTACTTTTACCAAAAGAAAAATACAAATGGAGGCATTCCAATCCACATTTTCCCCCTTTTAAAACTCAGTTTAATAAGTTTATAGCAACGTCAGAAATCCTTTCTCATCCGTTTATTAATTTTTGAAGTTAGAAATATGGAAATTGGTGTTTAGACTTACGTTTATAAATAAATGGCAATATACCTCGAGAGCTATTCATACTACGAGAATTTTGAACACGGCCATTTTTGTGTAGAATTAGCCAAGAAAAAAATTTAAAACCTACTGATCTTTGTTAACGTAAAACCAATAGTTCACTAGATATTTAAGAAAATCATATTTTCGGCATCTTTGAGCTTCAATTACTTTTTTTGCACGCGCGCTTTAGTTATAGACGTTTTGCCATGTTTTCATAGTGCCAAAACGAACATAATTCCGTTGGAAAATCTCCCCGTTTATTTTTTAAGAGGTAAAAGTACTATTTGATTGGGTCATAAATTGAGTGTAAACTTAAGGGCATTTAATACTGAAAGACAATTGTTTTAGGTAATAGTTTATTTCGTAGATCTTTTATTAAATACATTTGATTAAATATATGACCGTGTTATCACTAACTATTATCAATATTACACGGTCATGTATTTAATGAAAAATATGGCATAGAAATATTAACGTGGCATACAAATATTATCGTATAATACCAGCCTGTTTAGAATAGTTAGCAAAATTTTTTCAAGTTTCATAACATGCGTGAGGATTGACTAACTAATGCGTACTCGTAATTCATAAGTTTAACAAAAAGTAAACGTATAAGTTCAATGTATCATAAATTAATCAGCTGGGCTGGAGCTGGAATGGGCAGAATAAGTGAATTTTCTCAAAGTAACTATAATGAATATCAATCAATTTAATAGTTGTAATATTAATTGTTATAAGTATTGTGAGCTGAAATTGTATGTGTGTATTCTAGAGCTAAAAATTAAGGTCATGTTCGTTAATGGTCAAAATCGGACCATGTTGGGGACAAAACTCCCTATCTTTGAAACCGTTAGGGCCAACGCACACCAAAAGAGCAAAACTACTTTAAATAGTGTTAGTCAGCCTAACACTGTTTTGTTAAAAATATAACATAGGAAAGTACATTAGTCAAAACGTTTTTTATCAGTGAGCGTATGCAATGTAATTTCCTATGTTCTATTTTAACAAAACAGTGTTAGGCTGACTAACACTGTTTAAAGCAGTTTTGCTCTTTTGGTGTGCGTTGATCCTGAGAGATAGAACAAAAATTTAAAATTAAAAAAAAATTTAAAAATAAACAACTTTTGTGACTTAGTTAATATTTGTGAGTTAGTTATTTTTATACCAGGGTATATAAACTTTGGTCCCAACTTTTTGTACCCGGTATATAACATATATCAGGGTATATTAAGTTCAAAAAATGACCTATTTAGTCCATTTACGCACAGTTGTCCGTCCGGCCGTCTGTAAACACGATAACTCAAAAAGGAAAAGAGATAGCGTGTTGATATTTCGTATGTGTGTTCTAAAGGTAAAAAGTAAGGTCAAGTATATTCAGTTTATACCGGGTATTTAAACAATTAACTCAGTTAGTTGTTATTTCAACATTTTAAACAGTAATTGCGCAGTTACTACAAAAATGACTAAATGCTTAACGTCTAAAAATCAAAGAATGATTTAATATTTACATTTATTAACTAATCCGACCAAAAACATAAATGTAAGAAAGGGCCGAGTTTTCGGGAAAATCCTTAATGTAATAGTTCCTTCTTAAAAAGTGATGATATGAGAGTTGGGACCGAGCTATTTACAAAGTAAATAGCTCTAGACTTCATATAATAATAGTTGCTTCTTAAAAAGTGATGATATGGGAGAAAGGACCGAGCTATTTACAAAGTAAATAGCTCCAGACTTCATATAATAGTTGCTCCTCAAAAAGTGATGATATTCCATTAAAGAGCCGAGCTATTTACAAAGTAAATAGCTCGGTAAACTATTAACTAAAACAATTAATGAGGGGTAAATTGATTAAATGTAAGAAATTTGGTTGAAATTTATTTCGTAAGTTTTCCCTTAGTATGTTTTTAAAATTTTATATAACGTGGCAAGTTATTTTTTGCTGATGATTTCAAATATTTTATAACTTGCCGCGTTATAAAATTAAAAAAAAATGGTTTCATGTCGAATGCCAAAAACCGCAACTTTCTAGCATGAGTCAGCTTCACTTTCAGCTTTATAGTATAGCAAAAATGTCCATCGATCATAGCTAATAGATGTCGAAAATCACCATCTGTAAAATTTATATATATATATGTATATATATATATATATATATATAGATATATATCTATATATATATATATATTTATATATATATATATATATATATATATGTATATCTATATATATATATATATATATATATATATATCTATATATATGTCTGTAATCACTCTGGCGGTGATTACAGAATGGACCATAGGGTTGAAGTGCAATAGTTTTTACCCCAATATTAATCAACACGCTATTAATTAATTTGTTAAAAAACAGACAAAAAAGTATTTGTATAACATTTATATGGCAATTTATATAATTATAATTTAATTACCTAAATCTACGTAGAACATTAATTAGGGGTAAATTGTTTAAATGTCAGAAAAAATTTGGTTGAAATATATTACGTAATAAATTTTCTTAAAGTAAAATTTTTGTAGTATGTTTCTAAAATTTTATATAACGCGGCAAGTTGTTTAGCGAATTTCCTGAAAGGAAATAAAATAGTGACCGTGTGATGAAAATAGTGATGTATTTGAAGGAAATTCGCTCGAAGAGGAAGCAGCTCCTGCGTAATTTTTGATGATTTCAAATATTTTAAAACTTACCACGTTATAAATAAAATTTTAAATTGTAAAATTTTGATAAAAACATACTAAAGAAAACTTACGCATAACTTACTTATATTCATCGATCATAGGCCTTTTTAATAAAAGGCCACAAATTAGTGTGAAATAAGAGTGATATATTTTTATTAAAATAACTATATAAAATTTAGTATATATAAGATGTTACTTGATTTGTTTCCATTATAACTTCTAAAATAATCGATTTTTTCTTCTTCAAATAATTGATTATAAGCGTAACAGTCTTTGAACAATCATATTCCACAATATTGTGCTGCATGCAATAGCTTTGATATATAACAAAGATAATAGTTTTGATATATATAACATAGATAATACGGCGATTGGCAGCTCGGATTCGAAGAAATGACTTGACCCGTTAGCTCCGCGTCACAAAAAAAAATTCGTTACGCAGGAGCTGCGTCAACTTGGCAAATTTCCTTAGAATACATAAATCACTCTCTAGCGGTCATATTTTTAGTCTGATCAAAATGCCTTAAGGCAGTTTAAGGGGTGTTTTTCCCATTTTCGGAGGTTTGCGTTATAGGTAATGACATTTTTCAAAGTAATCTGTTAATTTGACTTTATAAAGAAGTGAAATGGCAATTTTACTTCAATTAATTGGGGAGGAGGGGATGGAATGCGATGTTGGTAGTGAAATTTTTCAAAGTGTTCTGTTAACTTGACTTTATTTCGGGTCGATTGGTGAAAATTCCATCATTTCAGCATGTATAGAACTGAAAAACGTAATTTTGGGGGGTGTTTTTTCGATTTTTCGGGAGGTTGCAATAAAAAATATTAAGCTTCTCGAAATAACTTTCTAATTTGTAGCTATTAAGCGTCGATTGCAAAAAACTGCATCTTGTTGCATGTATAGAACAAAAAGGTTGGTTTTGGGGGTGTTTTTCCCAAGTTCGAAGGGTTGTGATGGAAAAATTGTCTTCCTTCAAATAATTCTGTTATTTTGAACCTGTTTCACGTCGAATGGAAAAAAACCGATCTTTTTATCATGAATAGAAGTGAAAAGGTCAGTTTTAGGCTAGTTTTTCCCATTTTCGGTGTGGTTGCGATGTAGGTAATGAAATTTTTCAAAATATTCTGTTAATTTGACGTTATTTCGGGTCAATTGTTGAAAATTCCATCATTCTAGCATTTATAGAATAGAAACACTTTATTTTGGAGGATGTTTTTCCAATTTTCCGGGGGGTTGCACTGAAAAAATTGAAGTTTACCGATTTTTCTCGTCAGTTTGAAGCAATTTCAAGTCGAATGCAAAAAACCGCATCATTCTAGCATAAGGGCCTGGTTATAAGGGCTTTAAAAAATTTTTGCGGGCAAAGCTGCAACGGGTAATGCTAGTAATGAACCTGTTCAACGTCGAATGGAAAAAAATCGATCTTTCTATCATGAATAGATGTGAAAAGGTCAGTTTTAGGCATGTTTTTCCCATTTTCGGTGTGGTTGCGATGTAGGTAATGAAATTTTTCAAAATATTTTGTTAATTTGACGTTATTTCGGGTCGATTAGTAAAAATTCCATCTTTTTAGCATTTATAGAACAGAAAAACGTAATTTTGGAGGATGTTTTTCCGATTTTCCGGGGGGTTGCACTGAAAAAATTGAAGTTTACCGATTTTTCTCGTCAGTTTGAAGCAATTTCACGTCGAATACAAAAAACCGCATCATTCTAGCATAAGGGCTTGGTTATAAGGGTTGGTTATAAAAAATTTTTGCTGGCGAAGCTGCAACGGATAATGCTAGTAATAAATAATTGATCAATGCAAAATATAATAAAAAAGTTAAAATAAAATGAGAATATAAATTAATGTTTACAAAATTACAATAAAAAACGTAAAAACAATAAAAAATAAAATAAATAATATAAAAACTTCACACAGTGTTGGGTCACCCATCCAACAATTAATTGTAATCATATGTGCTTAACTTTTAATAATAAACGCAAACTGCTGTATTCAAATTGCTATGACTATTTCTATATGTTAAAGAAATTATTAGGTATATATCATATTGTTCATTTTTATGTTTTCTACATGGATGTTTACTAATGATACAGTCTTAAATTTAATTAAAACAAATGTTAAATTTTCCGCTTTTCTGATACAAATTTCCAGTTTTAGCAATTTTCCCGTCGGTTTGGGTACTACAGCTACCTGTTATGCTAAACATCAATTTTACAGCATATCTGGAAGTATCGTAGAATATTGATCTATTAGTTACCAAGAATTGTGGGCGTTCCCGCGAATTTTGCGTTTTTGAAGTGAAATAACTTTTTAACGGTTAATTCGTTAACGTTAATTGAAAAAATTGTTTCTTATAATTCCATAAAGTAATTATATTTGAAATATCAACACTGTAGCTGTTTTCTTTCAAAAGATACAGCACCTAAAAAATGAGCCTAAATTAAGCTGTAGTTATAGCACTGTAGTGAAAAGTCTGAAGAAATATCAACACTGTAGCTCTTTTCGTTCAAAAGATACAGCACCTAAAAAATGAGCCTAAATTTAGCTGTAGTAATAGCACTGTAGTGAAAAGTCTGAATGTGTCCCTTAAAACTCGGCCTTACGCACTACCGTGCTCTAGGAGCACTTTATATGGAGCATAAATAAGTTGTAATGTATTGAAATAACATAATATGAGGTATACAGAGATATCTGTCTTTACGTATGAAAAACATACATACACTCACAAGGAGTAAAGAGAACAGAGGCGAGCAGTTTACAACCAGATACGATAGGAAACAGTGTACATAATAAATATGAATAAAGAAATATAGAATAACCAACAAGCGTGCATTTTAGTTTACGTACATAAAACATAACACAGGTAATGGGTAATTTCAACACAAAAGCAGGTGTGGGTACAGGATTTTGCTCAGGTGGTAGGGAGTGGGGTTTTTTCGACTTCATTTTACCTATCTTGCAGGAGTCTGTTCTAAACGAAGAAAAAATTGATAAAATACTAGTTCACTATTCATGTAATATTTGGTTATGTAAATAGTAAATAAACTTAACGACATCAAGATAGTGAGAAATCATGTGCATTCTACCACTATAACATCTCGTAGCTCAGAGGCAGAGAGTTGGTCTTAAGTGCCAGAGGACGTGGGTTCAATTTACATCTTAGATATGTCATAGAATGTTTTCAATGTTAAGACATATTACTTAAATGTCAAATTAAGGAAACGCTAGTCACTTCCGTTGGTATAACTGAATGGCAATCATACTAACAATGGAAAAAAATTAAATTAAATTAACTAATTGACGCAAGTTTGCAAAAATAACTACAAAAAAACCTCTTTTACTTCATAAAGTATGATATCAAAGATATACTTTTTCAATCCCTATTAAAACAAAATGTAGTTAAGGTAGTTCACTCGTAAACTCATTTTCCTTTAGAATTTGATGGAATTGAAATATGACATTAAGCTCAGTGCCATTTAATTAATTTAAATAAGGGCAAATTTTTAGACCAATTGCGAAGCGAGATATTCGCAACAAAATTAAAATTTTAACATACAAATTTTTAAAAAAATTTTTGGTATACGTAAACGGTTCGCACATACTCAATTTTTTTACAAAACTGGAAAAATTTTCTATATTTTATAAAGTTGAACTTCACAATTTAATTTTAAAACAAGTGAATATAACAACTAACTGAGTTAATTGCTTAAATATTCGGTACATACGGCATTTATAATAAAAAAGTTTTTTATTTTAAAAAAAGGAACATTTTTTGTTTTTAAATTTTTGTTCTATCCTTCAAAGTTTTGCCCAAAAACCGATTTTGCCCATAGGCGGACTTGACCTTACTTTTTAGCTCAAGAACACACAAAATTTCAGCTCGCTATTTCTTCGTTTTTGAGTTATCGTATTCACAGACAGCCGTTACAAAGTCGGAACTAAACTTAATATACCCTGGTATATTTACATATACTGGGTATAAAAACATACACTGCACACAAAAGTGGCGCACAAAAATTCATTTAACGTATTTTATTTGAATTTTTTTTGCATATAAACCATTTTTATAAATTTGTGTATGTTTTTGTTTGTCTGGGCGTAAAATTGTATAAAGAACTTTATAATTTACGGAAAAAAACAAATTTGCATAAATTTTAGAATTAAAAAAAACAGTAGTGTATTTTGAGGTTTTTAGAAGGAAATAAACTTTTAACATAGGATATTACCTCCTCTTGCGCTAATGACTTGGGGCAGTCATTAGCGCAAAGCTTGGGGCAGCTTTCTACGCATACTTTTAATTAAGTTCGCAACAACATCTTGGGGGGCGTTCAAGTATTATGTAAGCAGATTAAGGAAGGGGGGGGGGGGTAGTGCAATTATTTTTTACTTTTGCTGACAAAAGGAGATGGGGTTAAAATAAATCTAAAGTAAGATAAAAAAATTACAATTCAATAAAAATATTTTTAAAACAATATTTATAATCTAAATTAATAATAATATATTTATTATTTTATTATGGTATACCGAATATCTTTTCATATTTCTTACTGAAAATAAATGAGTTTTCCGAGAATTGACTTTACTCTACACTACTAAGTATACATTTTTTTAAAAATATACCGATGCTCAATTCGGGGAACACCCGGCGTTCTAGGCTTAAAACAAATAAATATAACTTTCATTGTTCTCTGCTATGACATTGTCCATCGACTATTTTATTTTAACGGATATGGATACGGAGCCCGTATCCATAAATGATTCTTAGTTTTCTAATTTTATTAAAACACTAATACTTTAATTTTAAAAATAATTGAGTCTTTTAAATTTTAACTTTAATACTTAATAAAAGTTTTGAAAAAATGATCGGTTTTTGTTGAAGGTAAAATTAATCACTTTTACAACATTTATTTTTTGCAAATCCACGATTTATTTAATAAGATTGCTGACATGTTTCGGGTTTTATCCCATTGTCGAAACTGTGAGAGTACTGTTACAGGTGGCTTTTATTTATACAAAAAATTATTTCTTTAAATTTTGAAAAACAATCATAAATCACGTCATATAAGATAAAAATCAAAAACAATTAGATAACACCTAGCAAGTTATAACAATAAAATTAAAAATATTCAATAAAAGTGTATTTTGACGATGTAAAATACACCTCCATTAAATAAGTCAAAAATAAAAAATAATAACACAAATATTAATAAAGAATTCCTAGAATTTTATAAAAATAAATAACAATTTAAAAATATTTTGGTAAACATAGAATTAAAACAATGGAATTTAAATTAGGGCGAATAGCTTTGATGGGAAACAATCGATTTGTTCATTCAATAGGGTGCCGGGTCCCTTTTTGTGTTTATGGATCTCAAGTCCTTCCAGCACATCCAGTCTATGTCCTTTCTTCCCTGTGTGGAGTACTTCTAGTGTGGTGTTTGGTTTGTGATCGTTCTCTATCAAGTGATTGGCAAGAGCCGAATCCGTTCGATTCAACCTGAAAGAACGTAGATGTTCAGATTTTCGGATCTCAAACGATCGACCGGTTTGTCCAACATAGCTAGAAGCACATTGGGCACAAGAAAGCTTGTAAACACCTTATTTGTGTTTAGTGTCAATCTTGTCCTTATTGTTGAGAAGGTTGTCCAGTTTTAATGAAGTTTTAAAGGCGGTGTTTATGCCTTGATTTTTTAGAATACTGGAAACCCTCTCGGATGACTCACCAAAGTATGTGATAACTTTGCAATTTTCTTTGGTCACGTGTTTGGATTCTGGAACTACCGTATTTAAAGTTATTGTTCGCCTTCTTTTACGTAACAAGTGATCCACCATGTCCGGGTCATAACCATTATTAGCAGCTATGGTTTTTATTGTGCTAATTTCATTCGCAAAATTCGATTCAGATAAAGGTATTTGTAAGACCCTGTTTACCATTGACTGGTAAGCGGCCAATTTATGGTTAATGGGGTGGACCGAACTTGCATGGATCTTTGTGTCTGTAAAAGTAGACTTACGAAAGATGTTATATTCCAGTTTGTTATTAGTTTTTTTTATATTCAAATCCACTAAATTTAATTGGTTATCACATTCAATTTCCAAGGTGAATTGGATTTTCTTATTGAACATGTTTGTAGTATCCAAGAAGGTCTCCAATTGTCTTTGTGTACCATCAAAACATATGATGATGTCATCGACATAGCGATACCAAAACTTAATCTGATGGGTGGCTACGCTTTCGAAAACGTCCATAAACAACTCAGCAAGAAATGGACTGAGTGGGGAACCCATAGCAAGGCCAGATGTTTGTTTGTATATCTTCTTGTTGAATGAGAAGTAATTTTGTTTCAAAATAATGCTTAGCATGTTTGCTAGTTCCGAAATTATTAAGGGATTAACATTTTTTTGTTCCAATCTCTCTTCAACAATCGATACACATTCACTAGCTGGTATGTTTCCGTACATATTTGTTGTAGATTGGGATGTTAGTTAGCGATTTTTTCACTAATTCTACAGTCAAAGAGTCTGTATGGTTTTTGAGAGCCACTTCGGAATCCACAATTAAATTTTCAACTTGATTATTGAATTTTATTTTTGGTGTGTAACACTTTAAAAAAATTCTTATGTCTTATCATTTGGAGGAAAGGGGAGTTCGAAATTTTCTTATTTTTGCTTATACAGGGTGGGAGGCGGGGTTGTCTAAAATCATAGAAAGTTTGCTTATGTAATACTTGAACGCCCCTTGGATGATTACCTCCCAATCCTATATTGCGGATTTTTTTAAATCTATTGGTATTTAATGGTAATAATTTGCAACAGCAACCCCAAAAATATGGAACAATCACTATCAACACTAGTCTTGTATAGTACAACATTTAGTACATTGTATCATAAGTGTTTTATATTTTATAGTTTGTCTGTCACATGGGAACTATCTTAAAAGAACAGATGTGTATACCGATTATGTGACATTTACTATAATTATCGTTCGAATTCCAACTCAACTATTTAAAAAATATTATTGTGCTAATAGAGTGAAGTAGCGATGAGTTAATAATGATTCTTGTAAAGTTGTAAACCCGCAGTGCTGTGTTTAAGATAGTTGCAAAATATTGCATGGTCAAAATAAAGTATAGATTTTGCAAGCAAATATAAGTTAAGTACACCATTGGCTGGTAATGTTTGTCAAGTAGAACATAAGTGATTGTACTAAAATTGAGTTACTGAAACTTGTGCAACTGTAATTAAATGAAATTATAATAAAATCGATTAAAGATATTCGAGGTAAAAACAGACCAATGTAATATACACTATAGGGATCAGAGGAAAAGAAATTGAGATGAATATAATTCGACACTAAAGTTCCCAGAATAAAGTTCCCAGGATTCTCGCCAGAATCCCGAAAAAAGTTAAAACAATAGTGGACATTGAGCTTACTGCAACTGAACTTCAGTATGAAATAATTAACTTTTTCCAAGAAAACTCCCGGAGGTCTCAAATGATATCAACAAATCAACTTGCTGGTTGAATAATGACCTAAGGAATCAAAGGCAAAAAGTTAGCCAACTATTTAACAGAGCAAAAAGGATAGGGAAGTGGGACAACTACCATGAAGTCCTTACTTAATACAAAAGGTCTCTGAAAAAAGCCAAAATAAACTCTGAGAACACTCTGTCAAGATGTTGAAAGCACATCTGAAAGAGCAAGACTCCATCGTAGCGAAGAAACCCACTGATACCATTGGGTCACTACGTAAGCCCGATGGTGATTGCACTAGCTCTGGGGAGGAAATACTAATCTAGGCTCATTTTCCGGACTCGGTAGCAATAAACAGTGAAACTCCTTCTCAAGAACAATGTAACCAAAATCTCCTAGCAACAAGCGAGGATTGGAGAAGAGCGGCGATTACCATTAATCGCTCAAAGATCGAATGGGTAGTAAATTCTTTCGACCCCTATAAAGCAACGAGGCCAGACGGGATATACCCAGTGCTGTTACAAAAAGGAGCAAACATCTTTTAACTGTGCTTGGCCACATATTCAGGGCAAAACTAGCTACAAGGTATATGCCAACAGTATGGAATCCATTAAGAGTGATGATACCAAAACCGGGGAATCTAAATCACTCCACGGGAAAAGATTTTAGACCAATTAGTCTGCTATCGCTTCTACTAAAGACAGTGAAAAAAGTAATAGGATTTCATTTAACTCAAGATGCACTGTCGAGAAATCCGCTTCATGCCAACCAGCACGCGTATCAGGTGGAGAAATCCTGTGAATTAGTCCTCCACAACCTAATATACAGGATTGCGGAGGGATTTGCAGGGATTTGCGTGTTTCTTGACATTGAGGGGGCATTTGATAATGCCTCCTACAATTCCATGATTAACTCTGCAACTCTGCACGGAGTAGAAGACACCTTCTGCAGCTGGATAAACTCTATGCTGATAGGTAGAAGAATACAAACTCCCTTTTGGAGAGTCTGACACTAAGAGACGTGAGACCCACCAAAGGATGTCCACAAGGTGGTGTCTTATCCTGTGGAGTCTGACAGAGAACAGCTTATTGACGAACCTCAACCAAGGAGGATCCTACACACAGGGATATGCAGATGCCGTTATAATTGCAATCCAAGGACCCTGTGAAAGTACAATCTAGGAGCTTATACAAAACGCTCTAAGATGCACACAGGAATGGTGTATCAACGAGGGATTAAAAATAAACCCCGATTAAACTAATTCCATTCATACAAAAAAGGAAGGTAAAAAACCATAAAATAAAACAAAACCATAAAATAAAATAAAACCATAAATCCTCTTCAGTGAAAAACTATAGATCGCAAGGGAAACCAAATTCTCAGGAGTGATGCTAGACTCAAAACTAACATGGAGCCCTCATCTAGAATACATAACAAATAAGAGCCAATCTTCTCTCATGCTTTGCAAGAGAACATGTGAGATGGGGGGTCAAAAACCCAAAATGATCCACTCAACTCCAACTCCAATGGTACACAACATTTGTTAGACCAATTATAACTTATGCTGCTCTAGTGTGGTGGCCAAAGTTTAATCAAATAAAAACATGCACAAAGCTGTCCAGGATCGCAAGACTGACCTCTTTGTGCATTACTGGATCCATGAGCAGTACACCCACAGCTACCATGGAAATCATAATAGGTCTGATTCCGCTAAACATTGTAATAATTGTTAAAGCGAGATCCATCGTCTATAGACTATCTTGCAATAATAACTGAATTACAAAAATCAGGTTGGATAAGCAAGAGCGGTGGAAACATCAATGATCTCAGATCCCGTTTTTGAAATGGGCACATATATACTTACCAAAGTATACTCCTTCTCAAAACCTTTCACTGTAGACTGTGATAGGGACATGAGGACGGAAGGAGAACCACCCTATCTCAAGAATGAAATCGTTTGGTATACAGACGGCTTCATAACTGGGGCAGGGCCGGGGCTTAATATGTCATAGTCTTTCAATTATAACTTATGCTGCTCTAGTGTGGTGGCCAAAGTTTAATCTAATAAAAACATACACAAAGCTGTCCAGGATCTCAAGACTGACCTCTTTGTGCATTACTGGATCCATGAGCAGTACACCCACAGCTACCATGGAAATCATAATAGGTCTGATTCCGCTAAACATTGTAATAATAGTTAAAGCGAGATCCATCGTCTATAGACTATCTTGCAATAATAACTGGATTACAAAAATCAGTTTGGATAAGCAAGAGTGGTGGAAACATCAAAGATCTCAGATCCCGTTTTTGAAATGGGCACATATATACTTACCAAAATATACTCCTTCTCAAAACCTTTCACTGTAGACTGTGATAGGGACATGAGGACGGAACGAGAACAACCCTATCTCAAGAATGGGATCGTTTGGTATACAGACTTCATAACTGGGGAAATACCGGGGCTAAATATGCCATAGTCTTTCAGGCAGAAGTTTACGCCATACTGGCTTGCGTCCGTGAAAACTTACGTAGAGAGTACATAAACCAGGACGTATGTATTCTCTCGGACAGTCAAGCTGCTCTAAAAAACTTCAGATGAGGTCACCTCAGCGGTATTAAAGGATTGACTAGAAGAACTGTCGGAGCTGGAAAAACGGAAAAATGTTAAATTGATTTGGATCCCGGCCACAGTGGTTTCGAAGGAAATGAAAAAGCACACACCATAGCAAAGAAAGAAGTTGGAATACCTCTTATAGGTCCAGAGCCTATATAAGGTATTCCAAAGACTCCATGTAAACAGATGATCAACGAGTGGATGAATGTTTAACACCGTGATCACTGGGAAAATATACCGCAGCAAAAGCTCGGGAACATACTGCTTCAGAATGCATCCAAGAGGCTATCCCTCGATGCACTGGACCTGAACAGAATAAAACTGTGGAAGGTTACCGGATTTATCACAAGGCATTATCCCCTTCGGAAGTATCTGCACACAACAGATCCATTGTGTGCAGACTGTGCGACGAGCAGCAAGAGACATCCAGTCGTAACTGCGAATCTCTTACAGCAGATGCAAGATTTTCGAAGCATCTCACCCCGAATATATGAACCATCAGGAAGGCCTGATCAATAAGCTCCTGGCTAATGCCAAGATATGGGAGAAGCGAATCATGTGGTCGAAGTGCAGTACTTTTTATACCCAACGGTACATCTATCCATCTATTAAGAAGTTGCAGTCTATCTGTCTCTTGGATTGTTTGATTTATGCTCAATTGCAGCGAATCATTTAAGGAAGATTTAATTTAAAGTAATTCTTAAACTGAAAAATTGTATGGTAGGTCCCCTTAGTAACTTTTCTTAAACAGACAAAACAGTTCATAATTTGAAGCCTCTGATATCAGTTGCTTGCAGTGTAAAGGCTTTAAAAGCTTTATTGACTCCCCTAACAATATTCTGAATTTATGAAAAAAAGTTTCTTACAAATTCAGTATTTATGAAAAAACAGGTTTTCAGTATTTATCAAATAAAGTTGTTTAATTAAAAAAAAAATAATTTTTTGCTTTTAAATTTTTGTTCTATATCTTACGGTTTCAGAGATGAACATTTTTACCCATTTTGCCCATACATGAACCAAATTTGCTCTTTCACGTTCTTGACATTACTTTTTAGCTCTAGAACACAGATAAGAAATTTCAATTTCGCTATCGCTTTTTTTTGAGCGGGCGGGCAGGTGGAAAATGCATTGACGCACAGAGTGTCTGACTCCTGGCCAGCTAGACTACCCACTAAAACCCACCCCATTTTGGGACTTCGAGAACTTGCTCATTAGCCCCCGCAGGTTAAAAAAATAACAATAACAAAACTTTACAGTATCACAGAATATAACACCACTACCTAGTCAAATGAATTGACTAGGTATGAACAACAATAACAAAATAACAAGGTTGCAGTGAAGGTGTAAAAGGCCTTCACTGCAACAATTAAAAACTTAAAAATAAAATCTATTATTAGTCAGTATAGAGAAATTCACACTTTTGGACACCGCCTCCAAAAAGAACAATAATTGTACATATATATTTAAAAATTTTTGCTTAGGTGAACTAAAATTGGCACAAGAATATGCAATTATTTTTTTACTTCTTAGTGCATTTTTTTTTATAGAATATTTGATTTTTGAAGTCGGGTTTCCATTTTGTCAACACAGGTTTTATTTCTCGCTTTTTAGTGACTTTGAAGTTCTATAACTGATTTTATTTGTCTAAATATGGGTAGACCAACTAAACGACCTACTAATTTTTAGTGCATTTTTTTTATAACACTTTTTTTTAATCCGTTTTCTTTTTTTTTCAGTTTTGAGTGCATTTTTTATAACAGATTTTCAGTTTTTTTACATACAATTTGTTTTTTTTTTTGTAAAAATTTTTTTTTTGGGATCGGTTTTTTTTTGTAAAAAAGTTTTTTGAAGTCGGTTTTTAAAAAAATTTTCTTATTTTCCATTATGAATGAGTATACCCTTTCAAAAAAAAAAAAAAATTAGCAAAAATCGGTTATCACATATAAAATGAGGATTTTCCTCTATTTCCAGGGGATCCCCTCACCAGAGTGCGATTTGGTGACATGGGACCAATCTAAAATCAAACCCTTTAAAAAAAATAATTCAAAATCGGTTCATAAATGACGGAGTTCTGAGGTGACAAACATTAAAAAAAAATAAAATAAAAAAATACAGACGAATTGAGAACCATCCTCCTTTTTGAAGTCGGGTTAAAAATACATAACAGTAAAAAACACAAAACATTTAAAAAAGAAGATAAAATTGAACGAGGCTGTAAATAAAAACATAAAAAGTGCACCTTGGCTGATCCTCACCGCAGAGAAGATATGCATGCGAGATTTGAGTGTGGTCTATTCGCAAACGTGTAAGGGCCACACTCTCTCTACGGCTCTGAATTACAGGTGCCGGCATCTTATTGATGCTTGGCTTGACTTGTTTGAGCTTTTCCGTGAGGTTGTTCCACTCACGCTGCCATTTTTAATAAATTTTGAAACGTATGCACACTCTCTCTACGGCTCAGATTTACAGGTGCCGGCATCTTATTGATGCTTGGCTTGACCTGTTTGAGCTATTCCGTGAGGTTGTTCCACTCACGCTGCCATTTTTAATAAATTTTGAAACGTATGCACACTTTCAGGTCCTCTGGGCGTATTAAATTAGATCCAGGTGGTCTGAATCAGCCGCGACCCACGCAGCTTCATCAGCCATTTTATTCCCATGTATACCCACGTGCCCAGGCGTGCATACAAAAACGATTGACATGTGCTGGAGCACGTCGAGTATCGCTTGAATGGTTTGCACCAGAGGGTCCCTTGTAAGCGTGCCCATTAGTATTTGCAGCGTGCTCAACGAGTCGGAACAATTGAGGAATGTATTGTGAAGGTTCGAAAACTCATCACAATACCGCAGGGTTTGCAAAATTGCATATAATTCAGCAGTGTACACAGATGCCTGTGGGAAGAGCGACAAAGTGTGTAAGCTATTGCTAATGGCAATAGCGCTCCCCACACCAGAAATGATGTTATATCCATCGGTATACACGCATAGAGAGTCATTGTAATCGCTAATAAGTTGTTGGAAGCAAGTCCGCTAGAAATGGGAACTGGTCTCTTCTTTACGGAAACCAGCCAGGTCAAAGCGGCACCTTACCTTTGGGATCAACCAAGGAGGTACTTCATCATTACAATAGGGAAGTACCTGAGCGAATTCGGAATTAAGACTCTCTAAAAACTGCTACGTTCGAACGGCCAAAGATCTTATGACCGTGGCACGTCTCTCATAAAGTCTCCTCAGAAATCTGGATTTTCTGAAGAGAGCCGGGAAGTTGACATGTTTGGGCTTAGCCCATTCCCCGTCACATAATTGAGGAGCAGACGCTCACGCCTCAAACTCATAGTCCATCCTGGGCAGAACCAACGATGAATAAAGCCGCAGTAGCATCTCCCGGTCCACACCCCACGATGTACCAGCCAATCCCTTAAGCACATTCATTGCCTTGCGAGAACTCGGTGCCAGGGATTGGAGGTGTGGACGCCACGTTAATTTCTTGTCAAAGATATGTCCCAGAAACCTAATAGAGTTGGCACATCCAAGGCGTGATCCTTTTAAGTATAGGATCGGATCAGAATCTGCCTTGCGTTTTCTGCAGAAATTGGACTACTTTAGTTTTAATTGTGGAGAACCGAAAACCAACGCTTTCTACAGAATGCACCACATCGTTGATGCCCTGCTAAAGTGTCGTTTCAAATGTATCCATTGATGGACCTCCATAGAAAATTACAAGGGCATCAACATACATACATTGACGAATCGGGGCTGAAGCTGCGATGTGATTGACCGCTTTAGCAAGAAGGGTGACACTAAGCGTCGAGCCCTGGGGAACACCATTCTCCTGGGAATGGATCCCAGAGTCAATGCCACCCACCCGGACACGAAATTTGCGGTCACACATAAAACTTTGAATGAACTGAGGTTGAGATCCTCTTAGACCCCAGTCATGCAGCTTCCTGAGAATGCCATACCTCAAAGTCATATCATATGCTATCTCCAGGTCGACGAACACTCCCACAAAGTTATAGCACCAGAGAAAGTTTTCGTGAATGGCATTCTCAAGGCGAACAAGTTGCTCCGTCGTCGAATGTTATTGGCGAAAACCTGTCTGATATTTACTTATCAGATGATTAGTTTCCAGCCACCTGACGAGATGTCTGTTCACCATTTTTCCCAATATCTTGCTGAAGCAGCAAGTCAAAGATATTGGACGGTAGCTTGATGGTTGCGATGAATCTTTACCCACTTTAAGCAGCGGGATAATAATGGCTACCCGCCATTGTTGAGGGTAAACGCTCTGCCGAAAAATATTGTTGTATAGACCCAGTAATCTGTACTTACCAGGATAAGGCAGATTATGGATCATGGCATAATGTATTGTATCGGTTCCAGGTGATGTATCTGTTGACCTCTTTAGCGGCTCCAGTAGTTCTTGCATTGTAAAATCGTTGTTAGACTGAAGGGATTCATCTGAGAAAAAATCAAGATCAATATGTTGTTCGTGATGCATCTTGATCCGCAGAAAATCCGGGTCATAATTTTGGGAACTGCAGACGTGCTCAAAATGCTCCGCTAAACACTCAGCGATTTCGGCACGCTGCGATATGACTTGGCTATCCAAATTGAAAAGGGCAGGCGCCGGTGAAGAGGAAAATTTCCCCTAAATTGCCTTCACCCTCCTTCATACCTCCGAAGATGGTGTGGAGGTATTGATGGCCGAAACATATTGCTCCCAGGATAGCCTTTTCTGCTCTCGTATAGTTTTGATTGATATAGATATTCTTCTTTTAAAGGCTATCAAATTTTTCTGCGTGGGGTGTCTTTTCAGTTATTAAACGCCCTCTTTTTCTCTGCAACCGCTACTCTTACGACATCATTTCCCTTAGGTGGAATGCCGGAAGACTTACTTATAGCGTGTGTAGCTGCTTCAATGACTGTGAAGGTTATATTGTACATATCCTGTTCTATGTCTCCCCCCAACGTGGGAACTTGAAAACTTTCCATGAAAGTGTCTCAGTTGGCATGACGAAGACGCCATCTCGGCGAAGTAGGTTGTGGACACATCGGTGAGTTATGAGAAATTTTGATGGGTAGATGGTCAATCCCACAAAGATCAGGAAGTACCATTCATTCCAGTCGATGAGCCTGGGCCGATGAGCATAGTGTCAGATCAATTGCTGACATCTCAGCAGTTCTGGCGTTTAATCGTGTTTTCTCACCGGAATTTAAAAGAAACTTTTTCAATGAGTCTCCCACGTGCGTCTTTATGATCACAGCCCCACAATTAACTGTGAGCGTTAAAATCACTTAGCATCAGAAATGGTTGTGGAAGTTGCAAGGTTAAACGTGCCAGATCTTCGATATTCCAATCGAAGTCCGGCAGATAGATTGTGCATACTATGAGTTCGAGCGATCCGTATATTCTAACAGCTATAGCTTGTAGGGGGGCGAAGAGTCTGGTAAGATAGGCCTTCCCTTATTAATATTGCGACACCTTGCTTGAACATCTGGCAGAGCATCTCGCGGGCGGACGATATAACCCTTCAGGGTATATGTCTCCGCCGATCTAAGATGTGTTTCTTGTATACATACACACATAGGTTTATGCTCTGCCAGAAGCATGTTTAGCACACAGTAGCGTTGTTTAATACGATTACAATTCCACTGTAATATATTTACCATTTCTATTGGCTAGGATGGGTTGCAGCAGGAAATTGTGGGATCACTTTCTGGGTTTCCCCTTCGGCCAGCCTCTTCTATCTCTCCTGGTCGTCTCCTTGTCGGAGAAATTGACGGAATCTGAATCCGTCTCCGACGTCATTTTGCAGGAGATGACGACCCTTTTCATGATCCGGGAGACTACTCGAATGCATCTTGTGCGCTGGGCTGCCTCCCGGCGAAGTTGAACCCGGAAGCCTGAACCTCTCCGGCTTTGGTGAGCTCAGCTTCGCCTGCAAAGCTAGCTCACCCCGTGATGTAGATGGCGGTGGAGACTTTTCGCAATCTACCTCCATTGATTTTGCTTCTGAGGATGGCTTACTGGTTGCCAACTTGGAAGCTCTCACGTCATGTTATAGGCTCATTGCACGGTCTTTCTTCGTGCAATGGCTCCCCGCTGACACAAATTTGAGGCCTCTCATCTACCTGCCGTGTGTCCGTATCTTTGACACCGAAAGCATCGCATCGGTGCTGGAATGTATGGACGCACGGGGATTTTTTAGTGAATGCCAGCGTCGATGGTTGCTGGCAAATCAATTTTGCTAAAGGTAAGTTGGAGGAGAGGTGAGTATTTCAACTCAACATCCTGCCTTCACTTAATCCTTCAGGCCTCAATTACTCCCTGGTCAGACAGATTTTCAACTATGTCTTCGATGGAGCAGATCATGAGGTTTCTGCAAAAGATCACCCCCTGGGACCTGTTTAAAGTTCCATGGGGCGACACCTCCAACTCGCCTTACATGTACGAAGTACGAAGCCGAAAGCTTCGCACAAAACGCTACGCGTTTTGTTACACTTCACGTATGCTTTGCGTTTCGTTACGCTTCGCGATACTTTACTGTTTTCAGATTCACATATACAAAGGAGACCGCATCGCGTTATATAACGTCAACTGGCTCTGCTCGCTTTTTGAAAGGCTTAAACATCAATATATTATGGTTGTTATATAATAATGGTGACAATGAGAAATCAAACCTTTTAAAACAAAAAATTCAAAATCGGTTCATAAATGACGGAGTTCTCAGGTAAAACAATTAAATGTGTAACACTTGTATGTTTATTGTATAGAATCTCATATATGTCAGGTATTGACCAACAGTATAATAGAAATGTCTTAGAAATTCTCCACCAAATGAAAAAAACCCCATCTTTCTACCATGAATAGAACTTTAGGGGGTTGTTTTCCCATCTTTTTTGGGAGTGGTGAGGAAATGTTTTAAGTTTTTCTAATTACCTTCTTAATTTGTAGCTATTAAGCGTCGAATGCAAAAAACCACATCTTTCTGGCATGTATAGAAGAAAAAAGGTGCTTTTAGGGGTGTTATTTCTATTTGTGAATGGTTGCGATTGGAAAATTTACTCTAATAAAATAATCTTGATAATTTAATCCTGTTCCACGTTGAATAAAAAAAACCCGGTCTTTCTAACATGAAAAGAAGTGAAAAGGGCAGTTTTAGGGGTGTTTTTCCTCTTTTTGTGGATTGCGATGTAGGTTATGGAATTTTCGAGGTATGCTGTTAATTTGACTTGATTTTGGGTCGATTGGTTAAAATCCCATCTTTCTGCCATGAATAGTAGTTAAAAGGGTAGCTTCGGGGGTGCTTTTCAGATTTTTTTTGGGAGGAAGCGATGAAAGTTTTTAAGTTTTTTGAATAACCTTCTTAATTTGTAGCTGTTTAGCGTCGAATATAAAAAACTGCATCTTCCTTTCATGTATACAAGAAAAAGGGTTGTTTTAGGGGTTTTTATCCCATTTGCGATGGAAAAATTTACGGTTTTAAAATAATCCTATTATTTTAAACCCGGTCCACGTCGAATGAAAAAAACCTGATCTTTCTAACATGAATAGAAGTGAAAAAGGCAATTTAAGGGGTGTTTTTCCCATTTTCGGAGGTTTCCGTTGTAGGTAATGAAATTTTTCAAAGTAATCTGTTAATTTGACTTTAAAAAGAAAATCCCATCTCTCTAACTATAACTGAAGTAAAATCATGTATACAAGAAAAAGGGTAGTTTTAGGGGTTTTTATCCCATTTGCGATGGAAAAATTTACGGTTTTAAAATAATCCTATTATTTTAAACCCGGTCCACGTCGAATGAAAAAAACCTGATCTTTCTAACATGAATAGAAGTGAAAAAGGCAATTTAAGGGGTGTTTTTCCCATTTTCGGAGGTTTCCGTTGTAGGTAATGAAATTTTTCAAAGTAATCTGTTAATTTGACTTTAAAAAGAAAATCCCATCTCTCTAACTATAACTGAAGTGAAATGGCAATTTTACGGTTGTTTTCCTTATTTTCGGGAGGGGAGGGAGGTTGCGATGTAGGAAATGAAATTTTTTTAAGTATTCTGTTAACTTGATTTTATTTCGGGTCGATTGGTGAAAATCCCATTATTTCAGCATGTAAAGAACTGAAAACGTTATTTTGGGGGGTGTTTTTTCTATTTTCCGGGGAGTTGCAACGAAAATATTGAAGTTTTTCGATTTTTTCCGTCGGTTTCAAGCAAGTTCATGTCAAATGCCAAAAACCGCAACTTTCTATGAGTCAGTCAGCTTCACTTTCAGCTTTAAAGTATAGCAAAAATGTCCATCGATCATAGCTAATAGATGTCGAAAATCACCATCTGTAAAATTTATATATATATATAGACATATATATATACATATATATATATATGTATATATATTATATATATATATATATATATATATACATATATACTGGCGGTGATGGACCATGGATCCAGAATGGACCATAGGGTTGAAGTGCAATAGTTTTTACCCTAATATTAATCAACACTCTATTAATTAATTTGTTAAAAAACAGACAAAAAAGTATTTGTATTTATGTTTTCTACAAGGTAGTTTACTTATATATATAATATTTATATGGCAATTTATATAATTATAATTTAATTACCTAAATCTACGTAAAACATTAATTAGGGGTAAATTGTTTAAATGTCAGAAAAAATTTGGTTGAAATATATTACGTAATAAGTTTTCTTAAAGTAAAATTTTTGTAGTATGTTTCTGAAATTTTATATAACGCGGCAAGTTGTTTAGCGAATTTCCTGAAAGGAAATAAAATAGTGACCGCTAGAAAGTGAGTTATGTATTCGAAGCAAATTCGCTCGAAGATGAAGCAGCTCCTGCGTAATTTTTGATGATTTCAAATATTTTAAAACTTACCACGTTATAAATAAAATTTTTAATTATAAAATTTTAATAAAAACATACTAAAGATATTTCTATATGTTAAAGAAATTATTAGGTATATATCATATTGTTCATTTTTATGTTTTCTACAAGGATGTTTACTAATGATACAGATTTAAATTTAATTAAAACAAAAAAATGTTAAATTTTCCGCTTTCCTGATACAAATTTCCAGTTTTCGCAATTTTCCCGTCGGTTTGGGTACTACAGCTACCTGTTTTGCCAAACATCAATTTTACAGCATATCTGGAAGTATCGTAGAATATTGATCTATTAGTTACCAAGAATTGTGGGCATTCCCGCGAATATTGCGTTTTTGAAGTGAAATAACTTTTTAACGGTTAATTCGTTTACGTTGATTGAAAAAACTGTTTCTTATAATTCCGTAAAGTATCTATATTCGAAATATCAACACTGTAGCACTTTTCTTTCAAAAGATACAGCACCTACAAAAATGAGCCTAAATTAAGGTGTAGTAATCGCACTGTAGTGAAAAGTCCGAATGTGTCCCTTATAACTCGGCCTTACGCACTACCGTGCTCTAGATACCGGGTATAAAAATAATTTTAAGCAATAATTTCAACAAGCACCAAATATTAAACATACAACATAAATATAATTTTTTTAATTCTTCTTCGATAATTTTACTTTAATTTTATAAACAAAATTAGAACTGATCACTTAACAGGATAACATAATATTCATAAATTAATGCCTTATTTCCCATACCTAATTGAAATATTGACATAGCGTATGCTGTATTATACCCTCTTCATTAAAAATGGTTCACTAATATCCGTTTTGTTTCAAAGAGGTTATCAATTTGTCGATTTCTATTGGATGTTGTTGGAAGATGGGTGGGTCTTGGAAGGAAGTGGAGGCTTGTTTTATTATACGGCTGGTTAGATTCATCCTGTATATATCAACATATCAATATATCTATACTTTTATGTGACTCTCTAGCACAGATGTGGACATACTTTGATTTCATTGTCCTCTGAGTGGGAAGAAGGAAGAGAGATAGAGTAAATACAGGTTGTACTACCAATTATTATTATTTTCTTTTTTTAATTAAAACTTTTTTTCTTTTTGCATTATAATATTTTTTTCTGAAAAAAATATAATAATGCAATATAAATTTAATTCTTTTTAGAAATTGAAAAGCAATGGTCTTTTAATTAATGAATATAATTTATTCAATCAATTTAGGAATAGCTTTGCCCACTTTTGGCCAATATATAGTACTTTTGGTCAATATAAAGTACTATTCGGTGCTAGTGAAAATTATTTTTCGCATACTTTCTTTTTTCAAAAAAGTAAAAGTAGTGATTTTAATAATGGATTTCAATAAATTTTACTGAATCAAGTACTGAAGTATGTCCTTCGAAGGTTTTCCGTATTGATACCATCAAAAAGTACATGTAGGTACCAATATTCCAATCCTTTTTTATGGTCACTATACAAAGTATACATACTCTGGAATTCTGGGCTGGTAATTTGGGACATAAAATGTACCTTTTAATATATTTGTGTATGAATAAAATATAAATGTTATATAAATCTTTTGATCCTTTACCGCTTGACTATTATAATAAAAGAGGTCTATTCTTGATATGAATTTTAATAGAATTGAAAAATAGTTGAGAGATAGCGGTAAATTTTTTTGATAGTTTAAAAATTCGAATAATTTGCCTAAACTATTACACATTGCGAAAAAATGTGTGAAGAGTGACTTTACTTAATTGTATTTAAAATTTTAAAATTTATTAGAAACGGTAATTTAACAATTTAATAATCGATTTAAAGATTTCAAAAATATAAATGTAATGCGTGATTTTTTAGTGGCCCCTTTTAATAGAAAATTTAAAATTCCCGCTTTAATAAAAATTTTGCTCAAATTTTTTCCAAGAGTAGGCCAAGAGTAGACAAAGCTATTCCTAAATTGATTGAATAAATTATTGGGCAATAATTGGTAGGTAGGCACCCTGTATTTAAATATCGCC
This sequence comes from Nineta flava, assembly GCA_963920215.1. Classification (NCBI taxonomy): domain Eukaryota; kingdom Metazoa; phylum Arthropoda; class Insecta; order Neuroptera; family Chrysopidae; genus Nineta; species Nineta flava. Next base: position 78,249,840 of record OY986040.1, read on the forward strand.
CGTCTCACTTCAAAACATACCTCTCTTGCTTATTCTCACTTAGCTTATGGAGACCACCCATGCTCTGAAGTGTAACGTAGCGGTCACAGTTTTTTTTCGATTGTAATTAGATTTGGTATTTGAAGCGCTTTTGGTATTTGAAAGGTCAAGTTTGTTAATGGGTAAAATCGTACAAGACGATTTAAGGGGGGTTTAGAGATATGGGGAAACATAAAATTGGTATATCTCCCTTAGTATTCAAAAAATCGAAAAATTTATAAGAAGTAAAGTTGCAGGTAATTAGTTTTACTATAATTGTGTTACTTATCATTTTTTCCGTTACATTAATACTTACAGAAATATTTACAATTTAAGATTGAAAATTAAAATTCTTAACATCTCTGTTCACATTAGAGTTTGAGAAAAATGATGGGATGTGAATTGTAGCAAACATAATTTTCTATAACTTTACCTCTTATACATTTTTAGATTTTTCTAATAGTCAGAGAGATATTTTATATTTTGTGTTTTCTTCTTTTACAATGACCTCCTTTTCCTTTTCCCTATGCCATTTAGTAATAAATTTATCACACTAAAATTGTGACCGCTAAATAGTGATTTATGTGTTCTAAGAAAATTGATGCAGTTCTGCGTAACGAATTTTTCATTTGAATATGCATTTTAGAAAAAAATATTTCTAACAAAATTACTTAGTTCCCTATCTTGCACCATTTAAATGATAAGTTATATCACGTGGCACGGATTCTTCAAGCAAAAATATAATTATTGCATTATGTTTAGGTACCCCTTTAAACTAAGCAACTTTTATTTGAAACACGTTTTTCTAAAATGCATATTTAAAAAAAAATATTTAGGTGGAAACTCAAATGAACACTCCGTATAGATAGAACCATTGCGAATTAAAAAAACCTTTGTATTCAATTTATACTTGGAAGTGAGTGTTAAATATTTCAAAATTCGACACATGAAATTCTAGAATAATTTTGGAGAATATTTTTAATTAATACAGTCAATTCAAAAGTAAATCAGCATCTAGTACTCATACATCCCAATGCGAAAACCATAATTAATAAAAATAATTATGTAAAAACCAGTAAAAAAATGTTTAAAATTTCTTACCTGCCAATTTTTGCACATAGTACAGAATCCGCACATACTGCAGCTCTTTTAAATTCTTGTAATTTGGACGATGATGATGGTAATTCCTGAACAGGATTTGGTGGCTTTAATCCTCCCCCCATATTAATATGTTTTTCAGCTAAACCACTCCATACTATATATCCAACAAAACAGGCGCATAATATTAATAAGATGCTTATCACAGTAATATGTATTCTTGTCAATCGTGGCCTAAAACATAATGAAATTGAATTAGTTCTAAAATGGCGTTCATTGGAAATAGAATCGAGAATTCGGAAGCTCTAAAACTATTCGAGTTATCGGGTAAGTTTTTATGAAATTTTAGTTTGGTAAGATCAGAAACTGATTTCGATTTTGTTAATGATGAATTTACGGTGTTGTAATTGTACCTTTTTTAAAGAGCCTAGACACAGAATAAAAAGGTTACCTAGCTTCAGTTAGAGGTAGGTTAGGGTTAAGTTAGAGTGGTTATCCGGGGGTGAGACACACTTGGACCATAGGGTCCGTTGTGATACCAAAAAACTGGGTTGGCCAATCTCCGGCCACTACTCCATGGAGCTGTTTAAGAACAGCAAGAATGCTTTGACGTCAACGGACTTAAGATTGGAGATGTTGTCAAAGAAACGCGGACACAGATGAGTCCATCTCCATGGTAGTCAGAGAATGGTGTCAAAGGTAAAACATATTATAACTCTGTTAAAAGTTAACGTATCGTTATATTTTTTTTAAGTTAAAGATCTATAGAAAATCTATAAGTTAAAAGAAAACAAAGTTTATTTAAATATTTTCTGAACTGTTTTGTTAAAATTCGTTTATAGTGCGTTATAAACAATTTGAAAAAAAATGGGTAAAAATACAGTCAAAAAAATAATTTTATTTTTTATTTTATAGATATTTTTAAGACCTTTCATTAAAAAAAAAGTATTCATCTACGATGAAATGCACCCTTTATATTTATAAAAATCTGTGACATGGTATTTTATTAATTGTCGGGTACATAATTGTTTTGAAGGGCTAAAATTGGGCACATTATTTTTAACATATAAAAGGCATACTGTGCCATTGTTTAAAAAAAAAGAAGTATTTTTTAGATTTTTTATTTTAATTTAAATTTTTTGCGTTTTTCGAACTTTGGGAATTTTTTTATCGAATTCCGATTTTGATGTTCATGGGTTCATTTGTTTTCTTTTTTTATATAGAATTGAATAATATTCCACATCGCCTTTTTGTTATAAACAAATTCAATTTTGACCCTGTTCCGTCACGAATCGGACCGTAATAATTTATGGACTGCCTGAAACCATGCTTTTGAAGCCAATTTGACTCTACCATTAGGGTGTAATATAATTACTTTGAACTGTCTTTACTGTCATTAAGTTTGCCTATAACTCTAGATTGGCGAACGAACCATTAGCAATTAAACGTTGGCTCAAGTATAAAATATCAAATGGACAGTTTAATACCATGGTATTAATAAATGGTAAAGTTAGTAATAATAAATGGTAAATTAAAGAAATTTTCATAAAAAATGAAAATATAAACGATGATAATATAGTTAGAATATAACATAGGATATAACGAAAATACATATGAGGATAAGACGAAAATTGTCGTAAATAAAGTGTTGGAAAATCCAACATCATTCATAGAGTCGGTGTCACTCATATAAATTTTTTAATATCATTATAAAATAATTGAACGTAGCCATCGTTTAACCAACACAAATTTTAACTCCAAAAAACGAAGGAGGAGATTCTATGTTCGACTGTTAAGTAATGTAACAACTAACTGATTTAAATGTTTGAATACCCAGTATATACTGAGTTGTATATCAATGATTAAATTGTTAACAATTCTGCCTATTCGAAATGTTAACAATTCGCTTTCCGAGGAACATCACAAATTATGAGAAAACTATTCAGTTTATGAAAATCTTTTTCAAACAAAACTTAACTTAATATTTTAAAAAGAAGATTTTTTGTTAACAAATTTGTTAACAAAACGAACTTTACCTTACTTTTTTGCTCTAGAACACATTTCAGCTCGTTATCTCTTTCCGTTCTTGAGTTATCGTGTCCACAGACAGACACACGAATATGCGGAAATGGCCAAATTTTATACCAAACATTTATGCCTGCGATCAATATTTTTAAACGTTATAGTCGTGATCAAACTTAATATACCTTGTATATTTACATATACTAAAGTATACGTAATAGGTTTGGGCAAGAATTGTCTTTTGGATTAAATCTGTAAATTGTTATTTTTAGCTTTTTATTATAGTGACTCTTTCTGTTTTTACAATAAAATAAATTTCATGTATTCGTGTCAAACAAACACAAAATATGAAATATCTCTCTTAATATTAGAATAATCGAAAAATGTATAAGGAGTAAAGTTTTAGAAAATTAAGTTTACTACAAATCATTACCTGATCATTTTTCTCAAACTCTAATGTGAACATCGATGTTTAGAATTTTAACTGTCTTTAATTGTAAATATTTCTGTAAATATTAGTGTAACAGAAAAATGATAAATAACAAAATTACAGTAAAACTTAGTACCTACAACTTAAGCCCTGATAAATTTTTCGATTTTTCAAATATTAAGGGAGATATACCAAATTTTGTGTTTCCCCCTCCCTCTAAACTCCTTTTCTCCTTGTCCGATTCTATCCATTAACGACCTTTAGAATACCAAAAGCGCCTCAAATACCAAATTTCATTCCAATCGGAATAAAATTGTGACCGCTAGAGAGTCCACACACACATTGTTAAGGTGAAGTCGAGAATATCTTAATGATAAAGCTATTGCTTCGGACTTCGAGAAAATTGTTTGTGTGGACTGTATTTGTACTGATGAAATGTATATCACAATAAACAGAAAGTGAAGAAATAATGCAAAAACACTTACCAGATATTTATAACACCTCGGCGACATTAGGGAAATGGGAGAATTTGGTAAAAGGGCGGCTTAAATAACACGTGGGTAGAATCACTCTATTTAATTCCTTTTACACTATTAAGTATTTTTACATTGACAAATATTCTTCACTTTTGCTAATTTTACTGCGATTTTGGATAAATTTAATTTTGAGTTCACAAACGATAGGTGTTGACTCAATCAGCGAAAAGACTATAATAATGATTTTTGCGTAATTTAAGATCAAAATAGAAGGTTTTTACAAAATCCTTACATAATCAATTATATTTTACAAAATATATATAAAATCAATGATAGTCAATAAATTAAACCATGATTAAACCAGTGGCGTCTCCACACATAAAAAAAGTATATATATGTATATATATATATATACATTTATATATATATAATTTCAGACACATATATATATATATATATATATATATATATATATATATATGTATATATATATATTCTATATATTCTAAGTATATTGGCGAAAGTTGTGAATTGGTTATTCAGCGGTTTACTGGATCATCATTCAACTCCGGCGGTTCACTGGAATTTGGTAACTCTTCCCTATACTTCAGAAGATCACATAATTGGTGGATTTCAATCCTTTGGATCGAACGACGCTTCATCAAATGATTTGGCTCATGTAAGTACCTTTTTGAAATTACAATTAGTTGCTTACCTTATGCCTAATCCTTTCAAAATTATTGATAAAAAGACTAGAACGCATTCTATTCCAAATACCCCTCTCGCTACCGGTGCTGCATACACAAGCGACGAGATACCTGATCTTTCTCCGCGGCTTACGGAAGAAGATTTAACTAATTTAAGTAGTATTAATTTAAACATGGCAGACCATATCAAAATATTAAGAATATCTGATCACGTAAAAGAATTGCCTACCTTTGCTGGCAATCCACGTTCACCTTATTCATTTATTTCTAACGTTGAAAAAATATTAAAAGCTCTACCTAGTACATTAAACGAAACAACAGAAGGTGCATTATGTCCACGAGCAATAAGAAATCGTATAGTCGGACATGCCGACGTAGTTTTAAACATGTATGGTACTGAATTAGATTGGGAAGATATAAAAAACAATCTAATTACACACTATTCTGATAAACGCAATGAGACAAGTCTTATACGCGATTTAAATACAAAAAACCAAGACAATCTAACAATAGAACAATTCTACAGTCAAGTAGTCGAACTTTATTCTTCATTAACAAATTATATAAAAATTCATGAAACTGACAAAAATATTATAAAATCCAAAATAAGCTTATATGGCGAGATGTGTTTAAATGTATTTTTAACTGGTCTTCGAGAACCAAGAGCACGATCACCCACTAAATTAAGTGAAGCTCTTGAATATTGCACAATCGAACAGAATGTACATTATGCAAGAAGTACTCAAAACTTCCAGAGAAGAAATGTAACTAAAGAACCAACAGGCTTTAACATCACGAAACCCAACAATTATTATACCCAAAATAACTATAGCACTATATTGACTTATCCTCCAGATATAACAATACAACGCCCTAACACAAACTTTCAACAAAATCCCCAAACTCAACAATGGTATTCAAACCAACATACATTTAATCAAAACCAACAATATTATGAACAACCACAACAATGGTTTCCAAATCAACAAAAATTTAAACAAAACCAACAACATTACAAATCCCCACATAATGCTTTCAATCCAAATCCTAATAAACAATTACCTAGACCAACTCCAATGGATATAGGTAGTAGTATTCAACCGAGAAATCAAAGACCTCCAGACCATGTAGGACATAAATTATTCATCCCACACCCTCAAAGTAGACCAACATTCGTAAGCAAAGAATTGCATTCACATGAAAAAATATTAAACACGCATAACGAATATCTCCCATGTGAGAAACAAACTGATTTAGACGAATACGTTGAATATTCTGAAAATCTAACAGACTATCTACCAAATGTCGAAATATACGAACCAAACGAAGAGGAAGAAAATTTTCGGTCCACTTACCAGAACCTCTCGGATACCTAGACGTTAATACCCACGGTTCATCATTACCATATATATACATTTCTTCCCCATTCGGAAAACCTCTTAAATTCTTAATTGACACTGGATCATCCAATTCTTTTACAAGTCCTGCATTTATAAATATCTAAGATTGCAAAGAAATTAACCCCGTACAAATTAAAACCATACTTAACTCACATACAATCACTAAAGCAATCACTTTCCCTAGCTTTATTGAATTTAATCAACCTAATATAGAATTCACATTCTTAATTTTTCAATTTCACAAATATTTCGATGGATTAATTGGACTCGATATTTTAAATCAGACTCATGCGAAAATCGACATTAATAACAAATTATTAAATACCGCAAATGCTATAAATAAACTTCTCTTTAAACCCAACTTCACATCAGGGCAACATATAATTCCCGGTTATTCTAAACAAATTATACAACTCCCAGTCGATGTACTAAACGCCGAAGTTCTGATATGAGAAACTCATATTACAAAAAAATTTTATATCCCTGAAGGTATATTTAATGCAAAAAACTGGCACATAATTGCTCCTGTTACTAACTTGACACCACGAGAACAAATTTTCTATGTCGAACAACCCCTGAAAACTAAACTTTTAAATCATACTATGATAGATTTTAATTCTCACCTAATAGATAGCGAATTTGAATCACAAAATTCAACCCCTATAGAAAACCTTATCCGCACAGATCATATGAACAATGAAGAAAAACAAAAAATTATTTCATTATACAAACAATATGATGACATATTCTTTAAAGAAGGTCAAGACTTGACATTCTCTAATCAAATCAAACACAAAATTATCACCACTGACGATATACCCATATACACAAAATCATATAGATATCTTGAAGTCCATAAAGAGGAAGTACGACAACAATTGGATAAAATGTTAAAACTTCACCACTATAGATTTAGCCCAAGAGTTCTATCAAATAGAAATGAACCCCAAAGACACTCAAAAAACAGCCTTCACTGTTGAATACGGACATTATGAATACATACGAATGCCCTTCGGTTTAAAAAACGCCCCATCCACTTTCCAAAGAGTAATGGATAATGTACTTCGAGATCTCCAAGGTACTATTTGCCTTGTGTACATGGACGACATTACAGTCTTCTCGACCTTTCTCACTGAACACGTAAATAATTTATCTAAAGTCTATAATTGCCTCAGAAACGCCAACCTTAAAATACAACTAGACAAAAGCGAATTTCTCCATAAAAAAGTAGCTTTCTTAGGACATATAATTTCTGAAAATGGTGTAAAACCAAACCTTGATAAAATTATAAAATTCATTATAAATCCATTATAAAATTCCCAATACCTAAAACCCAAAAGGAAATCAAGAGTTTCCTTGGACTACTCGGATATTACCGAAAGTTTATAAAAGATTTTGCGAAGATAACAAAACCAATGACATCTAATTTAAAAAAAGGATCTGTAGTTAAACTAACTCCCGAATACATAAAGACATTTGAAACAGGTAAATATCTCTTGACACATGACCCTATATTAAGTTATCCTGACTATACGAAAGAATTCATTTTAACTACTGATGCTAGTAATGTAGCATTAAGAGCTGTCTTATCCCAAGGAATTATAGGAATGGACAAACCTGTCTGTTATGTATCCCGAACATTAACCCAAAGCGAACAAAATTATTACACAATAGAAAAAGAATTGTTAGCGATAGTATGGGCTACTAAATACTTTAGACCCTATTTATTTGGAAGAAAATTTAAAATAATAACGGATCATAAACCCCTAAACTGGCTAATGTCATTAAAAGAACCGAACAGTAAATTAGTAAGATGGCGGTTGAAAATAGAAGAATTCGATTACACTATAATATATAAAAAAGGAAAATGTAACACGAACGCAGATAGTTTATCTCGTGTCCAAATTATAGAAACCAATATTCATTCAAATTCTTCGACTTCTTCCAATATATCAAACATAGCAACTGGTAGTCAAACAGCCCATAGTGCAGACGAAGATAATTCCTCATTAATACCCATTTCTGAAAACCCATTAAATGATTTCTCTCACCAAACCATATTCTACAAAAATGATAACTTACCAAATAGAAAATCAGAAACATATTTCAAAAAAAAAAAACGACAAACATTTCAACACTCAGATTATCCTGACGCATTAATAATTCAAATATTTAAACAATTCTTTTTACCAAAAAAAACTCAATGCTATCTACTGCTCAGATGACGACCTTTTCCTAAAAATTCAAAATATTTATTCCCAATATTTTTCACAAGGTAATCAATTTAAATTATTACGTTGCACAAAATTCCTAACAGAACTCTTCGACGAAGAATACCAAGATAAAATCATATCCGATTATCATAAAATGAGTAAGCATCGTGGAATGAACGAATGTTACGCTCATCTTCGTAGAGAAGTATACTTTCCAAACCTCAGATCAAAAATCAATAGTTTCATCAAACTTTGTAAAATCTGTAACGAAAACAAATACGATAGACAAACCCCAAAACAAAAATTCATGTTAACAGAAACACCCACTAAACCCCTCGAAATATGTCATTGCGATATCTTTTATGTCGATAAAGAAATGATATTTACTATAATTGACAAATTTTCTCGTTTCGCCCAAGGATATATAATAGAATCACGCAATAGTATTCATTTAAAATTAGCCCTTGCCAAATTTACAGCCGCATATGGTAGACCAGAGAAATTAATATGCGATTCAGAAAAAGGATTTGACTCAATAACTTTCCGTGAATTCTGCAATCATAGCAACATAGATCTACATATTACATCCATTCGTAGTTCCAACTCCAACTCTCCTATAGAAAGATTCCATTCTACCTTATTAGAAGCATATCGTATAATTACCCAAATGAAACAGTTAGAAAACGACGATTTTAACAATCCAGAAATGATCTTACTAGAATGCATTACAACATATAATAACTCGATACATTCAGTAACAAAATATACACCTTTTGAATTATTCTTTGGTAGAACACACGATGTAACTCTAGAACCACAATTAGAATTCATTCAAACAAAAAGACAAGAACTATATGATAAAGTAAATGAAAAAATCGTAGAAAAGAAAACTAAAAATTTAAACAAATTAAACATTAACAGAGAAGATCCAAAAATATATGAACCTGGAAACTCTAATTATTTAAAAGAAAACCCTCATAATAATAAACTTCATCCGAAATTTAAACAAATAAAAATTAAAACTAATAGACACGTTACAATTACTGACAATAAAAACAGAAAACTACATAAACAAAAATTAAAAAGACCAATGCCATTACAGAATATTCACACTGACGATGACGCAACTCGCGAAGACGCAAACCATCGAGATACAAGAACTGAATAATAACCCTGGATTATTAGCTCTAAAACTGGGAACAACTAGAATCATTCATAACTATTATAACTACTATCACATTATCAAACTAGATGAATACGAAGATAATATTAACCTGTTACGAAAATCTGTCAAAACAATCAATAGACACAAAACACTAGGATCCACACGCGACATGTTAACTGCATAATTAAACACACTCGAAAATAGTTTCAAATTAATTTATCCAAGAATTATAACAAAAAGAGGTATAATTGACGGTCTTGGATCAGTAATAAAATACATTACTGGAAATATGGACGCTAATGACGCAAAACAAATAACACAAGATATCCAATCATTAACAGATGACGAACATAAAATTACTTGGGAGTCAAATAAACAAGTAAAAATAAATCAACAGATAAACACTAAACACGTCAATGAACAAACAGAAGTCATCAACCGATACTTAACTAAATTATCTAACAACATAGCTAACAAAACAGACGAAAATCACCACGATTTCGAATATATGCAATACATCTACCAACTAAACAATAATATCGACATTCTCAGCAATCATTTAAATGATATTACAACTTCAATTAATCTCGCAAAACTCAATATCTTACCTAAAAGTATATTAATGCCTGAAGAATTAGAACATACAATTCAATTATTAATTAAACAGAAAATTCCAATCAAATCAGCTGAAGAAATCTATGAACTACTTACTTTCCAAGCTTTCTACAATCATACAACTATAATATTCAACGTTAAAATTCCAGAACTCATGGAACAAGAATTCCAAATGAATTTCTTAGAACCAATACCTACCAAACAATTAAAAACTATTAAAATTCCCTATCCATACTCTATATCCAACAAGCAACAGTTGTATTTCTCAAAGGTCCCATGCCCAAAATTAGAAACACTATCTATTTGTGATAAATCATCACTCATTAATGTAAATCAAGATGAATGTTTTAAAGAACTTCTTCAGAATCATAGTGCTAATTGTACCTATGTTGAGTACACTAATAAAACAGAAATTAAAGAACTACCCGAACATCATATCATCATCAAAAATACCCCAGGAACCTATATAACCAGCACCTGCGGTATTACAAAAAGACTCCTTAAAGGAACAAATTTATGACATTTCCATAATTGTACAATAACCATCAATGATTTAATATATGAAAACTCAGAAAATATATTTCAAGAAAAATTTTATATCTTACCACTACACTACCTTCAAATCAACGAAACCCAATTCGAACCACAAATTGATTTAGAAAAACTACAGACGTATCATATCGAAAATAGAGAAGAAATTCAAGAAACATGACAACAAGTAACACCCATATTACAATCTTATACATTGTAATAACAATACTAACCCTATTAATCATCAGCCTAATTATCTTAAAATTTTCATAAAGAAAACCACATGCAATCGAACCTTCAGTTCAATTTACACAAAAAACAGAAGCAACAGCTCCAAAACATTTCTGGCCTGTGCTTCTTTCTAAGGATGGAGGAGTAATATAATCAATACACTCCTTATCATATTTCATATTAATATTATTATGATTAATTATGGTCATTATCAATTATATATTTTATATCAATTTAAACAGTCATTTAATTATAATGTTTTGTCTACATATTTTTATTAGACCACACATTTAGTTATAATATTTTATTAAATCCCACAAGTATCTAATACAAATAAACAATTTCAGAACAAGTATAATATTGTATTTCTAATGTAACAGATAACGCCAAAGTATAAAAGCATAAACAGCCAAACGACACATTGGCATTATCTGGAATAGTATTGTGTGTAAAACAACTTAGTTAATTTAGAAAGGCAATTGTTGAATATACAAAGTCTTTTATTAAATGTAATACAACTAAGTAAATACAAATAAAGTGACAATTGTTAAATATACAAAGTCTTTTATTAAATGTAATATAACTAAGTAAATATAAATAAAGTCTTTTTTAAAAACTCGTTCGAAACGATCTAAAACATAATTATATATATATATAAATTTTGGTCAGACTAAAATTGTGACCGCTAGAAAGTGATTTATGTATTCTAAAGAAATTCGCTAAGGTGAAGCAGCTCCTGCTGTGAGACCAGTTCCCATAACGATTTTTTTTATCTATCTATCTATACTAATATTATAAAGCTGAAGAGTTTTTTTGTTTGTTTGTTTGAACGCGCGAATCTCTGGAACTGCCAGTCCAATTTGAAAAATTGTTTTTGCTATCTATCATTACGGTAAAAATCTTAGTTAACCTTAAATATTGATGTTTGTGAAGTGAGTCGGAAGAAAAAATATATTCAATTCATATAGATATAACAATATTACATAGGCCTTCCCGTGGGTCCACCTTGTCGTGGTGGGATGGCCTAGTACCTAGCAGCAGGAAGCTAACGTACCCAAACGTCTCAACGTTGGGATCAGTGTACGGATGTCGCGCGCTGTCATCAACGTCATCGTTGGCTTCGGTGTGTGGTGTTCGTCCCAACATTACTCGTCGGGCACGTCATCTGGCCGACATTGTTTGGGTGGGGGTGGGGCCTCAGTTTCTCCGAGATTTGATGTGAGCTTGCTCTGCCGAGGTTGGGTGTGCGGAACTTAGCCACCAGCCACGTCGGTCCTTGGTAGGATAGTGTGCAATGGATGCACAGATCGGAATCTGCATTGCTTCGGGCGAGTTCCAGTCCATCCGCGTATTCCGGGATTGGTAAAGTGGAGGCTGGGCCCCAGAGTACTGGGGTAGGACTTTTAAGTTCGGGGGTATACCCGTTTCTGGCTATTCCAGCCCGCCCCTTTGCACACGATTGCTGGTTTTTTGTTGTTGTATGGACATATTAAACACCCACAAACAAATGGAAATGCCTCCTTCGTCGGGGGGACCAAACCCCCTAAAGATAAAAGGAAATTCCGAGGGAACTTGGCATCACTTCCAGGTTTCCAAAAGCAAGTTTTTTCTCATTAAGAAAAAGGGTGATTCAAGCGACTTTAAGTCGGTGAGCCCTTTTTTAATAGCGAAAAAACTGTACGAGGCTATGGAACGTCTTAAAGACATTAAAAAAGTTAATAACGGGTTGTTGGTATATATATATATATATATATATATATATATATATATATATATATATATATATATATATATATATATATATGTGTGTGTCTGTAATCACTCTAGCGGATAACATACAGACATTGACAAATCGGGGATGAAACTGCGATGTTATTGACCGCTATAGCATAAAAGGTGACACTAAGGGTCGAGCCCTGGGGAACCCTAGAGTCAGTGCCACCCACCCGGACACGAAAGTTACGGTCACACATAAAACTTTGTATGAATTGAGGCAGAGATTCTCTTCGACCCCAGTCATGCAGCTTCCTGAGAATGCCATACCTCCAAGTCATATCATATGCTTTCTCCAGGTCGAAGAACACTCCCACAAAGTGATAGCCCCGGAGAAAAGTGTCGTGAATGGCATTATCAAGGCGAGCAAGTTGATCCGTCGTCGAATGGTATTGGCAGAAACCTGTCTGATATTTACTTATCAGATGATTAGTTTCCAGCCACCTGACGAGATGTCCGTTCACCATTTTTTCCAATATCTTGCTGAAGCAGCAAGTCAAAGATATTGGGAGGTAGCTTGATGGTTGCAATGAATCTTTTCCCTCTTTAAGCAGCGGAATAATAATGGCTTCCCACCATTGCTGAAGGTAAACGCTCTTCCGAAAAATATTGATCCAGTAATCTGCACATACCAGGATAAGGCAGATTCTGGATAATGGCATAATGTATTGTATTCGGGCCAGGTGATGTATCTGTTGACCCCTTAAGCGCCTCCAGTAGTACTTGCATTGTAAAACCGTTGTTATACTGGAGGGATTCATCAGAGAAAAAATCACGATCATCATGTTGTTCGGGATGCATCTTGATCCGCAGGAAATCCGGGTCATAATTTTGGGATCTGCAGAGGTGCTGGAAATGCTCCGCTAAACACTCGATTTCGGCACGCTGCGATATGACCCGTCCATCCAAATTGAGGAGGGCAAACGCCGGTGATGAGGAAAATTTCCCCAAAATTTCCTTTACACTCCTCCATACCTTCGAAGATGGTGTGGACATATTGCTCCAAGATAGCCTTTTCTGATCTCGTATAATTGTGATTGCTATAGATCTTCTTCTTTTAAAGGCTATCAAATTTTCCTGCGTGGGACGTCTTTTCAGTTTGTTAAACGCCCTACCCTAGCTCGAAAATCTGGCTAAACATCTCGCCGGCGGACGGTATGACCCTTCAGGGTATATGTCTCCGCCAGTCTAGGATGTGTTTCTTGTATGCATACACACATAGGTGTATGCTCTGCCAGAAGGATGTTTAGCTCACAGTAGCGTTGTTTAATACGATTACAATTCCACTGTAATATATTTACCACTTCTATTGGCTAGGATGGGTTGCCCCAGGAAGTTGTGGGATCACTTCCTGGGTTTCCCCTTCGGCCAGCCTCTTCTATCTCTCCTGGTCGTCTCGGAGAAAGTGACGGAATCCGAATCCGCCTCCGACGTCACCCTGTAGGAAACGACAACCCTTTTGTCTCGATCCGGGAGGCTACTCAAGCGTATCATGTCCTGGATCTCTTCGGCTTCGTTGTACTCAGCTCCGCATGCAGATCCGGCTCACCCCGTGATGTAGATGGAGGTGGAGTCTTTTCGCGATCCACCTACATCGGCTTTTCTTCGAGGTGGGCTTATTTTAGGCCCCTCCTGTGTTGTTGAATAATTTTTGCTGGCCTTGCTGACGCTTGGCCTTCATTTTTTTAATTTTGAAACTCGCTGATGATTTTCATCCTTAGCGGAGCGAACTCTTTAGCCAAAATTGAAGCGTCCGCGGAAGGACGGTAGTAGCTGTAACGCGGGCATAGAAGACGGCAGGCTGAGAGTGAGGGCCGGAGCCCATCACCCTCCTGCGCCCCTCAGGATATGTGAGCTTATCCAGAACTAACTTTCTGGATAGCTATTTGCTCTTTGTGTTTGGGGCAGTACCCCCACAGTTCACGCATGTTATAGGCTCATTGTCTTCCTTCGTGCAATGGCTCGCCGCAGTCACAAATTTGAGGCCTTTCACATCTGCCGTGTGCCCGTATCTTTGACACCGATAGCATCGCATCGGTGCTGGAATGTACGGACGCTTGGGGATTTTCTTGTGAATGCCAGCGTCGATGGTTGCAGGCAAATCAATTTTGCTGAAGGTAAGTTGGAGAAGAGGTGAGCCTTTCAACTCACCATCCTGCCTCCACTTAATCCTTCGGGCCTCAATTACTCCCTTGTCGGACAGATTCTTGACTATGTCTTCGATGGAGCAAATCGTGAGGTCTCTCTAAAAGATCACCCCCTGGGAACTGTTTGAAGTTCCGTGGGGAGACACCTCCAACTCATGACCGCAGACATAGAAGCTTATGTATAGTTTTGTCGCCGAAAGTCTCGACCAACAACCCGTTGTTAACTTTTTTAACATCTTTAAGACGTTCCACAGCCTCGTACAGTTTTTCGCTATTAAAAAAAAGCTCACCGACTTAAAGTCGCTTGAATCACCCTTTTTCTTAATCAGAAAAAACTTGCTTTTGGAAACCTGGAAGTGATGCCAAGTTCCCTCGGAATTTCCTTTTATCTTTAGGGGGTTTGGTCCCCCCGACGAAGGAGGCATTTCCATTTGTTTGTGGGTGTTTAATATAGCCATACAACAACAAAAAACCAGCAATCGTGTGAAAAGGGGCGGGCTGGAATAGCCAGAAACGGGTATACCCCCGAACTTAAAAGTCCTACCCCAGTACTCTGGGGCCCAGCCTCCACTTTACCAATCCCGGAATACGCGGACGGACTGGAACTCGCCCGAAGCAATGCAGATTCCGATCTGTGCATCCATTGCACACTATCCTACCAAGGACCGACGTGGCTGGTGGCTAAGTCCCGCACACCCAACCTCGGCAGAGCAAGCTCACATCAAATCTCGGAGAAACTGAGGCCCCACCCCCACCCAAACAATGTCGGCCAGATGACGTGCCCGACGAGTAATGTTGGGACGAACACCACACACCGAAGCCAACGATGACGTTGATGACAGCGCGCGACATCCGTACACTGATGCCAACGTTGTGACGTTTGGGTACGTTAGCTTCCCCTCCTGCTGGCTAGGTACTAGGCCATCCCACCACGACAAGGTGGACCCACGGGAAGGCCTATGTAATATTGTTATATCTATATGAATTGAATTGTAATGATAGATAGAAAAAAGAATTTTTCAAATTGGACTGGCAGTTCCAGAGATTCGCGCGTTCAAACAAACACAAAAAAACTCTTCAGCTTTATTATATTAGTATAGATAGATAGATAAAAAAAATCGTTATGGGAACTGGTCTCACAGCAGGAGCTGCTTCACCTTAGCGAATTTCTTTAGAATACATAAATCACTTTCTAGCGGTCACAATTTTAGTCTGATCAAAATAAATGTCGTATCTGATATGATTTTAGTATTTTCAAGACCAATTTTATTAATAAATGGCATACGTCAAGGGAAAAGGAAGGCATATAGAAAGAAGAAAACACAAAATATAGAATATCAGTCTTAATATTACAACAATCGAAAAATGCGTAAGGAATAAAGTTGTAGAAAATCATGTTTGCTACAATTCATGACCTAGTCATTTTTGCTCAAACTCTAATGTGTAATACATAAATCTCTAGCGGTCACAATTTTAGTCTCATCAAAATAAAATGTCGTATATAATTTTAGTATTGGCAAGTCCAATTTTATTAGTAAATAACATACGTCGGGGGTTGGGGGGAGGGGAGGGGTTTAAAGAAAGAAGAAAACACAAAATATAAAATATCTCTCTAACATTAGAACAATTCAAAAATGCGTGAGAAATAAAGTTGTAGAAAATCAAATTTGCTACAATTCATCACCTTATTATTTTTGCTCAAACTCTAATGTGTACAGAGATATAAAGGAACTAAATTTTCAATCTTAAACCATCAATATTTCTGTAAATATTAGTGTAACAGAAAAAATGATAAGAAACAAAATTACTGTAAAACTCAGTACGTACAACTTTACTTCTTATAAATTATGTCAAATTTTGTTTTTTCCCCTTCCCTTTAAGCCCCCCTTTCCCCTTGTCCGATTTTACCCATTAACGAACTTGAACTTTTGAAAACCAAAAGTGACTCAAATACCAAATTTCATTCCCATAAAATGAAAACTGTGACAACTAGAGTGATTACAGACATATATATATATATATATATATAATGTATGTCCATTCCATAGATATATATATTTGGAGGGACTGCGCATAGACAGGTCTCAGGTTACAATTTTCAAAGGGTATTGATGAAAAACATTTGGTTTTTCGAATTAACCTGTTAATTTGCAGTTATTCTGTGTTGAATGCAAAAAAAAACTGTTCTGTGTTGATATGCGATGTATGTAATGAAATTTTTCAAAGTATTCTGTTAACTTGACTTTATTTCGGGTCGATTGGTGAAGATCCCATCATTTCAGCATGTATAGAACTGAAAAACGTTATTTTGGGGGTTTCGATTTTCCGGAGGTTGAATGAAAAATTTAAAATTAAACCCGAAATAAAGTCAAGTTAACAGAATACTTTGAAAAATTTCATTACATACATCACAACCCCCCCCCCCCCCGTCCCCCCCAAAATAGGAATACCCGTAAAATTGCCATTTCACTTCAATTCATGTTAGAGAGATGGGATTTTCATTTTAAAGTCAAATTAACAGATTACTTTCAAAAATTTCATTACCTACATCCCAAACCTCCGAAAATGAGAAGAACACCCCTTAAAATGCATTTTTCACTTCTATTCATGTTAGAAAGATCAGATTTTTTTCATTCGACGTGGAACGGATTTAAAATAACAGGATTATTTTAAAAACGTAAATTTTTCCATGGTTACTCTTCGCAAATGGGATAAAAATCCCTAAAATTACCCTTTTTCTTCTATACATGCTAGAAAGATGCAGGTTTTTGCATTCAACGCTAAATAGCTTCAAATTAAGAAGGTAATTCAAAAAACTTAATAACTTTCATCGCTACCTCCCAAAAAAAAAGGGAAATGCACCCCCTAAGCTACCCTTTTAACTTCTATTCATGGTAGAAACATGGGATTTTCACCAATCGACCCGAAATAAAGTCAAGTTAACAGAATACCTCGAAAATTTCATAACCTACATCGCAATCTCCAAAAAGTGGAAAAACACCCCTAAACTGCCCTTTTCACTTCTATTCATGTTAGAAAGATCGGGTTTTTTTTATTCAACGTGGAACAGGATTAAATGAACAGGATTATTTTATAATAGTAAATTTTTCTATCGCAACAATAATAATAATAATAATAATACTTTATTCACCTTAAAGACGTACAAGTACATATAGGTTTGTCAACAAAAGAAAAAAATTCATCTAGTGAATATGGACTACATTTAGTTATGATTTTCTTACAAGCAACCTTAAAATGATTGATACTTGTGATACTTTTAATGTCGTCTGGGAGAGCATTGTACAGTTTTATTCCATTGTAAAGTGGACCTGTTTCGAAAAGTGTTAAATTGTGCCTTGGTATTCTAATGTCTTCCGAATATCGTGTGTCATACGTGTGATGATAGCTATTTAGATCAAGATTATTTAGATTTGATTTTATATATACTAAACATTCAAAAATATATATTCCAGAGAGCGGAAAAATTTTCAATTTTCGAAAATGTTCTCGACATGAAGTGAATTGATTTATATTTTCAATAATCCTTATGATCCTTTTTTGTAGAATAAATATTTGTTTTGCTAGAATTGAATTTCCCCATAAAAGTATCCCATATTTGATTCTACTGTTGACGTATGCATAATACAGTGACACTAAGATGTTATTGGCTAGGTTATTTTTTAGATTTCGAAATAAGTACACCATACAATTTAGCTGTTTACTTAAACTGTAGCAATGCTCTCGCCAGTTCAAATTTTCATCGACACATATTCCCAAAAATTTAGTACTAGCGATCCCTAATATTGTCTCAGACGAGCACGTAATATCACAAGTTTCCAATGTTATATTTGAGTTTCTTGTTTTAAAATGTATGTAGTTTGTTTTTTGTAAATTCAGATGTAACATGTTTGCTCTGAACCATGTTGACAAATTACCAAGTATATTATTTGTTTTTGTTTCTATGTCGGATGTTTTTTTGCTGGATAACTGCACTGTTATATCATCTGCATACATAATAACTTCCGGATGATCCAAGAACAAAGGAAGGTCATTTATGTAGATCAGAAACAGTAAGGGGCCAAGTACACTTCCCTGGGGCACGCCAACGTATGAAAACTTCACAGACGATTTCGCACTATTATTATTATTTACGCACACATATTGAGCTCTTTTATGAAGGTAGGATTGTACAAGGTTATTCGGTAATCCTCTTATTCCATAACCGTTAAGTTTGTTCATCAATATTTTATGATCTACACAGTCAAATGCGCGACTTAAATCACAGAACACATTTATTACACTCATTTGTTTATCAATTTCGTTAAGCACATTAACATAAAACTCTACCAATGCTGTATTTGTAGATTTACCTTTTGTAAAACCATGCTGTTTATTTGTAAACAAGTTGAATTTGTTGAAAAAAGCAACGAGACGTTTTGCTATTAGTCCTTCAATAATTTTGGACAGGGATGATATTATGGCTATCGGTCTATAATTTTCTTTTGATAATTTGTCACCTTTGTTTTTAAAGACAGGTTTTATCATTGATATTTTTAGCTTTTCCGGAAAAATTCCCTCCTGAAAGATCACATTTATTACAAATGATAATGGTTTTGCTAATATGTGTTTATTGTGCTTAATAATATTATTTGAAAGCTCGTCAGCACCACTTGAACATGTATTGGACAATGATTCGATGATTTTGATCACTTCTGTTTCATCAGTTGGGTACAAATAAAAAGAATTGAGTACTTTTGCGTTAATGTCGATTGAATCACTGGCTGGTATTTTCTGTGCTGCCTCTAAGGGTAGGTTAATAAAGTATTCATTAAAATGTTCGGCAATGGTGTGTGCATCATTTGTTTTTTCGTTATCAATTTTTAACATAATGCTTTCATTCTTGATAACAGATTTATTTTGTAGACCGTTTATTAGTGACCAGGCTGTTTTTATTTTATTCAATGAGTTGTTTACAATATTATTATGATACTCCTTTTTTGCTTCATCGACCATTTTTCTATGCTCTGCTTTTTTCTTTTTATAGAGGTTTCTCAAAACTGAATCATCAGATCTCCGTTGAGCTTGGAACATTAATTTTAGTTCACTGCTGGAATCTAAAATTTTAGCCGTGATCCATTCTTTTTTCGTGTTTTGATGTACCATTTTTTTAAAAGGAAAACTGACGTTGAAATAAAATGTAATCGTTTCAATAAAATTTTCAAACGTTTCATTTGAGCCTTTTAAACCGTTTGAAAACAGATCAATCCATGATTCATTACTAAGCAGATGCGTAAAGTATTCCTTATTTGCTGGCGTGAAAGATCTTTTATATAAAATGATTTTCTGCTCTGATTCAAGTTCGTACTTACAATTTACGAATTGAATTTCATGATCAGATATAGGTAAGCTTGTAACCACGGTGTTGAAATCACTCGATATATTTGTAAACACGTTATCTATCAATGTTGCTGACGTTGTTGTAATTCTTGTCGGAGACTGAACTGTAGGTATCATATTGAAACTTTTTAGCAGGTCAACTAAGAGGTGTTTTTCGTTTGTATCTTTTAGAAGATCTACATTAAGATCCCCTGCCAGAATTATATGATGTTTACTATCGAATAGTTTATCCAAAACACAGTTGAGAGTGAATATGAATTTATTAAAGTTCCCTCCTGGAGATCTGTATACACCAAGTACCAGTAATTTTAGATTACTGTTCAAGTTGCACTTCACTCCACATATCTCTATGTCTTTTTCATAGCAGAAAGTATTTAGATCAATTGGCGTGACAGTGATATCATTTCTAACCCAAAGGCACACTCCTCCTCTAATGTATTTTGTTCGGGAAAACTCACTGCAGAGATTGAACTCATTTATGTGCTGCTGCATCAATTCGATCGTATTCATCCAATGTTCTGTTAGTACTATGAAATTTATATTAAAATTATTACCAGTTAAAAGTTTTTTAATTTCGAGCTCTATTAAATTTGCCTTATTCTTGAGTCCTTGAATATTTAGATTTACTACTCCCAGAGAATTATTTTGTAGTATTTTTTTATCGTTGTTTTTTGAAATACCTTGATTATTTTTATGGCATATTTGTAACTTTCTGGTTGTAATATGCTTTCTAGTTTGTGTTTTCTTCAATTCTTTCCCATTGTTGTTTTGACTGTGGCTTTGACCGAAAAAGATGTAAATTAAATCTTCGTACCGTCACTCCTTCCGGCCAAAACTCAGGGCTATATAACTGGTCTTTCAGTGACCAATCGACTCCAACTTTGAATGCTTTATTTCGGCCTTTGGTCTCCATTTTTTCGCAAATAATCTCGTTATCATTATTGGTATACTTTTTAATGTATTTTATTACATTCTCTTCAGTGTTTTGTTGTTCCACACCTCCAACATAAATCCACACCATTCTTGGTGCAGCTTTCATTTCTATTGTGTTGTCTTTCTTTGTACCCATTATGGTGTTTCTACTTTGCCGTTTTTTATATACAACAGTTTTGAACTCATTAGGATCGTGTAAATCATGCTTTACGTTTTCTGATTTGTTTTGTTCATTATTAATTTGTTCATTAGTTATAATATTATCTGATGTTTTTATATTTTGATTTTTTTTAATTACATCACTGTAGGATGTTTTGCCTGTAATATTCTTGCTGATACTTGGTACATTTTTCAACGAGGATGTCTCTTCTTTTCCTGCTATAAATTTGATTGAAGTTGAATGTTCTTTGTGAATTGTTGAATTATTATTGCTAAAATTAGATTTTTCTTTTAGCAATTCTCTGAGAAGTTTATTTTTCTCATCCATCTCTTCCAGCAGTTTTTTCAATAGATGATTTTCGTTTTTTAAAAATGTATTTTCAGTTTGTAATACAATCATCTGTGTAGTCTGTTTTTCTTCAGCAGAATTAGAAATGCTTTCATTCTGACTAGAAATTTCAACATACCTAGCATTTTCTGAACTATTATCACTTTTAGGATCAATAGGTGAGGTTATGTTACACTTTACACAATTCCACGTTTTAATAAGTTTTTCATCTACTAATTGTCGATATTTTTCGATAGAAATATTTACACAATTTAAATGATATGAAAAACCACATTTAGCACATTCTATAGAATCTTCGTATCTACTTATAATTAGATTACAAGTAGAGCACACTACACCACGTCCACCTACCATGACGGCAGTTGACAATTTTTGGCAGTTGACAACCATTCGCAAATGGAAAAAACACCCCTAAAACCACCCTTTTTCTTCTATTCATGCTAGAAAGATGCGTTTTTTTTGCATTCAACACAGAATAACTGCAAATTAACAGGTTAATTCAAAAAACCAAATGTTTTTCATCAATACCCCTTGAAAATTGTATCCTGAGACCTGTCTATGCGCAGTCCCTCCAAACCCCCATTTTTAATTATATAAATTACGTATCAGTACATAAAAAACGTCAAAATATTGAATAGTTATTGAAAAATAATTCAAAATTTTCAATAATCTATCACATGTGACATGCTGCCGTATAATAACTATATATACTTGAATACACAAAATTAATAAAAATTTTATGTCAAAACAAAAAAAAAAATCTTCAACTCTATTTTATTAGTATATATTACAGTGTATCAACTTCAAAAGTTTCTATGTTCATTTTTGAAATTGATTGAAAGTTTCCAACAAAAAAAGAATGATCAAAATCGGACTACTCTGTAAAATGTTATGCGTGATCATACATTTAAAAAATTCGTTACGTAGGAGCTACTTCAACTTAGCGAATTTCCCTAGAATACATAAATCACTCTCTAGCGGTCACAATTTTAGTCTGATCAAAATGAAATGTCGTATATAATTTTAGTATTGGCAAGTCCAATTTTATTAGTAAAGGACATACGTCGGGGGGTGGTGGGGGGGTAGGGGTGTAAAGAAAGAAGAAAACACAAAATATAAAATATCTCTCTTAACATTAGAACAATGATTACGAACAATTACGAAAAATGCGTAAGGAATAAAGTTGTAGAAAATCAAATTTGCTACAATTCATCACCTTATCATTTTTGCTCAAACTCTAATGTGTACAGAGATATTAAGGAACTTAATTTTCAATCATAAACCGTCAATATTTCTGTAAATATTAGTGTAACAGAAAAAATGATAAGAAACAAAATTACAGGAAAACTCAGTACGTACAACTTTACTTCTTATAAATTTTTCGATTTTTCAATTATTAAGGGAGATATGTCAAATTTTGTGTTTCCCCCTCCCTTTAAGCCCCCCTTTCCCCTTGTCCGATTTTACCCATTAACGAACTTGAACTTTTGAAAACCAAAAGCGCCTCAAATACCAAATTTCATTCGCTATAGGAAATTCGCTAAAAAATAATGGGGTTAATCGATAAACTTTAATTTTTTCATCGCCTCCCCCTAGAAAATGGAAAAAGCGTCCCTACAAATCATCCTTTTACGACTTTACATGCTAGAAAGATGGGTTTTTTTTGGCATCTATGCGCAGTCCCCTCAAACCCCCCATTCTTAAAAAATTACCCCCCCCCCCCAAAAAAAAAACCTAAAAATTACCCCCATAAAATTTCCGCTTCCAAAAAATTCCCCCGCCCCCCATTAATTCTCTAATGGTAAGTACTTTTTGGTAAGTATTTTTTTCAACTTTTTTTACAATTCATATTATTTTCTTTGACGCGTTGCTGTAACGGGTCAAGGGGGGAACCCCTTTGCGAGCAGAGCGAGTCTATAGTATGTAATGTAATAGTAATGATTTGTGTATACCTAAATATATATTAAGTGAAATCAATGTCTAAAAAAAAATTTTATATTTCAAAGATATAGAAATTACAAGTATTTCGTCCGAAAATTAATGTAAGAATGCAATTATTTTTACCATTGAATACTGGTATTGGCCCTACGCATTGTTTTTTCAAATTGTTTTTGCGTAATATATTTTTACAGGTTTTAGCATAACTTTTTAGTTTATACGTAACGTACAAATATTGGAAAATAAGTTTATTTATTAAAGTTATTTCAAATTTAGCGTGCATATTTAAATTTGTTTACATTTTGACATATCAAAAATATTTATTTTTAAATATTTTTAAAATTATGTTTTATACAATATTGTCGGGCGGGTTATTTGAAATTACTTCACAACAATAGCTAGGGATATTACAACATAGTGAATATATTATTTTAGAAAGGTTGTGAAAATAAGTTTTTCTCAAACTGTTTTTGATCGGCGCTCTAATTAAGAGATGGCACAAAGAATGAATTTTTGAAGAAAATTCATTAATTTAAGAAAAATTAAATCGAACTTTTAAACTAAATTGAACTTTTAAAACTATCCATTATAAACCAGCCAAACTTCTTGAGAGTATATTGATAAGAATTAAACGAATTCAAATTAAAACTATAGACATTTCAGGAAAACTGTATTGAGAAATGAACTGCAGGTGCGTTTTAAAAAAATGGCTATGTGTGTAACGAAAGAATAATCTATTTTTTAAGGCCAATAAACTATTTTTTTCTAAATTTTAACAGTTGAAATGTCAATTTTTGTATATTTTATATTAATTGCCAAATAATTTATTTCCAAAATTTTGTTAATGTAGGTATTTCTATAAAAACTATAGAAATACCTATAGACTATAATAGAGATCTGGGCCGGCTATAACTTTCGTAAAGAAAATTTACCTAGGGACTTTCCTCATCATTATTTCGCTATCTCCTATAGTTTTCTCAAAACAATTCAATATTTTCTCTTTTATATGTAAAGAAAGCAATAATGCACACAAAATTTAGCATCTTTTTGCCACCGGACGTCGTGACTAAAATGGTCAGTTATAGAATCGAACATTGCTTACAATTGATTAATCTATTCTATGTAGCAATTTGTCATTTTGAATGTCTTTATTTTCACCAGCGAAAATGGGTGGTAATCACCCCCAGGGTAAACCTCCACCAAAATATTTCTGATTTCAAATAATAACTATACATAAAAACAAACGTTAAAAAAATCATCAAAATTGGTTCTGTTTCTGAGGATTAAGAAGTTTTGATGATTTCTTCACTTTATAGACTCGGCTAAAACACAGGACAAAGCGGTTAGTCTATATAGTATACGCTTGTCTTTTCATACTTATGTCTTCTTAACCGTAATGAAAATTGTCATTAGTATAGTATTGTGACGTTTAAGTATACACAAATAAAACTTTTAATCTATGATATTTGGCAAGTTCAATCATGCAAATGTTACCTCAAAATTCAAAACCTCTTATGGATCATTTGAAAAAGTTATCAACGAACATCAAATTTTTAGTATAGAGCCATATAAAAACATATAATTGTTTATATTTAAACTTGTAACAACATATTAATATAGTAGACATTGTAAATATTATTTTAAAATATTCTTTGAATTATATAGTTTTGTTCGAACCTAAGAATCAATTATTAATTTTGTTAATCAGCATAATTGAAACTATTTTGGTACATTTTAAGAACAACAGCACCAGGACACTAAAAAATATATACAGTTATAAAAATATATGTCAACAAGTATGTTTATTGAAATAATGAATTTTAATTTTTTACAAACAAATGAAAATAACATCAAACTGAGTTAATTGCTTAAATACCCGGTATATACTGCATTTATGAAAAAAGTTTCAAACAAAAGTTGTTTATTTTTTTAAAAGGGACATTTTTAGTCTTTAAATTTTTGTTCTATCTCTTAATGTTTCAAGGATAGCCAGTTTTTCCCATTTTGCCCAAACATGGTCCGATTTTGCCAATTCGAACTTGACCAGACTTTTTAGCTCTAGAAGACATATACAATTTCAACTCGTTATCTCTTTTCGTTTTTTAACGTGTTGAAAAACGTGCAGACAAATAGGCGAAAATGAACTTATTAGGTCACTGTATGAGTTCCTATTCCAAAATTGCTTTTCTGCAATCAATATTTTCAGCCGTTACAAAGTTGGAACTAAACTCAACATGCATATATATTATGTACCGGGTATAAAAATGATTAACTATATTGTTATTCTGTAGAATTTTGTGAATGTATTATATCTAGGACATGAACATCCTTAACAACGCTACTAGTGTTAATAAAATTTTTTTAGCATTGGACAATTTATTTTTGTTCCACATATAATATTTTTAAATATTATTTTCACTAACATGGTAAAATGTTTAATAATTAATAATTATCAAATTTTTAGTGGTTATTAAGTAAATATATATGTTCTAATATCTTTTGTATACGTCTGAATTTGCAAAAAGGTTAAGCACTTCTGTAAATATTTTGAGAATAATAGTATGCAAACAATATTTTATTTTTCTATTAAAGATAATATAATTATAAACACTATTATCTAATCACAACAACTGACTAATGCTAACATACGGGAGAAGCGAATCTCGTCGGACTGAAGTAGAAGGGGGAGCACAACGGAACATAAGGTTGAAGTGTTATACTTTTTAGACCCCAAGATGTATCTATCTATCTAAACTTTGTGGAAATGTTTTTTAGGACCTCAAAGACGAAAACCTACGGTGATTTAATTTTTCCACGCCCCACTTCCAGTCCACACAAAATAAACCAATTAAAAAGTCGTATTTTTGGGGTTTACGGTTTTAGCTGTAAATATTTTTCTAAACCGTAAACCTCGAAAATACGACTTTTGAATTGCTTTTTTTTTGTGTGGAATGGAAGTGGTCTGGAAGTGGAAGTAATTTCTTAAATATACCGAATATTTTGTAATACTGGTAATCCCGCGTACTTTGTCCCCGAATTGATTATTAATCGAAAGTCATTCCATATGAAATCATCAAAAGGTTCTTTTGGGCCCCAAAAACAAAAAACTAAGGTGATTTAATATTTGCACGCACCACTTCCAGTCCACACAAAATAAAGCAATTAAAAAGCCGTATTTTTGGGGTTTACGGTTTTAGCTGTAAATATTTTTCTAAACCGTAAATCCCAAAAATACGACTTTTGAATTAAAAATAAAAAACTATAAATAATTACAAATTTTGCAATTAAATCGTTTCAAATAATTTAGTTTTTGTGAAAAACATATATATTTGGAAAAAAAAACATATTGTTTAAATATTAAATCCTAAGTTTCATTTTTCGAAGTGTTTTAATAATTAAAAATATGTTTTTATGTATTTCAAAAAAGTTGCATGGTGATAAAACTAGATAAAACTAAATAAAACTAGATAAAAATAAAAATAACTAAAAATAAGAATAAAACTAAATTTAGAACATTTTTCGATCTACAAATTTAATTATTATCTCAGAAACAAAAAACAAGATTAATTTGAAATTTTGTCCCGTAGTTTATAATACTTTGATAAATATTATGACAGTTTTTCATAACACTGGCATATCTGGTTGTCGAGATATAGATTTTTGCATTCATGTTTTTACCGACGAGTCCATTTAACCTATGTAAAAATCTCTTAAAAATCGTAACTTTAACATTTATTTACTCAAAAAGTAAAAACAGGATCAACTTCAAATTTTGAAAGGATTTTCTTTATTATTGAAATAATAAGCTGTAAAATTTTGAACAACCTGTCATTAAATTGCAGGTGCTTGGGAGTGCTTGGGAAACATTAAGTAAAAAATGTGGTTCATACAGTAGAAAGCCTAATTCATATATACACTCCCGTTAAAAAAAAAATCGAAGACCTGAAATGTTAATTTTCTTACATTTCATAATTTTCCTCACTTTTGTAACTCTCTGTATATAATATAATTTTATTTATTTCTAAACAAAGATAAATAGTATATTTTTTAAGTGTGTAAAAAAGAAATGGAAGTATAAACTGAATTTATATTTTTGATTTGTATATACGGGTCAGTGACAGAGTGATAATTTAAAGAAAATATGTTATGTTAATACATGTTAAGTGTTATATCTTGCTTTTACGCGTAAAAATAAAATAAAATGTTGTATCTGCTACTACAAGAATAATAAAAATTGTAAGAGACTGATTCGGTTCAGGTCTGTTCATTTTTAATTTTGTTATATTTTGTAAAAGCTCACAATTGTTTTGGTGAGTGTTCAAAGTTTAAAATTATTATTATATTCACCAACTATATTTGATCCCATAAATATTTAGTACTTCTACTAATACGTTCTACTCTATTTATTACTTCGAAATAATATATATGTATCATTTTTCAAATTTTATTCTTGAAAAAATGTGTGTAGTCTAGATAGTCGAGAAATAATTGGTACATGAGTGTGAAAATTTGATCGCAATTTTTTAAAGCGAAATTGTTTAAATAATTCCAAATCATTGTGGTTCTAGAACGGAAGAAACTCTTTTCATATTGTTTGCCTACATTTAAATTTAAAAGATATTGTGAATTTTTAAAATAAAATTGATAGTTTAGATGATATAAATTTGAGTCTATACAAAATACATTTAAAGTAGGTATTCTGTCTATCTCATAATAATAGAAATTAACAAATAGGTAATATTTGTGTAAAAGATTTACTACTGTCGTCAACAAGATTATGGGATAAATTTTCAATCCAGATTAGTTCAATTTTATTGAACGGGCGTGTCCATTAGATGTTTAGCGAAACAGACAATAAGTAAGTCTGTTACATAAGCGACCCCCTCTTCGGTGGACGGTAAATTTTTGTGTGCTATGATTTTTGCATATTGCACAAGACAACAGTTTTGCCAGATGGGGCTATTAAGCGCCAATGGGACTACCTTTTGTACCAAGTGGCTATCAAATTTTATTCATCGGTAGCTAACTAGACTTTTTGGTCAAAAATTGCAGTAAATATAAACTTTGTAATTGTATTTCAATGTTTAAATATTTTTGCCTTACTGAATAATAAATTATTGTTGTTTTTTAAATATAAATTTTAGTAGGTATATTAAATGTAATTCAATTTTAAAATTTCTCGCCTTAAATTACTTGCGTGCCATGGAAGGGCTACTTTGGGCTATATGCACACTGCGGCTAGGCTACTTCGTATCAAGAGGTTCTGGCAACACTTTTGCAACTGTGTTATATAATATTATACATCATAGAACGAAAGATAAATGATGTAAATAGCTACACCACCAGCTCTTACATTCGAACAATAAATTTGACTATATAGTTGAAATTAGGCACAGGAATGTCTTCACAATTATTACTCCATGTATCAGATAAAAAAAGAACATAATAATTACGTGCCACATTATCAATGATATTGTATTTATTTGCTCGTAAACTTTGTATATTAAATGTATATATTGAAAAACCTGGCCTGGTCTTGATATAACTCTGATTCTAATGTAAATAATGGGTTTAATGCCAGTGTTTCAAACTTATATTTTAACGGAAGAAGTGACGTTGGTTATGTTCTACCATAGATAAAATGTAGAATCATTGGTTTTAAACATAATATATAAGTTTTCTATAGTAGGTATTTCTATTTTAGGTACTTTATCATTTTATTATACTTTTGTGTCTTAATAGTAGTGTTGACCTCATTTAATAATATTTTGATAAATTATTTAAAAAGAAATATAACTTCTTACATGCGTACATAAGTACACACACATCATGAAAAATATTCGTCATGTTTGATATCAATATGTTATTTTCTCATAAGAATGGACATGCGCAGTCGGCTTCAAAAATTATGCTATCATTTCAAGTTTTATATTTGTTTTTTGTCCTATTTATTCGGTTTTCGAAAAAATGCTTCGAGTAAAAAATGTTCATTATAAATATAGTAACAACTTTTATTCGAATAATTTTCCCGAAAACCGAATAAATAAGGTAGCCATCCTCGTAATGAATATACAAGCTGTACAGTGTACAAATTGTAAACATTTCACTATGTATTGCTTGTAAATTCATTCAGAGGATGACAATATGAGATGAACATATATAGTCTTTAGTAATAGTATCGTTGTGTCCTCTTTTAATACAATTGTCTATAAATAATTAACTTATTATTTTCAAGCTGAGATCCACGAATTTTATCTTGCTTTTCTTTTAGAAATAAACCATATTGCTTGGTAAATTTTTTTGAGTTTAGAGTTAGATTGGTAAGTGTTTAAGCTTTTGATTAATCTTTATAAAACCTAAAAATATTTATTTGTTTATAAGTTAATTAGCAAAAGGTAAATTTTTATCGCGATATTTTTTTTTTAAATTAAAAATCTATAGAAAATCTATAAGTTAAAAGAAAATAAAGTTTATTAAAATAATTTCTTAACTGTTTTTTAAATTTGTTTATAATCAAATTGAAAAATAATCGGTAAAAATACAGCTAAAAAATAGTTGTTTTTTTCATTTCATAGATATTTTTAAAACCTTTCATTTAAAAAAAGATTTATTCAACTAGCATGAATTTCACCTTTTTATATACAAAAATAGATGGCCTCCCAGCAAACATATAAGTCAGAAAGACTTCAAAAAGAAGTCTTATTGAAGACTTCATTAGGAAGTACAATTATGACGTCATAATGGCGCCTTTTTTCAGAATTCTCAATTGAGATATCCTTAAGACATCTTTTTTTATGGTTTCACAAGAAGTCAGAAATAGGAGCCCTTTAAGTAGTCTTTTTTTCTGTCTTCGTAAAAAGTCGGAAATAGGAGCTCCTTAAGAGTCTATTTTTACTGACTTCGCAAGAAGTCAGAAATAGGAGCCCTTTAAGTAGATTTTTTTTATGTCTTCATAAAAAGTCAGAAATAGGAGCCCTTTAGAGTCTATTTTTTCTGACTTTTCAAGAAGACAGAAATATGAGCCCTTTAAGTAGACTTTTTTTCTGTCTTCCTAATCATTCAGAAATTGGAACCCTTTAAGAGTCTATTTTTTCTGACTTCGCAAGAAGTCAGAAATAGGTGCCCTTTAAGAGTCAATTTTTTCAGACTTCGCAAGAAGTCAGAAATAGGTGCCCTTTAAGAGTCTATTTTTTTTGATTTCGCAAGAAGTCAGAAATAGGAGCCCTTTAAGTAAACACTTTTTCTGTCTTCGTAAAAAGTCAGAAATAAGAGCCCTTTAAGAGTTTATTTTTTCTGACTTCGCAAGAAGTCAGAAATAAGAGCCCTTTAAGTAGACATTTTTTCTGTCTTCGTAAAAAGTTAGAAACAGGAGCCCTTTAAGAGTCAATTTTTCTGACTTCGCAAGAAGTCAGAAATAGGAGTCCTTTAAGAAGTCTTTTTCCCAAGTTTTTTATATTTTTACTCAATTTAGCGCACGCGCATTTTTGTTATAGTTTTTATTTTCTCTTATTCAGCTTTTATTTGGAGTACTTGTAAAGGTATTATTATAATTTAATTTATTTATATAGTGTTATCAAATATTTAAAACCAGTTTAAGTGCGTTATTTTTAACGTGGATTATTTTTATTTGGTTTTATCTGTAAGTATCTTAAAGGTTAACGCATTAAAATGAATTTAAAAAATGAATATCATGATTTTCTATTTTTTATTAAGATTTGAAACCAAGATGTCTGCCAAGGTGATGATCATCCCATCTTCGAACCTATTCCCAAGAATATCAAAAAATTAAGTTTGAGTCAATAGTTAGCTCAATGGAAATATGAGTTTAACATTACTCAAACTGCATCTAAATATTCTTCGGAATGTAGAGTCGATAGAAGACTTAAAAAATTTTCCAAAAGATTGCCGTACATTATTAAATTCTCCTAAAAATACCCCTATTCGTACTGTTGCACCAGGAGAATATTTTCATTATGGTCTAAAAAAAGGATTGATTTACCAACTGAAAGCGATCGATTTGGGCCAGTTTAAAAAAACTATTCAAATCAACGTGCAATTCACAGTTTGCCAATTTCAAAGAGTTTGAAGAGTCAACTCTATCCAATACAAGTCGAAATTTACCCAAAAGTTTCTGTACCTTTTGCTGTTGGAATATATCATGGACTTAGCAAACCAAATAATTGTAATGATTATTAATATAAATTTAAATGTAAATATAAATATAAATTAAATGAATAAATATTTATTAATTTTAATATAAAATTGTTTATATTTTTTTAGCCTCTATTTTTAGGAATCTTAAAATATGAATTTAGTCTTAAAGAACTCTTAAAAAAGAGCTCTTGAAGAGGCCAGAATCAAGAACTCTTAAGATCTCTTAAATATGAGCTCTTGAATAGGTCAGAATCAAGAACTCTTAAGATCTCTTAAAAAGAAGCTCTTGAATAGGTCAGAATAAAGAACTCTTAAGATCTCTTAAAAAAAAGCTCTTGAAGAGGTCAGAATCAAGAACTCGTAAGATCTCTTCAAAAGAAGCTCTTGAAGAGGTCAGAATCAAGAACTCTTAAGTTTTATATTTTCGAAGTCAGAAAAAAAAGTTCATAAAGACTTAATAACGAAATCTTCAGTAGTTCTTGAGGTGGCGCATTGGACATCCTCATGAAGTCCTGAAGACCCCATTTGACGAATAATTTAAGACGTCCAAATCTTTAATAAGAGCTCTTAAAGAACTTTTAAAGACGTCATATTGTTTACTGGGCTAGTATTTTACTAATTGTCGGGGACCTAATTTTTTTTAAGGGCTCAAATTTGGTACATTATTTTTTACATATAAATGGAATACTTTTCCATAGTTTAAAAAAAATGAAGTTATTTTTAATTTAATTCAAAATTTTTGCATTTTTCAAGCGGGGAATTTTTTCTCGAATTCTAATAAACCGATTTTAATATTCATGAGCTCATTTCTTTTATTTTTTTTATAGAATTTAATAATTTACTTAGTCATTTTAAAAATTTTTTGTTTTAAAAAAGATATTAAGAAAAAACGCTTTTTCTTATAAACAAATTCAATTTTGACCCTGTTCCGTCACGAGTCGAAACGTAAAAAGGGTCATGTTCAGGACGTCAAAATGAATCGATTTAAAAAAAAAATGCAGTTCCCAACAACCTGTCTGAAAACCCGTTTTTGCCTATTTGACTCTAGTAAAAGGATTTTTCTCATTAAATTTTGAAAACGCTAATCTAAAAAAAATGGTGAAAATAATTTGTTGCATTTTTTTTTCAATGACTTAAAATCGCCACCAACGTTTTCAAGTGTTAAAGGGAGTATCTAACGGGTATAACCGATACGGGTATAACAGTTTGATACCGAATTAAAAATTATTAAACTGATTAACGTCATCCTTTCCAGAAATTTCATTTACAGTTATAAAATCATCAAGTATTATACATGAGGGTATAACCATGTATAACAATGGTATTACATTATTGTGTATGTTTGGGCGAACAAATATCGTAGTATCTTAAGTTAGTTACTCAGCATAAAAATAAATTAGCGACTGAGTACAGCACTTTTCGACCTGGACGGACTTCCTGACTAAGTAGAAATTTTTGTTTATGATTACGTACAGTCAGCGCCGGATTTAGGCGCTGGGCCCTATGGGTTCGGGCCCATAGACCTCCACAAAAAAAGACAAAAAAGACCTCCACAAAATTCAACTCTTCCCAAAATTTCTAAAACTTCTACGGAAATCAACAATAATTCAAAGTAAAAAAATATGTTATATAATAAAATTTGTAAAAATTTTAATTTATTTACGAAACTGTAACGTAATTTTTTGATATATTTTTTTTTTTGTGATCGTTTACGAAATAAAATTGTTGCTCATTTTCATTACTTTTATACTAAGATTTCATAAAAACGTTTTACTCGTAGTAATAACCATACGGTGAAGGAATATATCATATTTTGCACAGAAAATGAACGTTTTTTTCATCTTTTCGTTGTTTGAGATAAGATTGCCCGAAAAATTCTTGCTGAGCCAGATTTTGTTTTTTTTTTTTACATGTTTATTTGGGCTTTTGGTTAAGGTTTTTATTGAAAATTTCACAGGAAAAAAAGTGATCAACCTTCGTTCCGTTATTAAGATTAACAAGTAATGTAACAACTAAATGAGTTAATTGTTTAAATACCCAGTATATACATAGTTGTAAATAAATTTTTTAATTGTTAACAATTTTTGAATTGTCCCAGAACTAAAAAAAAATCTCTTGTGGTTTTAAACATCGTCATATTTTTCGCTTTGCGAGCAACTTTAAACACAACTTATGGGAACACTATTGAGTTTATGGAAAAAATTTTCAAGCAAAAGTTGTTTATTTTAAAAAGAAGAAAATTTTTTGTTTTTAAACTTTTGTTATATGTCTTACGGTTTCAAAGATAGGCAGTTTTTGCCCATTTTGCCCAAACATGGTCCGATTTTGCCCATTAACGAACTTGACATTACTTTTTGGCTCTAGAACACAAAAACAAAATTTCAGTTCGATATCTCTTTTCGTTCTTGAGTTATCGTGTTCACAGACAGACGGGCATGCGAAAATGGCCGAATCAGGCCATTTTATGAACATATATATGCCAAACATTCATGCCTACGATGAATATATTCAAGAGTTACAAAGTCGGGACTAAACCCTAATATACCTTGTTTATTTACATATACTGGGTATAAAAACGAAGGGCATCCCTTTTCTGAAAATCTATGTGTAGACGAAGTTTTTTAAAGTTTTCTGTGCATATGTAGACCGCCACAAAATTTTTTGCCCATAGACCTCCATATCGATAAATTCGGCGCTGCGTACAGTACATAACTAAACACATATATAAGTACCTAAATATATTTAAATAAATATATAATATATTTAATATAAATCTGTTTCTTTCTTTTTTGTCGGTTATAAATTTATTTATATACTAATACGGATGATATTACGCAAAATGGCGTCTTAGCCTGATTTTGATTTTTGGTAGTCGATGCGGAATTTTTCATACTTTAAATAAGAATCTTTGGGAAAATTTAATTTCCCCAACGGAACATATGGAAAATAAAAAATTAAATTTATGTGTTTAAGATTGAAAATTAAATTCCTTAATATCTCTGTACACATTAGAGGTTGAGCAAATATGATAAGGTGATGAATTGTAGCAAACTTGATTTCCTACAACAGTATTCCTTATGTATTTTTCGATTGTTGTAATATAGAGATATTTTGTGTTTGTATGTTTTTTATATGAAAACCGATCTTATTTGCATCTTATGTGCAATACAATTGCTGTAATTTGATTGGTTCAGATAAATTAGTTTTATCTGAAACAATCAGCTTACGCAATTGTATTGCACATACATGTACATAAAATCGATTTTCATATAACAAATATATACAAAAACAAAATATATAATATCTCTGTTAATATTATAACAATTAGAACAAATTGAACACAAAAATTCGTTACGCAGGAGCTGCGTCAACTAAGCTAGTTTCCTTAGAATAGATAAATAACTCTCTAACGGTCATAATTTTAGTGTGATCAAAAGTAAATATAATATCTGATATGACTTTAGTATTTGCAAAAATTAAATTTATTAATAGCCAAAATAGATCGGTATAACGATTATAGTTTATAGTAACTATGGAAACGACAATCAAAATTTTTACAATAAAATATATTTCATGTATTCGTGTCAAACAAACGCAAAATATTAAACATCTCTCTTAATATTAGAATAACCGAAAAATTTATAAGGAGTAAGGTTGTAGAAAATCAAGTTTGCTACAATTCATTACTTGATCATGTTTCTCAAACTCTAATGTGAACAGAGATATTTATAATTTTAACTTCCAATCTTTAATTGTAAATATTTCTGTAAATATTAGTGTAATAGAAAAATAATAAGAAACAAAATTACAGTAAAACTTAGTACCTACAACTTAACTCCTGATAAATTTTTCGATTTTTCAAATATTAAGGGAGATAGTCAAATTTTGTGTCCCCACCCCCTCTAAACCCCTTTCCCTTCGTCCGATTTTACCCATTAACAAACTTGACTTTTAGAATACCAAAAGCGTCTCAAATACCAAATTTCATTCCAATTGGAATAAAACTGTGACCACCAGAGAGTCCACAGACATTTAAAAAAAGTATCAAATTTTAGCGACAGTGATTTTTAACATCTAATAGGTAGGATCGATGGACGTTTGAAGAAATTTTTAAGAAATCCCAACTTTGGTGCAAAAACAATAGCTGCATTTCCTTCTCGAGGAAATTCGCTAAAAATTACCTTTTTATTCCCTGTATATGTAAATAATCATGGTATATTAAGATTAGTCCCGACTTTGTAACGTTTGAAAATATTAATCCTTGATATAAATGCTTGTTCATAAAATGTCCCATTTCGGCTATTTCCGCATGTCCGTCCGTCTGTCTGTGGACGCAATAACTTAAAAACGAAAACAGATAAACAACTAATTTTTGTGTGTGTGTTCTAGAACAAAAAAGTAAGGTCAAATTCGTTAATGGGCAATTTTTACTTTTAACCGAAAATCAGATCCACCCTTCTTCCATTTCGATGGTGATTTTTTGGCACCGACTAAAAATTATTTAGGTATCTACATTAGTGTAGGATGTCATCTTAAATCGAATATGGCGGCCGCCGCAAATGACGATTTAAAATTTCCAAATTCACCCCTATGATATGGGTATCAAATAAAAGGCAGAGTTAAATGCTGTCATAAACAATCCCCTTGGAGCAACTGGCGAACTCCACTGTATCAATGCCTTCCCCATCAAGTGGCCGATGGGGTAGTACACGGCCCAATTTTTATCGTGGGATCAAAATGGATAAACACAATAAAAATAAATAAAAAGTCTGGGGCTCAAATCCTCTCAAAAAGTGAATCAACCGAGGCTGCACAAGCAAACCTCGCCAAGACACAAAAAACTGCAGGTGCATCCAGCCCAGCCGAAAATATGGACGATACTCTAGAATCCTTTCCTGAAGGTGGAAATGAAAAATCTCTCGGGTGCAGCCCAGAGAAAAGCATTTGAAGAGAAAGCAAGAGCTGAGGAGAAACCGATTCCTCCGATAAAGAGGAAAATCCGGACAAAAAACCCCACAGCCCTGGTTTTCCCAGGGACAGTGATATCTGTAGGGTCTGACTCAGGGAATCAACCCTTGGAAAACCGACAGGAAAAGAGATTGAGATCTGAAGATGGGACTCCAAGCCCGAAACAGATCTCGAAAAAACGAAGAAAGGGGGAACAGGCAAGTGCTATTAATACCTTTGCTGAAACCGCCGCAACAACAAAGATATGCATTGCATTGCGGGGGTATCCTGAGGTCAAAATGACCCGGGAACAATCCGAAGAGGTGCAACTTTCGATGCTACAAACCCTCATTAGCTAAGAGCTCGTTGAGGGCCCCAATATCGGGGTTGCCACCTGGACAGGGGAGCCCTCGTTGTGCGGTGCATAGGAACAACAGCCATAAACTGGCTCATGGAGAACGTCCCGAATATCAGACCATGGGACGGAGCGGAACTTGTCTGCTGTATACTCCCCAGATCTATAACACCGTTGAAACGGGCAAAGTGATCAAAGCTCTTGGAGTGCAGAATACAAACCTGCACACTCAGGAGTGGCGAAGTATCGACAGCACGAGGACCAATGCAGGACACACCATCGTACTGGAAGTGGATGCAGCGGATCTGAGGTTGATTCAGGACCGAGGGTTTAAATTATACCTCGGGTTTGGTCAAGTCAACCTTAGACCACTGAATACATCAAAGAGAAAAAAGAATGTCTGATCTTCGGATGCTTCAGATAGACCTCCAGCACAGTAAGACGGCCTCCGCTGTCTTTTGTCAAAATGTGCTGAAAAGGGGAATCTTCATAGAACCAGGAACCTTGGGCTGTTAACCATAAGATTCTTGGACTTTAAGAGTTTATAATTCAAAATTTTATAACGCGGCAAGTTATTTTTTTGGTTGATTTCAAACATTTTAAAACTTTGTCGCGTTATAAAATTTTTAATAAATTTAGAATAAATAAATAAATTTTTAAATAAATAAATTTTTCGTTCATATAAGCCCAAAAGCCTGACTTGCCTTATCAAAAATCTTTATCGACAATATTAACTTGAAACTTAAAAGTCTTGAAACGATATTATTCGAGCTATTTAAATGTTGGCAGTCTTACTTTTGCACTTGAAAACCAAACTGTCAAACAAAAATAAGTCATCTACCACGCAGGTGGACCGTTCTGCCATAAGAAAGAGTTGAGATACGGTTATCTGGCTCGCAGCCAGCCTAGTACATATTTCTCTGTCTGATATATGAACTCGTGATATTGCTTTTGTATGAATACGCAGCCGGTATTATTGCCAGGATAGCAAATCTTTCGTTATCGAGATCGCAAAACATTTTTGAGTGACACTTAAAATCGTAAATTCTATAAAATTTTATACAAACTCTATATAAAATCATAATTTGGGCGATTTCGTAAAGTCAATTTAGCGACATGACACATAGAAGTTCAAAATGTATGAAACATATGAAAACATTTGATTTGAGCGATAAAAAGTTTAATCTTTGGCGATTTCTGTTCGCATTGTCTGACAACGCTTGCAGAAAAAAATCAATCAATCTTTTTTAATCGACTTTAATTATTATAAATAAACATCGGAATTTAATTCGCTAAATTTCCAAAATAGCTTCGAGATGAGGTTACCCAAAATGCGAAGTGCCTGGGGGCCCTGGGTCTCTAAGTCAGGGCCTGCTCACACGCCCCTTATCCTTAATCGATTCTGTTCATTTTCTCTGAATAAAATCTTTGAAATACTAAACTTGATCAATACGAAAACATATTTATATATACGTCTGTCAAAAGAGAAGTCATGTTTTTATTCTGAGAAAATTCGATAAGTTGACGCTGCTCTGCGTAACGAATACATTTAATCCGCGCTTTAGTTTTCAGCGCAAAAATTTTTTATCTTTAGTTAGGTTTGCAGATAAATTATAATCTCATTTTTTTAAACTATTAATTTTTCTTGAATAAAAGCAAAGAATACAATATACATAGAAGCTCATAAGTACGATTTTTGTGTCACTAGAAATTGTGAATTGTGAGATTGATCGCTAGATGACAATACCTGTTCGATTTCGGTATTTAGTGCCATTAGCAGCACAACCAACTGTATTCTTTGTGTATATTGTATATACACAAATATATTGTGTATATTTATTTATAGATAAATATACACAAATATATATTGTGTATATTTATACTGATAAAATGCAGACAATAATGATTTTGATTCTTACATTATTATTTTAAATAATTACCTCCGGTCAATTCAATAATAATATTATTATTATTAATAATAATAATAATAATAACATAAACATTTATCTAACATTAAGTTTTAAATGCTTTATTTCCAAATGCACTCTATATATCAGTGCATGCTTTATCTACACAAATTTTCTTGATTGGACTAGGTGACAGACTTATGGTGTATCAATTTTTGAAACTGGGTACCATCAAAGAATACAATATGCATGTATTCTTTGGTACGATCTCCCGTTTATTATTATTTTTTTAAAATTCTGTATACCTCAGAAAGCAGTAACTCTTAAGCTTTTTATATCCCATATTTTTCATTGAATGAAAGCGTTATTTTGTTATTATGAAATATTTTGTTATTTTGAAAAAAAAAAAAATCAATCATTTTATATGATTTTATTCATTGATAAAAAATAATAATCTACAATTTGTACAATAACATTTTTAATTGAAACAAAAATTATTATTATTTAATAAATTATTATTAATATTTAAATGAATATTTAAAAAAATTTTCTGCCTTAATTAAGAAAAACAATTCAAAATGGTCTTAATTGAATACTACATAGTTATACACTTAAGGACGTTCCCAAGAAAATCAGTTTTCTTACGATTTATCTGTAATTTTCAATATATGTAGTTAAAAGTATCTTCTACAGGTAGAATTTTTTTAAATGGTCCTTACGGTACTAAATTTGTAAATATTGACAGTTAAAATTTGTATGTTTATCATATAAAACTGACCCCGATTAATGTTGTCACACACGTTTTGTTAAATATCAATAGTAATTTTCTTCAGATTATTTTAAAAAACTGAGAATAAGTAATTGAAGATAGAACAAATATCTTTCTACAAAAATAACAAAAACAAGCGGTATTAGTTATCTTTTAAATATTGTTTAAGTACTCAATTTAAACAACAATTCCATTATGTAAACTACAATAGATCAAATAAAATATAGTAACACTACAGCAAAAAGTAACAGTGTACTTCAAATATATTTTATTTGATCTATTGTAGTTTACATAATGGAATTTTTTTTAAGTTGAACACGACTGGGAACGTCCTTAATTAACATGGATTAAATCATTTCGAATTGTTTTTCTTATTCAGGGTGAGTAGCATTATTTATTTTATTATTCTCGCAAACAATATAAAAGATAGAAAAAATATGTTATTGAGTAAGACACTCTTTTGTATTTTTATTTTTTTTTTGAAATTTACAATCCTCCCAAAAAATATCGCAAAGAAATCATTGATGACAATTATTAAGAATTAGGAAAATAATCAACAGTAATTTGTAAAAATTCAAAAGCTGTAACATCAAAAAATAATTGCTTATGATTAATATAAACGAAGGATCAAACAGGTAGTATTGTAAATTAGAAAAATTCTACTTGTTATCTCATTCTTCGCCAACGGCATTATGAAGGATACCTGCTAAATATTATAGAAGAAAAATTCGATATTTAACCTGAGAACATTGTATATTGTATTCTTTGATAAAAGTGGTAGCTTTAGTTACTAGACTGTCATCTAGTGAAATGAAAACAAAACTTTCCTTACACAACAAATAAAGAAATCTACTATTATATTAATAAAAAATAATTACTTACGGTTGTATAAAGTTAATTTTATTAATATATTTCATTTTAATTTCTTTACATTCATTATTATTTTTCGTTAAAACTTTTCTACGAATAATTCGATTAGTATTGTAATAGAAGGATAC
This sequence comes from Nineta flava, assembly GCA_963920215.1. Classification (NCBI taxonomy): domain Eukaryota; kingdom Metazoa; phylum Arthropoda; class Insecta; order Neuroptera; family Chrysopidae; genus Nineta; species Nineta flava. The sequence goes on from OY986040.1 coordinate 78,290,572, forward strand.
GTCATCAAAATTTAATTCAACCATCGTGTATGGACCAAATATTGTTCACTGATCAAATGACCCATTTTTAAAACATATTCTTTCAAAATAATGTTTTTATGTCGGTATGTCACAATGAATTAAATATCGAATAAACAACATAATAATTCGAAGTTTTAACATGTTTGGTTATATAACAATAAAAATATGGTTATTTATACATGTATTAATTTATCATGACAAGGCATAATTGATTTTTAAGACCTTGACCAAGTATTTTAACCATAGTGACACCTTTATTTCGAAATGATACTAGTCACATCTGTATTTCGAAATGAGAACTGTTATTCTATGATAAAATATTCGATGTTAGGATTATAGCAAAGAATGCATTGTATATTATATTCTTTGATTATACCATATACTTGAAATACATCTTTTATATTTTATTTGATTTTGAAAAAAGTCAGGTTCCAAAAAACTGAACGGCCTTTCCGAATGAACACATAACCGAATGGCACGTAATTTGTTTTACGTACTGTATGTTATCCAAATTAAAATATCCCAAAATAATTTTTAACTCATTCGAGATATTTCATCGGAATTCAGAAATCAAATATTTATTTTAAGTCTAAAACTCGGATGGAGATTAAATGTGGAGAGTAGCATCTGCCCGTTAAAATCTTGTTATGTATTACTTTTCGACATACCGAAACAAATAAAAAAATTAAAATTCTTTTTAAACAAATTTAAAAATATATTTTTTGGGCTCTAAATCAGGTTCTTCATTTCTCGGACTCAACTTCTTACATATTACAGTAGAATCTCGATGTCAAAATCCTGTATAACTCGAAAAAATCCTCGATCTCTTTTCTTCAATGCCCAAAACCTGTGTATTACTCGAAATATAAACCCTTTATAAAATCAAATCAATCAATATTTCCCTACGAGGTATTTCAGTACATTTCATCCGCCTTTAACTCCAATAAAATTTTAATTGACCACTGTATCTCGAAGAATTCCATGCTTTGTCATGATGTGGCATTGAATCTAAACTTCTATAAGCTCAACATGTGCTTATTAAAACCTCGCAAACTCTTCATAAGTCGAAACCTTTATAATTCTAATTTTTTGCTTGAAGTACGACTTACCGAGGTTCTTCTGTATAAGTAATAAAAATATTGAATAAAAATTATACAATATATAAATATACCCAGACTGTCTTGGAATGCTTTTCCAATAGAAAATCAATGATACATATTATTTATTACTGGCAGGCCGTGTGGTTACTATGCGGAGTCAGTCAGTACACATGTAATGAGTACACACTCTTAAATGTGTCAGTACACACAGTACACACAGTCATCGAGTCAGTACACACTCTTAAATGACAAACAAACTACCATACGCATATGAGATGACTCTCATTACATCTGTACTGACTCACTTCGCACAGTAACCACACGGCCTGCCAGTAATAAATAATATTTAACATTGATTTTGTATTGGAAAAGCATTCCAACACAGTCTGTATATTATATACAGTATTCTGTGGTTAATTAGTTATATACATACAGCTTAGCTTATACTGCTTAAAATAAGAGACTAAAATTATTTTTAATTTTGAAAGAGTAATTTTTGAGTATAATTGCAAGGTTGTACCATTTTTACCTGAAATTGTATTTTCAAAATACCAAACACTAAACTATTTACCTGCTTAAATATTAATTTCCAGTTAAATACATATTTCTACGTAAAAGCTATTTCAAATATGAAACTAACATGAAATAACTACGCTTATAAGGGTGGGTTGTTCCAACCTTCAGGTAATGTATCCGGTAGCTAACAGCAGCATAAGGTTTGCCCGCCAGTTAAGTGCGTGCGCCTTGTTCCATTGTTATTTGCCTCACAGTTAGTCACCCAACCATACGTATGTCGATTCTTACTTCTGGAAGTATTTGTGGAAATGTTCATGAGTAATTGGCTTGTCAAAACCATAACCTAATTTCAACGGATTAGTAAATTAATATACAAGTCATCACAACAACAAAAATATTTGGTTATTTTTTTATTATTATTGGTAGAGTCAAATTTGCTTCAAAAACGGGGTTTCAGGCAGGTTGCTCGGAACTGCAATTTAAAAAAAATAAATCTTGACGTCCTGAATATGTCCCTAAATTTTTACGGTCCAACTCGTGGCGGAACAGGGTCTTTATTGAACAAAAAAGCGTTTTTTCGTAACATCTTTTTTATAACTAAAAATTTTAAAAATGACAAATGGGCCCATGAGCATTAAAATCGGTTAATTAGAATTCGAGAAAAAATTCCCAAAGTTCAAAAAACGCAAAAATTTTAAATTAAAATAAAAAATCTATAAATTACTTCATTTTTTTTAAAACTTTTGCAAAGTATGCCTATTTGTTAAAAATAATGTGTCAAATTTTACCCCCACTATAGCTCTACACACGTTTACCGGGAGGTTAAGCAGCCTACTCGGTACTTTACTGACGGTATAAATTAACATCCGAGTAAGGACATTTACCCGGGAGGTAAAGTTACCTAGAAGATGGAAAACCGTCAGTTAGGAGTTTACCTGCCGAGTAGGCTACCCGACACTTTATCTAGAGGCTGGAACAACCCACTCTTAAAACTATTAAAACAAGAAACTTAGTTGCATTAAGGGGGTATTGGTTTTAGGCGTTTACACGCTTTAATCGCCATCAAGCGTTGCTTTTAGTGTTCAACTTGACGCTGTGTAGCATGGATACTACCAAATAATACAATATACATAGAAGCGTATAAGCAAAGAATACAATATACATAGAAGCTACGATTTTACTACGATTTTTGTGTCAAATTTGAAGCTGGTACCTTGACCGTTAGATGACAATAGCTGTTCGATTTCGGTATTTAGTGCCATTATCAGCACAACCAGCTGTATTCTTTGTGTTTATTGTATTCTTTGGTATTCTTTTGGTAGAACCTAAAGAATACAATACTTTGGTATTCTTTGATTTCAAATGAAAGTTAATTAAATTTACTACAAGTTTACCACATATAATATTTGACGTGGGATGCGTATTTTAGAAGATATTTTACGTAATAAGTGACCATTTCGAAAAAATTTCACTTTTTGGAAAAAATGGTCTATTTTCTAATAACTGTGTCTTGGGAACCAATAGCTGTATAGAGCTTGTTTTGATCTCAAATTATTGTAAAATTTAGTCCACTTTAAAAGTGTATAGAATGACTATACCGGTCAGACCCTTCCTTCACTGAGATTTTGAGCAAAAACTGAAAAAAGTCCGAAAATTTCATGGTTTTTTGGGTACACCGCAGCTGCCACAACACTTTAAAAATTGCAAGCATGGTTTTTTAATACTGGTTTAGGTCCTAACAACATATAAAAAATTCAGAACGACCGGACCTTTTGCAAGCACGACCACCTTTTCATGTTTAACTTTACTGAACTAAAAGTACCAGCTTCAAATTTCACGTGACACAAAAATCGTAGTTATACGCTTCTATGTATATTGTTTTCTTTGGTATAAGTTTTGTGTCACGGAAAATTTTAGTACCTATCCTGACCGCTAGATTACAATAGCTGTTCGATTTCGGTATTTAGTGCCATTACCAGCACAATCAACTGTATTCTTTGGCAGAACTTAGTACCAGTTAGATGGATCACATCGAAGGGGGGATGTACTGCAAATTTATATTAAAAGGGAATCCACCAATAGTGATGAAATTTTTATGAATTTTTAGAATTAATTTGTCAAAATTTTTGAATTTTTACAAGCTGTATAAAAATATTAATATTTGTTTTTGTAGTTTCAATTGCTATTTTAAAAGAATACGCTTTAAATATAAGTTTTATTCTAAAGGTGCTTTTTAAAGGTGCTGTGAGTGAGTCAACGAACGGCCGCCAACATATCTTTCGACCGGGGTTCGATCCTCTGTGCGTTGATAATTTTTTTTTCCACATCATTAAAATTATTTTATATTATTAATATTATAATCATTATTATGGTTATTATTTATACTGATAAAATGCAGACAATAATGATTCAATTCAATAATAATATTATTATTAATAATAATAATATTCTTTTAAAATAGCAACTGAAACTACAAAAACAAATATTAATATTTTATACAGCTTGTAAAAAAAATAAAAAAATTTTGACTAATCTCTAAAAATTCATAAAAATTTTATCAATATTGGTGGATTCCCTTTTAATATAAATTTGAAGTACACCCCCGCTTCGATGTGATCCGTCCAACTGGTACTAAGTTCTGCCAAAGAATACAGTTGGTTGTGCTGGTAATGGCACTAAATACCGAAATCGAACAGCTATTGTCATCTAGTGGTTAGGATAGGTACTAAAATTTTCAGTGACACAAAAATCGCTCTTCTACGCTTCTATGTATATTATATTCTTTGATACTACACAAGGATACCGAATTCCATGTAAACAAATAATTGGGAAAAAAATGATGTCAGTAGTGTCGTTTCTATGCCGGAAACAGTGGTGAGAGTATAAGGCGCGAGTTTTAATTGAAAAACATTACGCATTTATAGTATTATAAAAATTATTTGCAGCCAAAGTATTTTTCAATAAAATACTTTTTTTAACAAGTGATAAGTTATTTCAACTTTTCAATAAGGAATTAGTTGAAACAAATTGCCTACTTCAAAATAATCATTACGAAATAAAACTGGTTGCTTGCTTACTTCACTCCTATTTATTAGACTATATTAATTTCGGTACGGATTGTAGTACGGATGAACATTTAGCATCGCTAGTGGCATAAAAGGAAAATATTACTCTTACCATTTCGTTGCCATATTTTGTTAATTCTCCCGTTTGAGTTCGGTATCCTTGTGTATTATCCATGCTGTGTAGGCTGAGTACAAAGCGCGGTTAGGGTTGAGTTCTACGATAGATACCATGCTCAGAAACACTTTATCTATCGAGGTAGGGCACCAAATTCCAGTTAAATACATATTTCTAGTTATATTTCAAATTTTGCCCCTATTCCTAGAACATTTGTTTGTATTTTATAAATACGTATTTCGACTATAATGTAGGTCTATCGACTATAATCTTAAAATCGAAATTTCGGTCAACCCCTCACTCATGATCAAAATTCTACTAGGCTACTTCTAATTTTAGTTGTCCTAGATTGGTTTTCGGCAAGAAGGTAGGTCGTAGGGTACAACAACCTAGAAAAGTGTAAAACCAAGAAATTTCTTCCCCCGTGCGAGGGGCGGAAATTTTACTTTGAAAACGGTAAGAGATAGAAGAAAAGACATATAATAATAATAATAATTAGCAAAAGTTGTACCGCAAATGGGTCCCTAGCACCTAGACCAAGGGGTCCTCTGTGACCTTCTTGAGAACAACCTGTCACCCGAAGGCGAAACGTCTCCGGGTTAGAGGTGCTTTTTTAAGCAGATGAAGCTATAGGATTCTGTTGAGGCCAGACGCCACACAGAATGCCCACAACTTCTCCATCGGGATTGCTCCCAGGATTGATGGATCCAGGATTTCGGACCCAAACATTCTAAGCCTGACACCCTGCAGGCTTCTGCAGGTTAAAATGGCATGTATGGAGGTTTCATCGTCCTACATATCCCTACAAGTGGTATCATCAAAGATCCCCAAGTTATGAAGGTGATAGGACAATCGACAGTGTCCTGTCAAGAGCCCTACCTCCCTTCTCAACTGTATTCTAATGAGTTTCAATCGAGCACAGTTGATTGACCTAGCTGTGGTTATACACAGCTTGGGTTGTCGCATGCCCTTCGCAAAGTCCCAATAATCGATATGAGCTTGTCGTAGCCACTTCTTGATTCGGTAAATTACGGAGCATCTTGCTATGGGAATGACAGGCACGGGTGAAAGGGGCGTTTGAGATGACTCCTCTGATTCCAACGAGTCTGGTGCTTCGTTCTCTTTAACGCCAGAGTGACCCACTCAGATCAGTTTGACTGTGTTATTCAGTGCAAGGCGGTTCAGTACCTCAAAGCATTGAAAGACCACTCACGATTGGAATCTTGACGCCTCAAGGGCCTGAAGTGCGGCCTGACTATCTGAGAAGATGCTGATATATGCCTCACTGTAACCTTTCGTGTTACAGATCTGGGCACCTTACATCATGGCAAAAGATTTCTGATTGAAAAACCATCGCATTGACCAAGAATAATCGATTCCTTTATTCTAGGTCCATAAACCCCCGCACCAGATAAATCTCCGGCCCTTGACCAATCCGTATAAAGATATGGTCCGGGAGGGTGTGAAAAGTTAGATACGTTAAAACGATTACCATATTTTTGGGGTCAAAACGGTAAGCCGGAATAGTGGAATCCTATACCATTTTCACAAATGCGGTCACAGTCTCCAACTTGTTCATTATGCTCGCATGACCTGTGTTTGTCCTATTGTACCACTGTCTGCAACTCCTAAGTCGGTAGGCAGCTGTCATGGCCTCCACATCAGTCATTAAATGCATCGACGGAATACCTAAAATCGCACCCAGCGCAGCAGTAGGAGTTGTTCGCATGGCTCCAGTGACACTAAGGTATACAACTCTGAGCAGGTGGTCCAATTTTTTCTTGGTGACGGGCAGAGAGGTTCATGTCCCCATACTACACAGCCAAATGAGTGTTGACCAAATCAATTGTTTGATTTTTATATCTAGCTGTCATATGAATTATGACTTGCTGAGCCATCAGTATGTAAAAACTTAAATTCTCAAATACTGTACGTGCCAAAATTAAAACCAGCCTTAAAACCAAATGAAGAACTTAATAATGAAGAAATAAATGATTATGTGAATGCTGGTGGAAGCAAATGCAGCACAAATGATAGTACATCACCGGATAAACCATCTGTAGAACAATTATTAAAAGTGCAAAATGTACTATCTGAGAGTTTACCAAATTTATTCATTCAACCAATGAACTATTCAATTTATCATCCGAATTTAGTATTTGAGAATAATATCAGAGGAATGCGAACTGTTGGACTGTTTCATTATGTCAAACAAATAGCATTATTACGTACAGTTGGTCACTTCAAATTCGCTTATGTTAAATTAGAAATTATTAAGATAACAATGAATCCAGAAGATTCATCTGTAAAGGTACGATGGCGTATTCGTGGAATTTCTGGATTGAAAGCTTTATTCATGTTTTGGAAGTTTAAACTGTGGAAAATGCGATACCGCTACAAGAGCATTGGCTTTACGATCATTGTAAATAACGAGTACACCATATGCGGTTGGAGTACGCAACACTGTCCAAATGCTCTCCTGCACTTCCAGAAGACACTATTTGCCTTGGTTAGTCTCCAATCCAAATAATCACTCCAGTTCAATTTTGCATCCAGAATGACTCCCAGATGCTTAACGGTTCTGGTTTATGTAATTTGAATGCCAGATATCCTGGTCAACTGTTGATCAACTCTTCGTCTCCTTGTAAACAGTACACAGCCTGTTTTTTCCGGTTTGACAGAGAGTTCTTTGTCAATGCACCAACGCTTCACGTAACAGAGCACTTGTTGCATCAAATCATAGATAGTGCCCTCGCCCCTGTCTTTGACAAGTATGGATACGTCATCCGATTCCTTGAGACCGGTTAGTAAGCTATCCACGACGAGGCACCACAGTAATGGCGAAAGAATTCCACCCTGCGGAGACCCTCTACCCAACGTTTTGGTAATGCATAGCTGGTGGTGTGATTGACACAGCTGAATTGAAACACCTGTTGGTGTGATGACGAAGATCATAGAACGCAACGCCCGTATACCATGCAAACAAACGCAAACATTCACCACATACTCCGGAAACCAACCAGCTGTCACCATTCGAATGTTTGAGGGTGAACGGGTGATGGCCAAGGATAACAACTAGATGGGAACATTGGTATACTCAATGTATCAGCTAAGGTCAACACTAGTGGCAATTCAAAGAACATCACCCTCAAAAAAGATAAAGATCGATTGTCACAAAAAGAAATCGATCGTATGCTGGTCGAAGCTGAGAAGTATAAAGAAGAAGATGGACGTCAACGGGAAGTGATCGTTGCAAGAAATAAATAATCAAATCAGAATAATAACCTGTAATAATTTTGAGTTACAGAGGTAAAAGAAACAAAAATTCGTGTTATAGAGGCAAGGTTTATCTTCTTTTATTTTAAAAAATAAGAGGTAAACCCAATCATGGGATTTTTCAAGATACAGACGTCTAATAAAACTGTTTCGAGCTATAGCGGGAAAAATGTACTGAAATACCTTGTAAGGAAATACTAATTGTTTCTTAATTATTATACAAGTATTTGTACTTCGTATATTATACAAGCATCTATTAGTATTCTGTTAATCATATTTATGTAATCTTTAGTACGCCTTTTTATTTATTTTTGTTCTGAAGTTATACGTCTTTTGACGCGTTATGAGAATCCGATCAGAGTGTATTTTCAGCACGTTACGAATTGCTGATATAACATTCGACTAATGTAGTACTTGCTCGATCGATGTTACACAGTTTTCTATCCTGCTCTAGTGAACAGTGCTTGGGAGAAATATAATAAAAAATGTGTGTCATACAGTAGAAAGACTAAATTTATATATACATATTTTAGATGCTTAGCGAAACTGACAACAATTAAGTCTGTCACATTAGTGACCCCTCTCTTCACTGGACAATAATTTTGTGGGTTATAATTTTGCATTTTGAAATACAAGACAATATTATACATTATAAAACGAGAGATGAATGATCGTTATTATTTTGGTAAATAGCTACAACGACAGCTCTTACATTAGAACATTTAAATTTGGCTATAATTTGAAATTATGTATAGGAAGGTCTTCATCATTATTACTCCATGTTTCTGATAAAGGAAGAATTTTAGAATTACGAGCCATTATCATTTTTATGGTCACATAAACTTTGGATATTAAATGTATATGTTGATAAACCTGGCTTGGTCTTGATAAAATTCACCAACTCTGATTCTTATGTAATTAATGGATTTGAAGCAATCCATTGAAAGAAGTGCTTTGGTTCTGTTCTTTCATGATCAAATGTAGAATCGTTGGTTTTAGATACAATTTTCACTACTATACCATTTTATTAAACTTTTTCTGTTTTAATAATAGTGTTGACGTTATTTAATATTATTTTAATAATTTATTTAAAAAGTGTTATATTTGGGTTTTGCCTTCGGGAGCTTGAGCACTTTGAATAAAACTATATTCAATAACTAGTTTATAATTATTTATTAAGAAACAAATGTTAATCAATTTACAACATGTCATCGCGTACTCGTCTTGATTATGAATCCGCGTTGCCACCAATAATTCATAGACCTGGCATGTATCATAACCATAGATAACATAAGTATTACAATCATAGACATATAAAATATTTACTTATAGATTTACAGCATATAACATCCCGCTGTTTTTAAGTTAAAAAAAAAAAACAAAGTAATCTTAACTAAAATTTTGATTAGTTCGTACACTCACTTTTGTCATTTAACACATAGTCTCTATATTTGTCTGGCACTTTTATTATTCTTTTTGGTCTTGCGTTAATCTCGGTGTCGTTTGTACTGTGTCTTGAGTTTGTTTCGGTATTACTTGTTGAAGTAGTCTCGGTTGACTTTTCTTCGTCTGGCTTGATGTGTACTAAGCTTCGCCTATACTTCTTCCCATTGCTTTCCAATAGAAATGATCTGGGTTTTAATTCTTCCGTAACTGTTACCGTTTTCCAATTTTCTTCCGGCGTTTACTTAAACAAAACTGCTTCGCCTATTTTTGGTGTATATTTGGTGCTTCGCCTATGTCCTTGGCTTTAACGTAATAATACTGTTTGGCATATTCATGTTGACTTTGTATCTATTCTGGGACGTTTTCAATGACTGCTGGCTTTAACGATTTTTCTTTCATCGGCAAATTGCATGTTAGTTTATGTGAAAATAATCTTTGTGCTGGAATTTTCTCCAATTTCTCCAATACAGTAAAGCTTTGTAAATATCATATTTTGTTTCAAAACACTTGTAAATCATTTGTTTTGCTATTTTAACAGCTGCTTCTGATTTTCCATTTCCTTGTTGATGATGTGGGCTTGATGTAATGTGTCTGAAATTTCATTCTTTTGCGAATTTTCTGAACTTTTCATTTACAAAATTAGTTGCCATATCCGTAACTATGGTAAGTATGATAAAAGAATTGAAAGTGAAATTAGAAGAATTAGAAAGAAACAACATTATAGCGAAAGAAGACAGACATACAGAGTGGGTAAGTAATATTTTATTTGTGAAAAGGAATAAAAACACCCGAATTTTTTTAGATCCTATCCCATTAAATAAAGTATTGAAAAGTATAGATTACCAAATGCCAGTAATACACGAAATTCTACCGCAATTAAAAGATGTAAAAATATTCAGCACAGTAGACGCTAAAAGAGGATTTTGATTTGATAAATCTCAAAAAAATCATAATAATATTCTAATGTAATAAAAAATCTTCGTTTCTTGTTGCTTATTTCCATTTCGAATGGTTTAATTTCAAATACGCCCATACTCTTCCGCTGACAAGGATATTCTGGTATTTCCTGTGTCATCATTAGTGAATTTTGCTGCTTGGGTGCATATTTAGCGCATATACCACATGCTTGTATTGTTTCTCGTATTTGATTCTTTATGCTTGGCCAAAATACTGTATCTCTTGTTAACTTAGTCGTATTTTCTATTCCGGAATGTGCGTAGTGTAGCTTTTTCAGAATTTCTCTTCTTAAAACAGGCGGTATCGTATTCAATTCGTCCCTAACTTTCCAGTATACTTTAAAATTTTCTGGAACTTTTATGATTTTATCTGGCCATCCTTTATTTATCATTTCATATAGTGCTTGCATAATTCTACAGTTTTTTTGTTGTGTCTTTAATTTTTCTGAGAGTTTGTCACTTATTCTCATATCTTTGTTTTGATCTGTTTCTTCTATTTCTTTTTCAAAACTGTAAACTTCGAAATCAGTGTTTGCAATTTCTTTACTTGCGTTGTCTAATCGTGACAAAAAATCTGCAATATACATCAGTGTTCCTCTTTTGTATTTTTGCTTAATGTCGTATCTCTGTAGCTTTAATATAATGCTTTGTAACCTCTTTGGCGCTGCAAATATTGGTTTGGAGAATATCGGATTAATGGTTGATGGTTCGTCTCCACCGTTAAATTTGTTTTTCCGCATAAATATTGATCGAATCTTGGACACGCGAATAAAATCGCAAGAGCTTCTTTCTCCAGCTGACAATAATTCTGTTGTGTTCTGTTTAATGCTCTCGATGTATACGCTATGAGGAGATTGTCTTGCAAAATCATTGCACCTGTAGAAAATGATGAAGCATCCGTTTGTATTACAATTGGTTTTTCTTCGTCATAGTATTTTAACACATGCGCTGACGTAATTAGTTCTTTTAGCTTTTTGAACACTTTCTTCTGTTCTGTTTCCCATAAGTATTCTGCATTTGTATGTGTTAATCTTCATAATGGTTCTGCCTCTGGTGAAAATTTTGGTATAAATTTACCTAAATACGTAATCATACCTAAAAATCTTAAAAGTTCACTTTTTTCTTTAGGTTCTTGCATTTGTTCGATTACTTTTATCTTTTCTGGATCTGCTTTTAATCCATCTTTTGTTAAAATAAATCCAAAATACTTTATTTCTTCTCTGCACAATTTTAATTTTTCTTTATTTAGCTTCAGATTTTTTTCCTTTAACCTTTTTAGTAGCTTTTCTAAATTTTCGTTATGGTTTTTCATAGCTTTTTCTTTTGTTTCGAACATTAGTATATCCTCTGCCATGACGATAACTCCTTCTAAGCCGTGTATTATTTCATGTAGCTTCTTCTAAAAAATTTCCATAGCTGGACTCACACCAAGTGGAAATCTAAACCATCTGTATCTTCCAAAAGGTGTCCAAAATGTAGTGAGCTTGCTGCTTTTCTCATCAAGTTTTAAGTTCCAAAATCCTCTTTTAGCGTCCACTGTGCTGAATATTGTTGCATCTTTTAATAGCGGTAGAATTTTGTCTATTACTGGCATTTGATAATCTATGCTTTTCAATGCTTTATTTAATGGGATAGGATCTAAACAAATTCGGGTGTTTTTATTCCTTTTCACAAATAAAACATTGCTTACCCACTTTGTATGTCTGTCTTCTTTCACTATAATGTTTTTTCTTTCTAATTTCACTTTCAATTCTTTTGTCATACTTATAGGTACTCTTCGAGGCTGTTATATTATTGGAATATACTCTGGATCTACTTCTAATGTTATTTCGCCTTCAACAGAACCTATTCCAGCATAAACATCTGCATATTTCTGTAATGCTATTTGTGTTTGATTTTTCTTCTATCTCGTTACATATTTTTATTTGATTTAGCTTTTCACTAGTATCTGCTGAAATCATTGGTTTATGCTTTTGCTTTACAATTTCGAAAGTGATTTCATAAACTTCTTCATTACGTAGACATTTATGAATTGTTTTCCCTAATGGTTGAATTATAGTACCACTGAAACATTTTAGTCTTCATGTTGATTTCGTTAATCTTGGATTATTATTTTCCAAAATTTCGCATAAATTGTCTATTTCTTGCTCCTGTATCTAATTGACATGTTGTGCTGTTTCTCTTCTTTCCAATGATAAATGATAAATTTGCGTTAAGCTGTGTTTTATAAACGTTTTTTACTGATAATACGAATCTTTCTTCACTGCTTGATTCGTATTTAATTTCTTTTACGCGTTGTTTATTTTTATTTTTAAAGTAAAGTTTTAAAAAATGATCTTTTTTTAAACATACGTTGCATGTTTGCCCTTTTGCTGGACATTTTCCTATTTGACATTTGAATCCACAGTATTTACAGTCTATTCTTCTTCGATTGTTTCGTTTGCATCATTTTCTTGCTTATTTTTCTTGAATTCATGCTTCTTATTCTTGCTTTTATATACTTTATCTACATTTTCTGTAGTTTCTCGTTCTTTTAACGTTTTCAGCTGTTTGTCGGATATTTCTTTAATTCTGCATTTATCAATAGCGGTTTCTAAGTTTATTGTACGATCACACCATAAAGATTGTCTTAGGCTAACATCAATAATACAATAAATGATTTTATCTAACAATATTTTGTCTTGGAGTGTTCCATATTGACAGTTTTTTATGAGGATTTTCAATCGGTTAGAATAATTATCGTACGATTCGTCTGCTTCTTGTTTTGTTAAGTTGAATACGGCTCGTTCATACCTTATATTAAATTGCGGTGGTAAATTTCTTCCTATGGCTTCTTATAAACTGGCTGCACTTGCTTTTTCTTCTTTAGTGATAATAAAATTATTATACCTTTTAAATACTTCTTCACCAACTGCTGTTAGTAAAATTGCAACTTTTTCTTCTTCAGTTTTATGTTGCAATCCGCTTGCTATTAAATAATTTTCCCAGCATCTTTTGAAAAATTTTCGTTTATATTTCCTTCCTTTAAAATAATTGGCTTCGGTAATGGGATGCCTATTTTGTTATTATTTTCATGTCGATTATTTCGATTTACCGTATTCACCAACTGTGCTAATGTTTCTTCTAGCGTCATTTTTCTTTGTATTATTAAACTAGCGACCAAACTGACTCCATGTTATATTTGGGTTTTGCCTTCGGAAGCTTGAGCACTTTGAATAAAACTATATTCAATAACTAGTTTATAATTATTTATTAGAAAACAAATCAATTTACAACATGTCATCGCGTATTCGTCCTGATTATGAATCTGCATTGCTTCCAATAATTCATAGACCTGGCATGTATCATAATCATAGATAAGATAAGTATTACAATCATAGACATGTAAAATATTTACTTATAGATTTACAGCATATAACAAAAAGAAATATAACTTCTTACATGCGTACATAAGTACACACACACATACTTTGTTTTCAAATTAAAAATACAAATTTGGTATCAGACAATTTATACAAATAAATATAATTATGAGAGATGCTTTACTTTTTAATAGCATTGTAAAAAATTTATATAAAATAGCGTGAAACTTTTTAAAAGTATGCAATTTGTAAGACACTGGTGCATGATGTTGTGTAAACTCGTCAAAACTACTACACACTGGAGTTTTGTATCCTACACTATTAAACGAGGAACAATTGAACGCTCCGTGAAACGCTGAGTAATTAGTTAAATAAAAAAAAAATATATATATATACAAATTATTGTTTACCATTCGTTTGCTGGAATTCCTGTTGGATAATATGGTGCACATTTTACTAGTGTTACATTATGATTTGGTCTGCTATCAACTGATTCGTTACATATCACAGCCATGATAAACACTTTGTTCTTAAGAAATTCATTTAAATGATAAACCTAATAAAATGAATAAATCATTGTTTATTATATTTTACATAATAAATTATTAGGGTGGGTTTATTCAAATACAATTGACATAGATTTGAAAAGGCTCAACCGTAAAAAGATTAAAGTTAGCAGCTCAAGTTTATTATATCAGAAAGACGGGTACCGCATACGGGTCCCTAGCACCTATACCAAGGGGTCCTCTGTGCCCTGATGCCACAGATATATATTAAAAACACATGTAAACTCAACATCCAAAAAAGTTCCCACAAAAATAAAACATGTGTGTTGTAATACTTGTACTATCACAAACACTTGTAATCAATTTGTTTGAATCCATTTGGGTTTCGAAAAAATGTCTCGAATAATAGTTGTTCCCCATAAAATAGTTGTTTCCCGGATTAAATGCCCACAGCGCCCTAGACTAGCACCTCATCAGCGCCACTCTAGCTGCCACCTTACTAATATTATAAACGCGAAAGTTTGTGAGGATGAAGTGATGAATGTTTGTTACTCTTTCACGCAAAAACTACTTAACGGATTTTGAAGAAATTGGTATGAAAGTAGCTTATACCCTGAATTAACACATAGGATACTTTTAACCCGGGAAAGTCACATGTCAAGCGGTCGAAGCCGCTGGCAAAGTCTACTTTTAATATATATAATTCTTATGTCTCTGTGTATGTGACTGAACTCCTCCTAAACGACTGGACCGATTTGGATGAAATTTTTTGTGTGTGTTCCAGTGGATTCGAGAATGGTTTAGATTCACCAAAAAAAAAAAATAATAATAATAAAAAAATGTTGAAAAAAACGTTGTCGTGGTTACAGAACAACGTCCGTCGGGTCCGCTAGTATATTAAACACGGCCTGTCGCACTACCGTGCTCTAAATAAATTATAACTATGTGATGAGAGTGAAGAAAGCAAGAAGGATAGAACTTGGAAATTCGTGGTCTCTATGCTTTTTCTTCCAGAAAATAGATGTGACTATGTATGTTTAGTTATTTATTGTGAATACCATTAAGTACAAACTTAAGATTTCATATTTTACATACAAAAACAATAAGACTGTGAATAAAATTGTGTATTGTCTAAAGTTGTAAGGTTGTTACAAAATAATTATTTATCCAATCAAATATGTTAAAAATTTCTTCGTCTACATTTTTGTCTTGCGAAATTGTCAATAACATCATCATAGTTTAAAGATAGCAATAAGTTTGATTCAATATTAAGTATCGCTAGCGAATTTAATCTTTTTTCGGTCATGGTTGAGCGGAGATAATTTTTCACTCTCTTTAAACAAGAAAAACTCCGCTCACCACTGCAATTGCTGATTGCCGTCGATACGCACATTCTCAAAACAAAGTAATTAAAAGAAATTTAATGGGTAATACTTTGCAATTGCGACCTCAAAAATATTGTATGATCACTGTCAAATCAATTATTGCTTAGTACAACATAAAGTAAATTGTATCATCTACAATTGGCATAGTTGCAATATTTACTTTGACTGTAACGAGTGAACTACCTTAAATAATAATAATTTTAATAAATATTTGCTTAAAATTACACTTTTGGCTACATCCTTGTATCAAAAATATTATTTAATACCCCACTGTTTATGTTTACTGGACAGACTGAGCAGTTTTTTAATAAGATTAGTAGCTCTCAAATATCTCATAAAATATTGGTTTTACGTTAGTAAAAGTCATTATTAAATTCATTCCTTAGCTAATTCTACACAAAAAAAGTCTATAACAAAATTCACGAAGAACCAACTGCTCTCGAAATATATGACTGAGAAAAGTTGGATAGAACTATGTATTCAACTATTAAACTGAGTTTTGAAAGAGACAAAATGTGTCGTCCATTACGGTGGTTTATGTCGATAAGTAAGATCACGATAGAATGCGTGTTTTATCCCATTTAAAACCCAATTTAATGGATCGTTACACCCGTTTTTTCACAGCCGCCTGGAAAACTATTGGTCCTGCGTATAGTTTGTATCAAACATTTTTGTGCAAATTAACTAAGGATTAAATTTACCAGTCCAAGTAGCCGAGCGGTCTAAGGCGTTATATCTGCGCAGTATGCATACTTGGAAACTGCGAGGTTATGGGTTCGAATCCCGACATCGGCAGTTAAAAAAAAAAGGTGGTTAATTGACTATACTGTCGGCGTATGGAAAAGAACGATGTAACCGGCTATGAGAAGGTTTTCTGCAGTTTCCTTCTCGAACTCCAGATGAATATCGGCATAGTTCCTATCAGAGTCGGCTGCAGCCGCATATCCTACCGATTCCTAGTCTACTCACAAATTCCTTCCACTCCACTCACATCCTCACATCCTTAGGCATCACAATGGACCTTTGGTCGAAGTGTAGCCAGTCCAGGCCAGCCTCTACAATCTATCAATCTATCTAAGGAGTAAATTTAATAATGACCTCTTTTCGCTTAATAATGACCTGTATTCGAGAAAAACTAATTTCCAAAAAATCGTAAAAACACTCCCCAAAAATACGGTTTTCTGTTTTATACATGCTAGAAAGATGAGGTTTTCACCAATCGACCCAAAATAAAGTCAAATTAACAGATTACTTTGAAAAATTTCATTACCTATATCGCAACCTCCCCCCCCCCATCCCGAAAATGCGAAAAAACACCCCTAAAACTGCCCTTTTCACTTCTATTCATGTTAGAAAGATCGAGTTTTTTCCATTCGACGTGAAACAGGTTCAAAATAATAGAATTATTTGAAAACAATAAATTTTTCCACCACAACCCTTCGAAATTGGGAAAAACACCCCAAAAACCACTCCCTTTCTTCTATACATGCTAGAAAGATGTGGTTTTTTGCACTCGACGCTAAATAGCTACAAATTAAGAAGATAATTCGAAGAGCATAAAACTTTTCATTGTTACCCCCTAGAAAATGGGAAAAGCTCCTCCTAAGCTACCCTTTTAACTTCTATGCCTACTAAAAAGATGGGATTTTTACCAATCTACCCGAAATCAAGTCAAATTAACAGAATACTTTGAAAAATTTCATTACCTTCATCGAAAGTCCCCCAAAAATGGGAAAAACACCCCTAAAAGTGTCCTTTTCACTTCTATTCATAAAATTTCAAATTCGCTCCCTTTACCTAGATCAGTTTTTTGTATTATAAATACGTATTTCGACTACAATGTAGTCATCATCAGTATAAATTAGCAAGTCGTAATTTACTCTTTGACAATTAGAAATAGATAGAAGGTCGAGATCAATAGATAAAAATAAAAATGAATAGAAAATTAACTAAATTAAATTATACTAGATTTAAAATATAATAAATTTTAAATTATGTTGAAGTTACTCTTGTTAAAATTTTTTCTTCACATTTATTCCTATTAACTTTACTCTTATTAAAATTACTCTTATATTGTCTCAGGATATGTTACTTTTTGCTAACTTGGTGACCATTTCACGAACTTCTATTCATGTTAAAAAGATCGGGTTTCTTCCATTCGCGTTGGAACAGGTTCAAAATAACAGAATTATTTGAAAAACGAAAAAATTTCATCACAACCTTTCGCAAGTGGGAAAAAAACCCTTAAGCCACCCCTTTTCTTCTCTACATAGAAAGATTTTTGCATTCAACGCTAAATAGCTACAAATTAAGAAGGATATTCGATAAACTTCAATATTTTCATTGCAACTACCCGTAAAATCGGTAAAACACTCCCCAAAATGACGTTTTTCAGTTCTATACATGCTAGAAAGGTAGAGCATGATAGAAAGTCGAGCGTCGACCTTTCACTTTCGGCGAATGACAGAAGGAGCAACGGGCATTTTGATTAAGTTTTTATTTAATTTTCTAATGATTAGTAGTTTTTGGTAAGTTTTTTTTTCTTTTTTTACAGTTCATGTAAGGTTATTTTCTGTGATGCGGTGCCAAGGGGTGCGAGCAGAGCGAGTTAATAATAATATAATTTGAATATACTTTTCAAGGACAAAACTAATTTAAATTCTTGAATGTTAAATCAAAAAAGTAAGTATACATAAATAATATGTTAATTTTCAAACAGTTTGTCTTCAGATTAAAAAATTTTCTTCAAAAGGCATCCAGAAAATGCGTAAAAATAATGCCTTTATGATCAATCTTTGCCATGCTGCAACACAAGTTTGTCAACCCTAACACAAAATACCTAATCACAACTCACAAAATCTGATCCCCCACCCCAGATGAATCATCATTTTTATGATTAATAGAGCATACAAAAAATTATGTATAATTGTTAAGAATGTTTGTTAATTACTTTTTATTGCTTGGTGATTATTAGTACTTTCTTATGAGTTGTTGGTATTGTGACCGGTAAAAAATTTCCTTATTATTGATTGAATAATTAATTTTGTTTAAAACTATCATTGAAATGTAAGTGGATTGCGCCATTATTACCCGGCCTAGATAGTGGTTCACAATAAATTTTTATGCCGGCAGTAACGAGCACGAGAGTCTCGCCACGTCAACGCTCCATTAAAAGTCGGTTTTTTGACACGAATAAAAAAAAAAACGAGTAGTGAATATGAGCACCAACAGGACAGTCTCGTCTACATTCGAATCAACTTTCAACCGCCATTTTTAAATATTCTACTATCAACCGCTTTAGTTGTACCCATTAATCTGAATAGTATATATAAGACGAAAATAAATAAAAACTGTATAAATTTATGAATACTTTTTTATGCTTATAGTGTCATTACTCATTTGAATAATAATTATTTTTAATTTAATAGTTTAATCAAAAAATGACTACTCCGTAATTTTTAATTTCAAAATGTATACTTTTCAGGTATACCATCGTAATTTCTGGCCAAGCCACGTTGACTAACTGACGAGAACTGTATTGCCGGATAAATATTCGACGAGAGTGTACACAGATCCACTCGCGGCTCTTGTGTGCTCTCAAAATGTGCTTGGATAACTAACATTACCCGTTGTGGTTTTGTCCGCAAAAATTTTATTACATAGGCTACAAGTTTGCATTTCATACAACCGTGTCCACGTGAAACACTAAAAATCTAATTTTTAAACAATGAGAGATTGAGAAAATCTTTAAATATAAAATATCCTTATCTAATAAACTCAAACAAAGTTTTTTTGAAACATTTTTTCATACAACTAAAAGTTTAGACACAATATCAGCACGAAGCCGGTGCTTGTCAGCCATAATAAATAAAGATAAATAGCCTATGGAGTAATTTTCAATTTTCTATGAGTGAAATAATTTTTAGAATCGATTCAGTAGTTCCAGATATTATAACCCCCCCCCCCCCCCCCCCCAGTATAAGTACTATATGACCCACACCAGCTTCGCACTGAAATTGTGTTTAAGCAATTGTTTGTGTTAAAAAATGTATCATACAAAAGTTGTTTCTTTTTATTAGATAAACTTTTTTAAATTTAAAGATTTTCTCTATCTCGCATCGTTTAAATGTTAGGTTTTAAACATGATACGCGGACACAAATTTAGTAGTTGCCACGCGCTGCATAAAACCAAAACTTTTTAAAGCCTATGTTACTCGGGAATAGTATAGCTTCCTATCAAGTTCAGAATTTGTAGAACCGGTTGTGTAGTTCCAGACATTACCCGTCACAAACAAATTTTATCTCTTTATATATCAGTATAGATAAAAACTTCACACGTCAGATTTTACTATGATCTTTGATGTTTTGTAACAAAAATAAAACCATTTATAAATTTATCTATACTAATATAATAAAGCTGAAGAGTTTTGTTTGTTTGTTTGTTTGTTTGAACGCGCTAATCTCTGGAACTGCTTTTCCGATTTGAAAAATTCTTTTTGTGTATGATAGCCACATTCATGAGGAAGGCTATAGGCTATCTAGCATTACGCTAAAATTCTTAGTTAGCCTTAAATATTGATATTTGAAAAGTAAGTCGAAAAAAAAAGCAGATTTTTTTTAAAATAATTTATTTTTTATTTTTTTAAATTTGTCTTATATTAAGTTTAATTAATTTTAACTTGTAAAGTAAGTCGAAAGAATAAATATATTGTATACATCTATCTATACCTCGAGCATAAGCGTGATTATTATTATTATTATTATTTTCAATACATATATATTTAGCTTTCATATAAATGCGGACGAACTCGCGGGAAACAGCTAGTTTTTAACATATGCAGTAATAATCGAATAACCTTAATAAATAATATAATAAAATTTAACTCACATTTTTTTAAAAATATAATGAAAAGCAATTGAAACAAATTGTTATTATATAACAAATTATACATACAAATTTTTTTTACACATTTGCTATATTCACAAATAAAAAATTACACTTCGAATAAGTAATACTATTTGCTTAAGTGAAATTAGTTATTCACGGCACTTACAACGTATGGAGTGTAGAGAAAATTTTTATTGAAAAAAATAATACACAAACTGTACATTTTATATAATAATGATAAATGATTTCAATAGATTTAATAAAATCGACCAGTATATGTGACCTTCACATTGGTGGGTTTAAATTATTATATTATTAGGTATTAGAACCAGGGTTATACAAAAATATGTTATCTATCTTCGAGTATATATAAAGAAACATGCCCTGACTGACTGATTCGTTAATGTTGATCCAAAACTGCATATTCTGGAAGTTTGAAATTTTGATAATATATTCCTTATGAAACGCAAGTACCCAGTACACTGACCTCTATACCAATAATTGGATAGATTATCCCATGTTACGCCATTAGCAAGAATTGAAGCGCTCCTCTAAATTTTTCTTCAGGCCGCCTGCGCGGCATTTATGTATAATGGGTATGTGTGGTCGTCACATGTTTTTCCACTACACACATAAAGTTTTTAGTCATGCAAGGTCACTGAAGCAACATTTAGTTCTTTGGCTAGTTGAAGATGGTAGACAGCGCCTCAGTTTTGTACGTTATTTCACGTTTTAGTCTCATAAGGATAGTATCATAAGGATAAGGTTATATAGAAGTCAGTGACCCACTAAGAAATGATTTTTCGGAAACTATATTCCTTAGGTGATGAAAAACTGTTGTATACGAATTCAATACCATTGTAGTTAGAGACCTAACAACTCCTCTTGGATCTTTTTAAAAGGGCCCCATTCACTTGCCGTTATATCTGGGCAGTCAGGACTGTTCAGATATTATTTAAAGGAATGGCTGCAAGTGTACGAGTCCCTTTAGAAATAAATTTAAAACTTGTTTCATTATTTATTCCAGAAGGTGAAAATGCTAGTTTTTAAATTAGACATGAAAATTATGGACTCTTAGTTACAAATTAAAAAGGCACGATTTAGTGTTTTTTTAACACGCTTATTAAAATCGTGTTCAAATCATGAACGAAATAATAAAAAATATAATTTTTCGAATTTCATAATAAATTTAAAGGAGTCAAAGTTTACATTTTCAACGCCCTACCCTCAATTGTTTCCGGTAATGAGTCAATAACTATATCAGTTGTTTGTTGCGTGGACTTATTTCAGGTTCTTCTAATCTTTCTTTATAGACTGACATAAAAATTGGGCGTGTTGTGTATTTGTCTCTGGCAGCATAGCTTCCAAACGGTTTAACCTATTTGAATGATTATATATATTTTTAAAGCTATTATACCAGGGAGTAATTGTAGTGTATTCGCTTCTAGATCTTGGACTTCAATGTCTAGACGTCTATTTAATGCAATACATATGTCCCTATAATTACACCTCGTAACTACCTACAAACTGGTATTCGATTATTAAATATTGAGGCACTAATAAACATTGGTTCAAGTTCCACAAATTTGTACTTAAATAATTACTCTTTTTAAATCAGGTTTTAGATCGATGATACCAAAATATCTGGGTATATTCCTTTATGTTCTGAACCATGTTTTGATTGCAAATAAGCTAGCGGTAGAAACATATGGAAAACCGTACTCCCATGCCATGGACCGGAGTTATATTTAGGAATAACTAGGAGACAAACTACCTCCGTCTTAAACGATTGGGTGGATAAGTCTAAGAACAGGAAATGGAAAGATACAGCAGGCTGCAGAGAAGCCAAACAAATGATAGCTGGGTACAATACCGCGAGGTCAACCTGGCTTTTTGGCAAAAGCCGGAAAGAGATATACCTACTGGTTTGGATGCTTATCTATCCCTGCAGGCTCAAGAGGCATCTATCTCCCATGAGGTTAGAGGACAGTGCGATCTATCCGGACTGCCACAGAGTGGATGAAACGCACGCCATCTTCTGGTAGAATGTTCTTTCAGAGCCAAAATGAGGTATCTAGCCTCCGGCTCAACTGAAATGAGGATATTTGAGATAAAACAACTAAAGTGAAGCTCCGTCCTGTCATTCGCAAAGAGGACTGGTAGGTACGAGAACGAACACAGGGCTAGAGGATACTAATCAGTTGTGGTAAAGAATAGAAGAATGAAGGGATGGGTTTCTTAGGGGTCGGTAAACAAAAGGCCTAGAAAAGCGTAATTGCCAGGTTTTGACCTCCCCTCTCTTACTACTACTAACTTATGGATACTTTAGGCCAGTTACGTTTAAATTTTTTATTGAAAAAAGGAAATATACTATTTTTTGTCAGGGGTATTTCAAATTTGTATAAGTATGTATGGCGTTGATTTTTTGATTCTGATGTTACTGATTGGAATTAGAACTGGTTTAAATGATTGGAATTGAATAATAGAAATAACGTAACCTAGCTTGAGTTTTATATTATGGATAACTTTAATTATATTTTTAAACTTAGTGTATGTATGATGTTAGCTGCCCCGTATTTTAACCAAAACAATTTGGTGTATAAAAAAATGTTTGAAACAAAACTTGCTTATTTTTTTAAGATAGAAATTTTTTTAATTTAAAGATTTTCTCTTTAAAAGACCGAGTTTGAGGACAGTTGTCATGCGGATGCCTAGAAAAAAAATTTAGTATAGCTTATTTGTTACTCGGCAAAATTCTCTTCCACTGAAAAAATGATGAAAATCCCATGAAAATCAGATGAGAGATTCACGATGATGTTGATAGAACAGGTAATCCACCTGTTCTATCATGGGTAATGCACCTAGGGTAATCGCGTCTATCCATTCATACGATACTTCAAAACCGAAAAGAGATTATCGGAGCTGTATTTTTTTAGTCTTCTATAGTTAAAGACCGATTCTAAGTTCGTGAATGATTTAATGTGCCTCCGCATTCAAAATCCCTTCTTTAAATCGTAAGAGATGGGCGAGAAGTTCAAAATCGGCAAATATTCCTTTTTTTAAAAGCAAACAACTTTTTTTGAACCTTTTTTGTAGAAACTTAATAGATTTTCCGCAAATTTCAATTTAATAACAAGCAGATACCCGCACTTATATTAACGTACATGATAAATACAGGAACTTGGTATATGAAACACAAGTTATGATCTTCCTCACCTATACGAGTGTAGGAGATGTAAAATTAACGCACACTGATAGAGAACATAGTTTATATACTGAGTATTTAAATTATCACCTCACTTATATGCTACATTTCTTGTTTCAAAAATTTATAACACCCACTTTGTTGCAAGTAGTATACGGATAAGTTTTGGTATTTGAATAGCTATCCTAACGGCTGTATGCAAACTCAAAATCAACAAAATTTGTTTTATTACTGAGTTGAATTGTTATCTATAGCACGGTAGTGCGCCAGGCGAGTATACGGGGTTATGGCCTTGCGTGCTTACAGTGATATTACTTATCGAAATATAGACGAAAAATGACCCCATGTAACTTTTGAATGAAAAAAGTAGTTAATTTATTAAAAATTTAAATGTTTGGAAACCCTAAAAATATGTTTAGCTTTAATTTTAGGGTAAAGTATTGCAGAAGTACAATGTATCAATAATAATGCAAATACGTCTGAATTAATTTAATTTTGGTGACATTACAATCAAGCCAAAAGAATTTCATTACGGATTTTGCAAGAAATTAATGATTAGATAGATATTTTGAGCAAAGTTTTGAATTTTATTTAGAATTAAAAAATTTATTTATCATTCAAGAAAACCAGAAAAGAAAATAATTTTAGGAATATTTAAGGTAATCCGGCCGACCCTAGAGCAGTCAAATCAGCAATTTAATAAAAGTTTATAAAAAAAAAAAAACTTTTTTTATATTTTAGAGTTCTTGAGAGAAAACTTCGAGTAATGTACACTAAATACATTATTAATGTATACTAAAATATTCATATTCTAAGCGTAAATATTACTGAATATAAACACAATAAAATCAACACTAACCAGCTGAAATATGTTTAGTATTGGAAGTGAGTGAAACAGTCCGGGAACTGGAGAGGATAATATTTGGACTCACATGGGGTGGAGAAGGGCGGCTCTGCCCCCTAGTGACCCCAGACCTTGCCCAGGAACCCCTTCGATCTTCTTATGTCTGCCGTGCGTTAAAAAAAATGTTTTTGACCGTTTTTTCCAATTATTTCGAAAACGAAAATAATTCCAATTAAAATCAGATCCACAGAAAAGGTAGATAACGTCCTACTTTCCAATTATTTCAATAGCTAAAATAACTAAGGTACACGGAACGGTTAAATGCCATCTTTACCGAGCTCTACAACTTTTGTTTGATCGTTTTTTCGATAAAGATTCCCGTTCGAGAGATAATCTCCTTTTATTAAGTTGTAACCTTCCGCATTGAAAGGGAAAAACCGCAGACCGATCAGACCACGAGAAGTGCCTCATAATTGACATTGGAAGTGAGTGAGTGAGTCAGCCCGGGAACTGAGGAGTATAGTATATGGACTCGCTATGCTCACTGGGAGGGGGGGGGATTAAGTCCTTCGAACTCTCGCTTTCATCAGTATGTTAAAAAATTGATTTTTAAAACGGAAAATAATTAGAGTACACGGAAAGAGTGAATAATTGCCTCCTCAACGAGCTCTGCAACTTCTGATTGAATGTATTTTCGATAGAGGAAATCAAATGTTCAGAGGCTCAGTTCGGGAACTGGGAGTATAGTATTTGGATATGTAGTGACTTACACTCATATAACAGGTACACATCAATAACAACATTACAGTACACATTGTATTTAACACTATACAACAAGACAGAGCATTTATGTATACGCGCATATCTTTGTCTCTTTTTATATACTAACGTATAGAAACAAATTAACTGTATAAGCATGTATTATTACATATACAGATTTTTTTCAAACTACACCCAATCTGGAAACAATGTATGTATCAATCGCTGTCCATATACAACGCACCATGATACGGTGCACTCTGTTACACCCAAACTCACAGACATATCTAGAGTGGAGTTTTAGTGTAACAAAGCGGTGCACATCATGGCTCACTGTACACAGACAGTGATGTACATATAACTGTCTGTATATATATCACTGTCTGTGCACAGTATGCCATGATGTGGACTGCTTTGTTTCACCGAAACTGCACTCTACAAATGTCTGTGAGTTTGGGTGTAACAGAGTATACCGTATCATGGTGTGCTGTATATATTATAGACATCGATAGATACATACATTGTTTCCAGATAGGGTCTATTTTAATTTACGTAGTGTATGTCTATAGGTATGCTCTCGTAGTATAAAGAATATTGCACACAATTCTGGCACCTTCTTAGAACATGTGCATTTCACATATATAAAGCAGACACACATCAGTGCACTTCACCAAGAGAACAAGCCATTCACAATCTCGATGTTGATCAGGAAACATCTGCCTAGTGAATTTTTACCACTTTATACTTTATATATATTGTGGTTTTCCAAATATATCTATCACACAATATAAATACCATTGTCGTGATTGCGGGTTTTTACGCTCTGCATTGTATCCTTTCTTTAATAATATCTTATTATTTTGGATGCATGCTGAGTTCTAAAAATTCAAAAATAACCTAGGGAGGAAAGAATTTTTGTACTTTGTTCTCTATAAAATAACCCATGACAATAGAATCTGTTTATAATAGATTTTATTGCTGGGGATTTTGTAGGAGGATTGAATACAAATTTTACTTTTACTTAAAATAAAATATATTTCCTGATTGTATCTGCATACAATCATTGAATACTTATTATTTTATAACCCAGGCATATAATATATTTTATATTTAATCAACTAATGTGTTTTTCTTCTGTTATGTAGATTGGAGAAAAGTTTACTTATGCCTACCACCGCCAAGCAGCTCCAGCCCCGACAACATCATCATCATCACCATCATCATCACCATCGACGCCAGCTGCATCAACACCATCGATGCCAGCACCACCAGCAACAGAACCAATGGAAGCAGACTTCCAGGAGATGAAGAACAACCAAAACGACGACAAGGGAGGGTGGATAGCACCTCATCGAAAAAAACCAGCGATACAAGTATCGAACAGTTTTGATACCTTGATCGACATCAACGATCAAGCTAAGAAACCATCGTCCATAGTTGTACATATGGGCTAGCATCATAAAAGTTGAGGAAGCCATAAAAGTTGATGAAGCCATAAAAGCGGCAGCTAAAAGTAGCGTCCGGTTCACGTTTGGACTTAAAACTATTAGTGTCCACTGCGAAACGGACCAATACTACACGAAGTGCAAGGAACGATTGGAAGCCTTGCAGATGCCCCACGAACCAAAATTCGTAATACATGGTACCATGCGCCTCCATTCAGACAATATGGTGGCTGAAGCTTTAAAGAACTTTGGCCTTGAGCCCAATAAGGTCGTGAAGTTCAGCCGAACAGGTGAGGAGACCATTCGCGTATCGCGTCTGGTCCAATTTACGAAGTGAACGCAAGCGTAAAGTGGGGTACCTGTGAAAGTCGAAAGGTACGTAAACAAACGAGGTGCAGTTCAGTGCTACCGATGACAGCTCTACGGTCACGGTTCACGGAACTGTTGCGGACTTGTGCGTTGCGTGAAGTGTGGTGATAATCACACTTCACGGGGATGCGCAGTCCCGCGGTTGGAGCCGGCGAAGTGCTGCTATTGCGGCACTGCGCATCCGGCCAGTTCCATAGAGTGTCCAGCACTCAAGACATACGTGGCAAGAACGGCATCCTGAGTAGCAGGAGCGAAGCGCAAGGCTGCTAAGGGTGGGGCGCAACGCCACCCACCATCATCATTCCAGGCCAGAGATTTTCCGACCCCCCATCAAGCAAAATACGGCAACACCCCTAGCAGAGGCCTCCCAGCGCAACGGATGAGTCCAGCACCAATACCAAGGAGGAAGTTTGTTCCAGCACCACCCTCAAAATGAACCCGTGGGCAACCAGGAAGCCATGCGCAAATGAAGTAATTGCGATCCTGTCCACTGCCCCCTTTCTCCAACCAACCCATTTTTTGAGTCCATCCCAGACTCTCCACTCTCTCCGTCTCCATTGAAGAAAAGCGAAAGCCCGAAACCTAAACTCGATTTCATGGAACTCCTGAAACTCAGGATCGATGTGCAAGTTGCATGGAAATCTTACACATCGAATTCCCAAAAACTTCTCAAGTTTTTCCAGATGACTGCTCATTTATTCGAAAATGATATTCCATCCTTCAAATTCTAGGTTCCAAATCCGATTATGGCAATGGAACTCCCAAAATCTCCTGCAAAAACATCTCGAGCTTCACTCATTCCTCCAACAGCAGCAGATCCATGTTGCAGCCATCAGCGAAACATGGTTAAAGCCGGAAAAAATTTAGAATCCCTGGATTCTACACCAACCGCCGCGATCGAGCCACCAGAAATGGCGGTGGGGACGCCCTTCTTGTTCGACACGACGTCAAACATTCTTTATTGTCTTCCGAAGAAGGTAGCCTTGAAGCCATCTCTATTCTTATCTCGGCCAATTGTGGTAATTATAAAGTTACATCTTTATATAACCCTGCTAATAGACTCTTACAGGGAACGGATATTGATCGTATTATGAGAACTCATGATCGCGTCATGATCATAGGCGATTTTAATGCGCGTCACATATCTTGGAACTGTATGTCTAACAATTCCAACGGAAGCGCCCTCTTTTCGCATTCTCTCAAACGTAACTTCATTGTTGTGTATCCGGAGGAACCCATCTATTACCCAGACGCTGCTCGGAGTCCCCCGCAAACCATCGACCTAGCGTTATTAAAGAATTGAGGCCTCATGTCGGATCTAGATGTTCACTTGGATCTGCAAAGCGACCACCGCCCCATCAGTTTCACTTTGGGTGAAATGAGGGGCGCTGCAACGTTGCAAACCCAGTTAAGCTTTGAGAAGGCAGACTGGAAACTTTTGAAAGAGTATCTCAACGTCGAAACTTTGATCACTTCACAGATCAAATCCGTTAAACAAAAACTATTCCTAGGAAAGCCAGAACCTTCGGCTACCGACTTAACTTAGATGATGACACACTGCGACATATACGGACTCGGAACAAACTACGCAAATTTTGGCAAAGAGTTAGGCTGCCGGAGCTTCATGACGCCATGAAGCGAATGTCAGCTGATATTCGAGCAAAAGTCACGCGCACCAGAGATGAAATGTGGGACGAGAGGATTTCAGCTCTGACCACTCGTGACAACAATGTATGGAAAATTGCAAGGTGTTTGCGTAAAGGTTCCAACAGACTGCCCCCTCTCTCGTCAGAAAATGGGTACCACTACTCAGATTCTGACAAAGCCCAACTTCCTGCTGAAACCATCTCTAAGGCGCACAGCTTAACTGATGGCGACGAATATCACGACGAAGAAACGGCCCGCCTGGTGTCCGAATCCTTGGAAAATATTCGTTCTTCCGTCATTAACCCCATCAATGTCGAATGCGTATCACCCCATGAGGTTTCAAAGATCTTAAGGAAACTTTAGTATAGGAAGGCTCCTGGCGATGATGGTGTAACTAATGTTGTGCTTCGCTATCTTCCACGAAAGACGGTAGTGCAGCTCAGTTATATCTATACTGCGTGCCTGATACTTGGTTATTTTCCTGATCTCTGGAAATCCGCTAAAGTTTTAGCGCTTCCGAAGCCGGGGAAGCAACTTAAGTCACCGTCAAGCTACCGACCCATCAGTATGCTGCCATCTATCAGCAAGGTCATGGAGAAAGTAGTTTTGAACCGGCTGCAGTCGCATGAAGATATCCACAGACAGCTTATCTCCCAACAGTTTAGTTTCAGGTCAAACCATTCAACAGTGAGTCAGCTTCACCGACTCACTGACCACATTGCTACCGGATTTAACTGGAATAAACCCACGGGCATGGTCTTCTTGGACATCGAAAAAGTCTTCGATACGGTTGGCACGATGGACTTATCCACAAACTATCCAAACTCGATATACCAACCTATATCCTGAAATTCCTGATTTCATATTTATCTAACCGAAAATCACAAATTCATATCCAACAAAATAAATCGAACCAATACCGTGTCAATTGTGGTGTCCCTCAAGGGACCTTGCTTGGACCCCGGCTCGTTTTATATTATATCAACGATATCCCGAAGGATCCAGCTTCTGAAACAGCCTTCGTCACGGACGGTACGGCAATCTATTGCTCTTCTTGGCAACCGAAAGTTATTTTGAGTTGTCTATAATGCCATCTATCCAGGTTTGAAAACTATTTCAAGGTATGGAAAATCAAGATAAATCTCACGAAGACTCAGTCCGTTTTATTTACTAGGAGGAATAAATTTTCCTCCTATCCACTTGAATCGAAAATGTTTAACACTGAAATCCGGCAAACTCAAAGTGTTGAGTATCTAGGAATAACTTTTCAAAGGCAGTTGAATTGGGCACAAGCCGCCAAAAGCCGCCTTGCCCTTGGAAACGCATCCTTTGCAGTGCTATACCCGTTACTCCACACCAAGAGCAAGTTGGACGAACGCCTAAAACATCGAATTTACAAGTCATGTATCCGGCCCGTACTCACGTACGCAGCCCCAATATGATCAAATGTTGCTCCATCGCACCTTGCAAAAATGCAAAAATTTCAAAATCGTTGTCTTCGGACGATTTCGAAAAACCCCCTAAGATTTCCGTCTGAAGCTCTCCATGTTGAAACTGGACATCCTACTATCCGTAAATTTATCCAAACTACCTCTATATCCTTTTTCCAATCTTTCCGCGAAAATTCTTTCCCGGAAATCAACGTACTGGGTCAATTTGACCCGAATACGTTGCTCTTCGGGAAAAGATTCCGCATGCCACATGATCTTGATTACAACTAATACTGTTGTTTTCTAAATTGTATATATTTTCTTTTCGTTTCTTCTGTATTTCTATTTAAGTTTAGTTTTAGGGATGGCCTAACCATCTACCTAGTTGTAAGTTATAAATGTATTTTTAAAGAATTTTCCATTTTGTAACGAAGAATTTGTTAAACGAAGTAGAAGCATAAAAATATGTTAAATTATTGTTAAAGTCTAGGCTAGGTACTATAGTTGTCGAAATATTATTACTGTAATTCGAAGATATAAATAAACTTATACTATTACTACTACAATACACTTCAGTTCAGTTCAACGAGTTACACATCAACACAGTACAATTCAGTTCAGTTGAACACCGTTCAGTACAACCAGCACAGCTCACACAATAACAATTTAACATCTATTCGGTAACAATAAAACATTCGTTGAAATCAAAAAGATAATACAATTCAAAGTATAATTTAAAAGTTGTAACTGTTATCCAAAAAGTAGTGAAATAAAGTTTATAAAAATATACATTTCAAGTATTTCATTTATCACACGCACCCTTTCACTACAGATATACTTTGATTTGCTGTTGGACTGTAACGTTAATTTTCCAATTTGTACAGTAATATTGTTAAATTCTACTTCAAATTGCATTATTATCTACGTTGAAATATATGTTCTTATAAGGTTAGGTGTTCAACGTTGAGGTTTAAAAGCATATAAATTTTAACTCCATAAGAAGACTTTTTTCACCATTTCAATAAAAATATAAGAGTTGATTATCATAAAATCTATCATTTATTTGTAAATTTATATTTGGTCGGTTTACTTTAAGTATGTCAACATTTTTTAAAGTGACTGATATTTGTAATAGCTTAATTATTTATATTATACGTAGGAGTGTCATATTGCATTGGGTGAATGTAAATATATAAATATACAGTGTTGCTGATAGCGCTCAGTTCAATTTCCCACGTACAAAACTTTAATTCCCCCAAATCCCCATTTGTAATAAAATAATTCCTCAACTATTCCTCATAGTGAAAATATTATTTTTATAAACTTATGTTATAAAAGTACAAAACAATGTACTGGCTGCTCCATTATTTAATAAAGTCCGGATAATTTTTATTTTAAATATGATTGATTTCTTTTTGGTGGAACGTCATTTGACATTACAAATAAATGTCGATCTCTCGAGGAATAACAATATTTAAATTCTTTTGAAATCGAGTCAGCCTGAAGTCGTAAACAGATACTTACTTATCATTAAACAATAAAATAGCGATTTAGTATATTATAAATACGAATTTACTCCGAGTCGATAATCGAAGATCTTACTATATGTTACTACCTTTTTTGGGTTTTTAGATCATGCTTGAAAAATAAGCACGTCTCTTATTCTGAACAAACATCTTCACAAAATGAAAAAATAACAATACCCGGTATATATTTCACTATCAATGCGCGAACTGTTATAAAACGAACTTATTTAAATTACGTAATTTTATGAACACGTTTACAAAAAATTTTGTTCTGCGATCAATATTTTCAACCATTACAAAGTCGGGACTAAAACTAATATACCCTGGTATATATTGTGTTCATCGGATGTAAAAACTAAGTATATGTAGAATGACTACTGAAAACTGTTTTCACGATTTGGAGAACTACAGATTTTGTAAATCAGTGTACTTCTAAGAGAGAATAAATGAGGTTTTTTATCAGTGCTACTTCAAAATTATTAAGTTTATGCTAAAAAGTTTCAATCATAGGTTGTGTACTTTAAAAAAGGGAAATTTTTTGTGTTTAAACTTTTACGGATGGAAAGTTGTTGATTGTTTATGTAGGGGATGCATGGACCGATTTCTTCCATCCATGAACTCGAAATCACTTCACGCTCAATAAATTTAATAACGTTAACTTTTGCTCATCGAAACGGACATGACGTGATAAAGACCTAACTAAAACATTTTATGAATACCTACAATCAAATTTTTTGCTTAAATACATGGTATATACTGAATGAAAACATTGATATGAACGTTAATAAAAATAATACAAAGAAGAAAATCAAAAAATCAAAAACTTATAAAGAAATCAATATCGGAACATGGAACGTTAGAACATTATACCAACCAGGAAAGCTCCAAAATGTGATCAGAGAGATGAACAAAATGAAAATTGATATTCTAGGAATAGCCGAAGCGAGGTTAACAGGAATTGGGAAATTCGAGTCAGAAAACTATTGTATTCTTTATTCGGGAGGGGAGACACATGATTATGGTGTTGGTTTTATCTTTAACCAGAAAATGATTAAAAAGATAAAGGACTATTGGTTGATATCCGATAGAGTATTAGCGGTGAAAATAAAGACAACACCGTATGATTTGGTCATAATCCAAGTGTATGCTCCGACATCAGACAGTGATGAATTGCACTTCGGCCAATTTTATGAACAACTAGAAATAGCATATAACGTCGTTAAGTCGCAGGATATTGTGGTAGTAATGGGGGACTTGAATTCTAAAGTAGGAAATATGAGAGATGGGCAAACTGTGGGACCTTTTGGGTTAGGAAAGCAAAATGAAAGAGGGCAACGGTGGATTGAATGGTGCAAAATGAAAAACCATACGATATGCAATACGTGGTTTAAGAACAGGCACAGCAGACTATGGACTTGGATTAGTCCCACAGGAACAGTTAAGAACCAAATAGACTATATAACCATAAACGATAGATATAAAAACTTAATTAAAAACGCGAGAGCGTATCCAAATGTTGACTGTGGTAGCGACCATAACTTGGTAATGGCCAAATTAAAAGTAGGTTTTAAAACAAAGAAAAATAATAATGGAACGAATAAAATAAATCATCGCAAAAAACTAAATAAAGAAGACCAAGATATACTTACCTCCCAAGTAAAAGTAAATATAGGACAATGGCAGGAAAACGTCAATGTGGAACAAAAATGGCTATGCTTGAAGCAAGCAATACATAAATCTGTTATGCAGTTAAAAACAAAGGAACACGTAATTGAAAAGAAAACTAATTGGATGACAGATGAAATAATTGACTTAATGGAGCAGAGGAGAAGGTTCAAAAACGTCGATAGATATGAATACCTACAGCTAGACAAGCAGATTAAAAAACTATGTAGGATAGAAAAGAATAAATGGCTGGGAAAGGTTTGTGATGAGCTGAGTACAACAATTAATTACGACCCAAAAGGACAATTTAAAGTTCTGAAAATGATATGTGGGAACCATGCATCAAAACAGACAATAACAGGAGCAATAAAAAGTAAAGATGGAAAATTGCTGATGGATAAAGAAGAAATACAGGACAGATGGGTCGAATATATTGAAGAGTTATACAACGACCAGGAAAGAGGGGAAGAAATTGTGATCAACGTAAACTCTGGAAACACAATTCTAAAAGATGAAGTAACCGAGGCTATCAGAAAACTGAAAGACAATAAAGCCGTAGGCACAGATGGCATATCAACAGAAATGTTAAAGTGCTTCGATGAAGAGCTGACTGGGAAAATGCTTCAGATACTGAATGATATCTATGAAACAGGTGATATACCAGAAGACTTTCTAACTTCAGCGTTCATTACCATTCCAAAACAAAATAAAGTGGTCGAATGCGAAAAATTCAGAACAATCAGCATAATTAACCATACGATGAAAATTCTTACTAATATAATCATGAATAGAATAAATCGGAAAATATCGGAAAAGATCAGCGAAGAACAGATGGGATTTGTTAAAGGAAAAGGGACTAGGAATGCATTATTCATCTTAAGGCAAATTACGGAGAGGGACTTGGAAATGCAAAAAGACATCTTTCTATGCTTCCTGGACTATACCAAAGCCTTCGACAACGTGAAGCATGAAAAACTTATTGAAGTGCTCAAGAACACAAACATAGACGACAAAGACCTAAGGATCATTGTGAAAATGTACTGGGCCCAAGTAGCGAAAATGAAGAGCAACAATGGTATGTCGAAGGAAATCAATATAAAAAAAGGAGTGAGGCAAGGATGTATATTATCGCCAGCTCTATTCAATATATACACCGAAGAAATTTTTGATAATATCAAGGACATTGAAGGTATCACAATAGGGGGGAAAAATATCAACAATATTAGGTATGCCGACGATACAGTTCTTATCGCAGACAGCGAAGAAAAAATGCAGAATTTACTGGATAATTTGCAGGAAGCCAACAAAAAATGGGGTATGGAAATAAACCCAAGGAAGACGGTGGGAATGGTCATTTCAAAAAACAAAATAGAAACCTCATTAAAACTGAATGACCAAAATATTAAAATAAGTGATAAACATGTATACCTCGGGTCCTTAATAACTAATGACGGAAAGTGTATTCAGGAAATAAACAGACGTATTACCCTTGCCAAAGTAACATTTAATAAATTAAAAAAAGTACTTTTCAATAAATCAGTGACATTAGACATTAAACATAAACTTTTAAAGACTTGTGTGTGGTCGGTTCTAACATACGGATGTGAAACTTGGACTATATGCGAAAGTATAGCTAAAAAAATCGAAGCTTGCGAAGTGTGGTTTTGGAGAAGAATCTTCAAAATTAGTTGGAAAAATTTTGTTTCAAACGATAAAGTGTGGAAAAAGGCTGGAATAGATAAATGCGTAATAAAATGGATTCGAAAAAGGCAACTGGAATTTCTTGGTCACATCA
This sequence comes from Nineta flava, assembly GCA_963920215.1. Lineage (NCBI taxonomy): Eukaryota > Metazoa > Arthropoda > Insecta > Neuroptera > Chrysopidae > Nineta > Nineta flava. The sequence goes on from OY986040.1 coordinate 78,325,893, forward strand.
TCCGAATGCAAAAGCTAGAACACCTTTCTTTAACAGGGAAAATGGTTGGAAAAAGAGGAAGAGGTCGAAAAAGAATAAAATTTTTGAACAGCATTTTGCCAATTATAAAACTTCAAACCACCACAGATCTTATTCATAAAGCCCAGGACAGAGGATCCTGGAAAAGCATAGTTGTCAAAGTCTGGAATCAGACATGACACAATATATATATATACTGAGTTCATTTCAATACACGAACTGTTTATTTTACTTTTTACACACACACACACGCACAATTGTATAAAAATACAAAGCAGTCTAGAAAGGTGCTATACATGTAATCAAGAGTATTACAGATGTTTGAGTTGAAATTGTGGCGAAACTATTCAGTTTTGTTTTAACAGAGGAATTTTTTTTTCACTTATGGTTTCACACGAGGATTTAGAATCTCTTAAATAAGTTTCAAAATTTTATTTAACGATATTCAAACCCCTGAATTAGAGTTATCCTTGGTAAATGTTTTATCTTTACGATGAATTAATGTATAAAATAGTGAATAAGAACAAATGCACTTTTTAATGTGGAATTAATTATTGTCTCAATATTCATTAATCTTTTTTTTTTTAAATATAGCAATGACTTTGTATTTTTTTAGTATAAATATTATTTATTGCAATTTGCTATATAATTATATACGTTTATTTGTATTCTTTATAATTACTTATAAATGATATCATCATTATTATTTTTTTTACAGAATTATTTAGGAAATACATTTTTATTTTAGCCACAATATACAGTTAGTCTAGAAGGCATCGGCGCATGAGTGTTAGTGAAACTATTCCTTCGAAATTTTTTTATCAGAATGCTTTTAAAATATGCTGAATATTATAGAAATGCTGTTTGCCATGGAGCATTGTGGTCCCAATTTTTGTTAACACATATTTTTTGGCCAACTTGAATGGCCGAATAATTTGATTCGAATGAACTTTTTTAGGCAACTTGACCGTTTCCGAGTTATAAACAATTTGAGTTATAGACAATGAGAGCATATTTATATACACGTTTTACATATATTTTGACAATTAAACAACATAGTTTTATAATGAAATAATCTGTAATTACTCTTCAGGATTTTGTTAGGGAATTTTGATCAAAAAATATTTAAGAATATTGGAAACTCAAAAATTTTATTTTTTAATATTGTTTTCCAGTCTTTAAAACAGCCTTTTTTGCGTTTTTTAAAACATTAAATTGTTTATAACTCGGAAACGACAAAATTTCCAAAAAATAACATTTTGATTCCATATGGCGCAAAATATGTAAAAACTGTAAGATATTTATATCATACAGAACTAAAACTTAATCACTAAAACCTAAACAGAGTGCATATGATTTCTCATTATCTTGATATCGTTGTATTATTAATTTTAGTTTATTTACTATTTACATATTTTTTTAAACATATTTTTTAATTGTTTTGTAAACTTGCGTCAATCTATCCATTGTTAGTATTGTCTTTCGGTTATATTATACCAACGAAAGTTTGCTTAACGAAAGTTTGCGTATTGTATCCAGGAAGTTAAATATGTTACATCAACCTTTTGTGAAAATCTATCCCAGACGATCACAAAATTTTTCAAAACATTAAATCTCAAAACAGCTTTCAAGACAAATAACAATCTCGAAAAATATATCGTCAATACCAAACGAAAAATAGACATAGACCAACGAAGCGGGGTATATAAACTGTAATTCATGTAATTCTAGTAATGCATTTTACATTGGGAAATCCGGAAGAATGTTTAAAACTCGTATCTCAGAACATAAAGCTTGTTTTATGGGTAAAGGAAAAAAATCTAGTTATGCTGAACACCAAATGCGATTCCATACTAAACGATCAATTGGATTTAATAAACACCCCCCTTATTGAAACTCTTTGTGTAAATCATTAATTGTCGGCAAAATTTAATCAAATAATTCTGAATGTACATTGTACCTAAAATCAACTTAATTAACCATCTCACAATGTTATTTATACCTGTATTTGTTCAATTCAAAAAAGTTTATACTTTTAAAGTTTGTGGCATTTTTATTGCCTTTCATTCGTAAAAAAATTTTTTTATTTTGTGTACCTTTATGTTAAATTTGTATAATTTTTCAAAATGTTTATAGTTTAAGGTTTTTCCCAATGTTATTAGATCTAATTCATAAAATATTATAGAATATAGAGTAAGAGCCCGTTATTTTTCTGCGCCCCCAACTAAGTTAGGAACGATCAGCAACAATGAAGCTTGGATCATCGAGGCTTTGGCAAGTAACAGGTTGCAAAAGTGTATAAAATTGTTGCTAACTTTCGTCAAAGTATAAAGCGTAATTTTTTTATATTTTCTTCGAGGTGGTATTAGAAATCAAGTCATTCATTGCCAGACACTTTGTATAGCGGCATCCTCCGGCAGACACCTTTAAACTTGTACTTTTACTTTCGTTATAGTATAAAAGCTGAATTTTGTATATGTTAATTGGGTAACCATTAAAATATGTTTCCTAAGTAGCCAGACAGTTTCGTCTGTTCTAACATCTTGCCAGACAAAGATGTAGATCTGCCGTAGGTGCGAGTGAGATATTTTTTTGGATTAATTGGATAATTTCATTATATACAATTATTTATGACTAAAAAAATTCGTCACGCAGGAGCTGCGTCAACATAGCAAACTTACTTAGAACATCTGCCAGGCTACTTAGGAAACATCTTTTAATAGTTTCCCAAGTAACATATATAAAATTCAGCTTTTATACTATAATGGCCCAACTAGACGCAGAACATGGTTCCAGCAACATTGAACAGCAACTAGCTTGTTGCTCCGTGTGTGGAGTGGTTGCAGCAACAAAAAGTTTGTTTTTTGTGTCTGCGTCTATTTGGGCCTTAACGAAAGTAGAAGGACAATTTATTAATGTTAAAAGGTGTCTGGCGAGGGTTTGCCACTAAACAAAGTGTCTTAAGTATGTTTTTAAAATTTTATAATTTAAAATTTTATAACGCGGCAAGTTTTAAAATATTTGAAACCAACAGAAAAAATAACTTGCCGCGTTATAAAATTTGAAATTATAAAATTTTAAAAACATACTAAAGAAAACTTACGAAATAAATTTCAACCAAATTTTTTTTTCATTTTACTTTGCACTTACATTCTCACATTTTAGTTTTAACTATTTACTTTATTAATTGCTCGGCTCTTTAATTGGGATATCATCACTTTTTAAGGAGCAACTATTATATGAAGTATCTTCCCGAAAACTCAGCCCTTTTTTACATTTATTATTTTGATCGGATATCACTACTTTTTGAATAGTTTATAGGTATATATATATATATCACTCATCAAGCCCTTTCATTTGATTCCCATATCATAGGGGTTTATGAGGAAATTATAAAACTATGTTTGCGGTGGCCGCCATATTGGGTTTAGAATAACGTCACTTTATATACTGTGTTTCGCTCATGAAACCCTTTCATTTGATACTCATATCATATTGGTTATTGTAGAAATTATAAATCGCCATTTGCGGCGGCCGCCATATTGGATTTAGAATGACTTCACTTTAGTTATTGTGTTTCACTCATCAAGCCTTTTTATTTGAAACCCATATCATAGTGGTTAATGTGGAAATTGTAAATATCCATTTGCGGCGGCCTCCATATCGGATTTCGAATAACATCACTTTATATACTGTGTTTCGTTCATCAAGCCCTTTTATTTGATACCCATATCATAGGGGTTAATGTGGAAATTAAAATTCGCTATTTGCGGCGGCTGCAATATTGTATTTAGAATGACGTCACCAATCCCTTTTATTTGATACCCATATCATAGGGGTGAATTGGGAAATTTTAAATAGCCATTTGCGGCGGCCGCCATATTCGATTTAAGATGACATCCTACACTAATGTAGATACCTAAATAAGTTTTAGTCGGCACCAAAAAATCACCATCGAAATGGAAGAAGGGTGGATCTGATTTTCGGTTAAAAGTAAAAATTGACCATTAACGAATTTAATCTTACTTTTTTGTTCTAGAACACACACAAAAATTAGCTGTTTATCTGTTTTCGTTCTTAAGTTATTGCGTCCACAGACAGACGGACGGACGGGCATGCGGAAATAGCCGAAATGGGCCATTCTATAAACAAGCATTTATTCAAGGATTAATATTTTCAAACGTTACAAAGTCGGGACTAAACTTAATATACCATGTATATTTACATATACTGGGAATAAAAAGGTAATTTTTTGTGTTCAAATTGTTCTAAATGTTCTAATATTAAGAGAGATTTTTATATTTTGTGTTTGTATATTTGTTATATGAAAACCGATCTTATGTGCAATACAATAGCTGTACGCTGATTGGTTCAGATAAAACTAATTTATCTGAACCAATCAACTTACAGCAATTGTGTTGCACATAAGATGCACATAAGATCGGTTTTCATATAACAAATATACAAACACAAAATATAAAATATCTCTCTTAATATTAGAACAATCGAAAAATACGTATGGCATGCAGTTGTAGGAAATCAAGTTTGCTTCAATTCATCACCTTATCATTTTTGCTCAAGCTCTAATGTGTACAGAGATATTAAGAAATTTAATTTTCAATCTTAAACACATAAATTTAATTTTTGATTTTCCATATGTTCCGTTAGGAAAATTAAGTTTTCCCAAAGATTTTTATGTAAGGTATCAAAAATTCCGCGTCGAATGCAAAAACCGTATCCTTCTAGCATTTCTGGAAGTGGAGCAACAAAGTTTTAAAAAATCGTGCACAAATCTCACAAGTGGTGTGTTCTACATTTTAGTATAAATATAAAATATATGGACCAATTATAGAGCAGCAATATTTCCTATATTAATTTTATCAAAACATAAATGCGAAAGTTTTCCCCTTTCCCGATATAAATTTCGTGGTTTTATAATTTTTCTTTCGGTTTGGTCACTATATCTAACTGTATGGCAAATATCAACTTTTAAGGACTTATGGTCTAGGCCCTGGAATTATGATCCTGTATGGCCACGAATTGTAGGCGTTCCCGCTTTTTAACGACTTTTGAATGCGAATAACTGTTTAACCGTTCATTTCTTAACAAAAAGCAAGAACTTATTCTCTTATAATTCCTTAAATAGCTTAAATTCGAAAAACCTGCACTGTAGCTCTTTTCATTCAGAAGATATTTCGGGGTCAGATCTGCTCTGATATTTCGATAAATAATAGTACTATAAGTGCGAAGGCAAAAAACCCCTTAAACTCGGCCGATCGCACTACCGTGCTCTAGATATACAGAAATATTGACGGTTAAGGATTGAAAATAAAAATTCTTTAATATCTTTGTACACATTAGAGTTTGAGCAAAAATGGTAAGGTAATGAATTGTAGCAAATTTGATTTTCTACAACTTTATTCCTGACGTATTTTTCGATTGTTCTAATATTAAGAGAGATATTTTACATTTTGTGTTTTCTTCTTTCTTTATACCACCCCCCCTCCCATTCCCATCGACCTATGTCATTTATTAATAAAGTGGACTTACAAATACTAAAATCATATACGACATTTCATTTTGATCAAACTAAAATTGTGACCGCTAGAGAGTGATTTATGTATTCTAATAGTAGAGTCAAATTAGCATTTTTCAGGCAGGTTGCTTGCAACCGCAATTATTTAAAAAATCGATTCTGTTTTCAAAATTGAATCTGTTTATAACAAAAACGCATTTTTTCTTAATGTCTTTTTTAAAACTAAAAATTTAAAAAATGGCATAGAATATTATTCAATTCTATATAAAAAAAGAAAACAAATGAGCCCATCATGAACATTAAAATCGGTTTATTCGAATTCGAGGAAAAAATTGCGAAGTTCGAAGAATGCAAAAATTTCAAATTAAAATAAAGAATCTAAAAATTATTTCATTTTTCTTTTAACAATGGCAAAGTAAGCCTTTTATATGTTAAAAATAATGTGCCCAATTTTAGCCCTTAAAAAAAATTAGGTTCCCGACAATTAATAAAATACCATGTCACCTATTTTTATAAATAAAAAGGGTGCATTTGATCCGAGACCAATAAATCTTTTTTTTAAATGAAAGGATTTGAAAATATCTATAAAATGAAAAAGAAAAATATTTTTTTAACTGTTTTATTACCCATTATTCTTTTTCAATTTGTTTATAACGCGCTATAAACAAATAAAAAAAACAGTTAAGAAATTATTTAAATAAACTTAATTTTCTTTTAACTTATAGATCTTTCATAGATCCCTAATTTAATTTAAAAAAAATCCGTTACTTATCATTTTAAGAGAGTTATCATATGTTTTACATTACGCTAATTTACTTATAAGCAATTTAATATTTTTAGGTTTTATAAGACTTAATCGAAAGCTTAAACACTTACCTATCTAATTTTAAACTCAAAAAAATTAACCTAGCAATATAATTTATTTCTTAAAGAAAAGTAGAATAAAATCTGTAGGTTTCAGGTACAACATAATAAATTAATTTATAGACAGTTGTGTTTAAAGAGGACATAACAAGAGGAGTAGGTACCCATATTAGACAATAAAAATCAGTTATAGAACTTCAAAGTCACTAAAAAGCTAGAAATAAAAAAAATTTTGACAAAATGGAAACCCGACTTCAAAAATCAAATATTCTATAACAAAAAATGCACTAAAAAGTAAAAAAAAATTGCATATTCTTGTGCCAATTTTAGTTCATCTAAGCAAAAATTTTTAAATAACTATGTACAATTATTGTGACTTTTGGAGGCGGTGTCCAAATTATATGTGAATTTCTCTATGCTGACACAGACTCCAAAAATAACAATAATTGTACATATACATTTAAAATTTTTTGCTTAGGTGAACTAAAATTGGCACATGAATATGCAATTATTTTTTAGTGCATTTTTTGACTAAGAATATTTGATTTTGAAGTCGGGTTTCCATTTTGTCAAAATTTTTTTTATTATGGTCACTGTACAAAGTATACATTATACCAGAGGGGGGCATGAGTTGTTAAATTTTAGCAACTGGACTCTGCATAAGCTGAGAGAGAGTCACAAGAAAGGTATGCTTTGAAATAAGACGGAACGATGTTTCAATACAAGGTGTCCTACCAATTATTGCCCAATAATTTATTTGATTATATATGTTTCATATGTGAAATTCCCGATTCACATATATAAGAAGATGCGAAAAAACTGCTAAGTTTTTTATTGATTATTTTTAATAATTACGGATATTCGAAGATGGATTTTCTGCGACGATTTCCCAAATACTTTTTGTGCTCTCGTGTTTATGGCTCCTAATAAATTATAATTTATTGGAAGGGTAATTATTTCGTTTAATAACGCGCAATCATTGGAATCCGGAAAAACTTTGAGAAAAATTTTTATTAAAGCGGGAATTTTAAATTTTCTAATAAAAGGGGCCACTAAAAAATTACTCATTACATTTATATTTTCGAAATCTTTAAATCGATTATTAAATTGTAAAATTACCGTTTCACTAAAATCACTACTATTATTTTTAGTATTAATAGTACTTTTCACTTTTTTAATTCAAAGTAGAGTAACTCGAAGAAACTCAGTCAGGTTGAGTAAGCTAACATAAAATTCCCACTTTATGTAAAATTTAACCATTGAGAAATCAGTATCAAATTATCTCCCCAGCCTTATCATTGGCATGTTTATTGCATGCAGTGTCATCAAATTCCGATGACACTATACTAGACCCACTACGAAGAAAAAATAATTAAATCAGGTAAATAATTGTTTATTAGTTCTCCCATATGAATAATTTAGGCAAATTATTCAGAATTTCCAAAAATCTAATTCTAAACCATCAAAAAGTTTTCAACTATCTCGTCTAAAAGTCTAAACTAGTTTTCAATTCTATTCAAATTCTTAGCAAAAATTTACCTCTTTTATTATAACGGTCCAGCGGTAAACGTAAAGGTTCAAAAGATTTATATTTTATAATTTATACAACAATTATGTTTTATTCATACACAAATATTTAAAAAGGTACATTTTATGCCCCATATTACCAACCCAGAATTCCAGAGTATGTATTCAATGTATTGTATGTATTGTATACTTTGTATAATAGTAATCATAAAAAAGAGTTGGAATTATTATATTTTTTTCAGAAAATGTTTTAATTAAAAAAAGAAAATAATAATAATTGGTAGGTACCCTGTATGTACTCTATCTCTCTTCCTACCTCTGACTCAGTTGAGTGAAGTCAAACTTTGCCCACCTATGCATTATACAATGTACATACTCTGAAATTCTGGGCTGGTAATTTGGGGCATAAAATATATTTTTTAATATATTTGTGTATGAATAAAATACAAATATTCTATAAATGTGTTGTGCGTTACCGCTTATCGTTATAATAAAAGAGATCAAAAAGTTGTTGTAATGAAAATTATTGAGAATCATTTTTTTGATCCAACACACATTTTAATTATGAAATAGAAAAATATTAAGTAAAATATTACGGAAAATATTTAACAAAACAATATTTTTCTCCTTGCAAAAAGAAGGAGTTTTTTTTTTTTGAAAGAAGTACAAAAAGAAAATAATATAGCTCGATTTATTTTTTTTCTTAAACTAAGTTATTTTTTTTAAGTCGAAAAATGATAATAAGATTAATTGATGCTTTTGATTTAAAGTTTTTCTATTTTAAAAAAAATCAAAAATTGAAAAAAAATTATTACATATAATTTAATTTTAATCAAAAGTCATACAAATTGAATGTTTTTAATAAATAACATAAATAGATCACAAATAAATAATTTTGTAAAAACAAGATAGTTTTTGTAAAACAAGTAAACAGAAGTAAGCTAGCTTACAGTAATGAATGTATCATAAAATTTGTGTATAGATTTTGAATTCACACTGGCCGTGTTCATTAAGTCGCTGGTTAAATATCAACCAAGCGGGGTGTAATATGGTTCAAACCTCGGAAAGGTATTATAATTTTTAATTAATTTTATAAATAATCTGAACACTCCGACTACGTCCATGGTTGTTGATATACTAAAATATTCTAGAAGCCTCCATGCGAAAATATATTGTCAAAAAAATATTTATTCAAAAAAACCGGTGACCAGTGTCGATTCGCGTCTGATTAGTTTATTATCGACTATTGTTTGATAAGTTTCAAAGTTTTAAATCGTGTCTGATTAGTTTAATATCGACTATTGTTTGATAAGTTTCAAAGTTTTAAAATCGATCATTGTCTGATTAGTTCAAAGTATATAATTGTTGTTCAATCCAGATCAAGTTAAAATTGGAATATGTAAAAGTAATTCAAAGTTTGACATTGTGTTGAAAAATTAAAATAATTGTTGAAAAAGAAATTGGATAATCATTTTTTTTAAAGCAATAAAATCAGGTTTTTTTTTGTTTCGTAAAAACTTGTGTTTAATTTAATTTTTTTTTCTTTTCTTTAACAAAAAACGTGCGTGTCATTTTAATTACAAAATATTTAGTAAAATCCTTTACTAATATATTTTTTTTTGTTTTTGTCGAGTATCGGAATCATTTGCAAGTTCGGGCAGCGCTCCTTTGAAGTAAAAAGAGAGCCAGGATACCGCGACAAGTGGCGACCGTGACAGGACCCAGGATACGCACTGAAGAAGAAAGGATTCACAATGGCAAGCCGCAGCATCCCCATGCCACGTATGCGTAAGATGATGGAGGCCGAGGGGCTGGACAGCACTGGGATTAGAGAGGTCTTACAGGCAAGATGGGAGGAGCACCAAACTAGGCAGCAAGGAACACTGACTTCAAGGACTCAAGGACCAGCCATTCCCACATCAGAACGGCGTAGAAGTGTGGTTTCCAACCCGGAAGAGCCAGCTGCTGCAACAATGGAAATGATGTTTGCGACAATAATGTCCAACTTCAAGAATTTGGATGAGAGAATGGGTGATCGATTGGATAAGACGGCCAACAAACTTGAAGGGATGAGCAACCAATTTCAAGGATCTGAAGCAAGGATGAGCAACCAGCTTCAGGAATCTGAAGAAAGGATGAGCAATCAACTTCAAGAGTCCGAAGAGAGGATGAGCAACAGAATTCAAGGGTCGAATGAGCAAATGGGCAACCAACTGGAAGAGAGAATACAAACTGTACAATACGAGATGGGGTAGCGAATGGTGGATCTGAGGTACGCGTGCATACAGCGAATCGACCAAATAACCACGGATGTCGAGACCGTGAAAACCGACATCGCGAACATCAAAACCGATGTCACTGAGAATCGCACTCAAATCAAAGGCTTGGAGACGAAGATGCACGAACAATACAATAAAGTCGTGGATGATATTATACGGATCGAAGAGCGTCAAACACAGCAACTTCGAGACATGCGTATTGATCCGCAAGAAGTGAATACAGTCATTCGCTCCGCCGCATTGGACACAACGACGCTTCTGTCCATCATGCCGGAGTTCAGTGGTAGACCGGCTGAAGATCCAGTAGTTTTTTTGAACAGAGCAACAACATTATTGCGACAAACGCATCTGTCCGTAGACTGTTGGATTGAGATGGTCACAAAAAAATTAACAGGACCAGCCAGAGATTGGGCATTGATGAATCGTGGGTTGGGCTACACATTCGATGAGTGGAAATGGCAACTGGAGAGTTTCTTCAACAGTATAGGAAGGAAAGCCAAAGCCGAATTAGAATTGATGACCGTTTCCCAACCCACAGGATTGAAGACAGGAGCGTTCGCAAACATGAAGGTGCAGCTATTCAAAAGAGTGCACGCCGACAGGAATATTGATGACGTGGTGCCCATCAAATTGAATTTATTACGCGACGACATACATCCATTAGTAAAAATTTCGAATCCAAAATCGGTGGACGAGTTACGCACCACGGTTCGAACACTGGGCGAAGAGCCAGGATCAATAATGGAGGAGATTGGTTCTGGAGAAAATATTAACCTCCACAAAGCCACACAACATCGGCGTGAACACCAACAATTACCGGTTCAATTAACAACAATGGAGACCAAGAACTCACACCAGAATGGACCAACTGTGGAAGTTGATGTGCGTGGTAGATCAATATTGGCACTGGTCGATAGTCAAGCATCACACAATTTCATAAGTGAAGTATTGGCAAGAAGTATTGGTAAATGGCACCCTGTCAGAGATAGTACAGGGAGTGGAGCCACAAGCAATAATACTTTCAAAATTCTGGGGAAAATGTGCATGGATGTGATGATATGAAGTTCAATGTTGAAGTAATGGTTGTACCTGGCCTACGGAACCACTTAATACTTGGTCATGAATTTTTAACAAAAAATGGTGTGAGCATCGATTACCGGAGTGGTATAATTTACTTGGGGTGTGATAAGAGAGTCCGCATTGCATGGAGAAAGCCAGATGGAGCCCATAGAGAAATGGCAGCAATTAACGATGCATTGGGCGAGTTACAAATAAAACTCCTTGAGAACCAAGAGCAGTTAAAAGATGTCATTCGGCGACATCTCAGCGTTTTCGGCAAAGTTGGAAGGACAAAAACGATCACACACAAGTTTGAGATTACGAAGAATTCCCCCATTAAATTACGACCATACCCGTACAACAATGAGAAGCAACGGGTATTAGAAGAGATGATTGAAGAGATGGAGGGCGATGGCATTATAGAACCATCCATATCGCCTTGGGCCGCACCCGTCGTATTGCCGAAGAAGAAAGATGGTACTTTTCGATTGTGCGTCGATTATAGAAAATTCGATCTGCAAATTAGATCTGCAAGAAATGTTGAGAAAAGTCAATGGAGCCAAAATATTTTCTACATTGGATCTTCAGACTGGTTATTGGCAAATTGAGATGGAGCCACAATCGAAAGAGTACACAGCATTTACCACCCCAAGAGGTCTCTATCAATTTCGTGTCATGCCGTTTGGACTGATGAATGCTCCAGCTACGTTCCAGAGTTTAATGAACGAAGTACTATCTGGATACATAGAAGATTTCTGCCAAGTTTACCTGGATGACATACTAATCTACAGTCGATCAGTCAAGGAACATTTACACCACCTGGATCTTGTACTTGAAAGACTAGAACAACATGGATTAACTTGTAAACCAAGCAAATGTGTCATTGGCAGCAACAAAGTCAAATACCTGGGACACATATTGAGCGAAGACGGCATTGACAGAGAGGATGAGAAGAACGAAGCTATAAGCAATCACCCTGTACCAAGAACACGAAGACAACTTCGACAATTTTTGGGATCATGTGGTTGGTACAGGAGCTTCGTAAAGAACTATGAAGATATAGCTGCACCTCTGAGCGAAATGCTAAAGAAGAACATTAAGTGGCGTTGGCTAACATTGCATCAGAAAGCGCTCGAAAATCTCAAGTCTTCAATAGTTAATGCACCGAAACTAGCACATCCAGATTTTAAATGACGTTTTGTTTAAATACGGATGCTAGTGACGTCGGACTGGGTGCAATATTGTTCCAAATGGAAGATGATGGCAAGACAAGGAGAATAATAAATTACGCCAGCAAGAAGCTTGGACCCACAGAAAGAAAGTACGCCACGTGGGGTTCAATCAGTTTTAAATCGCGTCTGATTAGTTTATTATCGACTATTGTTTGATAAGTTTCAAAGTTTTAAATCGTGTCTGATTAGTTTAATATCGACTATTGTTTGATAAGTTTCAAAGTTTTAAAATCGATCATTGTCTGATTAGTTCAAAGTATATAATTGTTGTTCAATCCAGATCAAGTTAAAATTGGAATATGTAAAAGTAATTCAAAGTTTGACATTGTGTTGAAAAATTAAAATAATTGTTGAAAAAGAAATTGGATAATCATTTTTTTTAAAGCAATAAAATCAGGTTTTTTTTTGTTTCGTAAAAACTTGTGTTTAATTTAATTTTTTTTTCTTTTCTTTAACAAAAAACGTGCGTGTCATTTTAATTACAAAATATTTAGTAAAATCCTTTACTAATATATTTTTTTTTGTTTTTGTCGAGTATCGGAATCATTTGCAAGTTCGGGCAGCGCTCCTTTGAAGTAAAAAGAGAGCCAGGATACCGCGACAAGTGGCGACCGTGACAGGACCCAGGATACGCACTGAAGAAGAAAGGATTCACAATGGCAAGCCGCAGCATCCCCATGCCACGTATGCGTAAGATGATGGAGGCCGAGGGGCTGGACAGCACTGGGATTAGAGAGGTCTTACAGGCAAGATGGGAGGAGCACCAAACTAGGCAGCAAGGAACACTGACTTCAAGGACTCAAGGACCAGCCATTCCCACATCAGAACGGCGTAGAAGTGTGGTTTCCAACCCGGAAGAGCCAGCTGCTGCAACAATGGAAATGATGTTTGCGACAATAATGTCCAACTTCAAGAATTTGGATGAGAGAATGGGTGATCGATTGGATAAGACGGCCAACAAACTTGAAGGGATGAGCAACCAATTTCAAGGATCTGAAGCAAGGATGAGCAACCAGCTTCAGGAATCTGAAGAAAGGATGAGCAATCAACTTCAAGAGTCCGAAGAGAGGATGAGCAACAGAATTCAAGGGTCGAATGAGCAAATGGGCAACCAACTGGAAGAGAGAATACAAACTGTACAATACGAGATGGGGTAGCGAATGGTGGATCTGAGGTACGCGTGCATACAGCGAATCGACCAAATAACCACGGATGTCGAGACCGTGAAAACCGACATCGCGAACATCAAAACCGATGTCACTGAGAATCGCACTCAAATCAAAGGCTTGGAGACGAAGATGCACGAACAATACAATAAAGTCGTGGATGATATTATACGGATCGAAGAGCGTCAAACACAGCAACTTCGAGACATGCGTATTGATCCGCAAGAAGTGAATACAGTCATTCGCTCCGCCGCATTGGACACAACGACGCTTCTGTCCATCATGCCGGAGTTCAGTGGTAGACCGGCTGAAGATCCAGTAGTTTTTTTGAACAGAGCAACAACATTATTGCGACAAACGCATCTGTCCGTAGACTGTTGGATTGAGATGGTCACAAAAAAATTAACAGGACCAGCCAGAGATTGGGCATTGATGAATCGTGGGTTGGGCTACACATTCGATGAGTGGAAATGGCAACTGGAGAGTTTCTTCAACAGTATAGGAAGGAAAGCCAAAGCCGAATTAGAATTGATGACCGTTTCCCAACCCACAGGATTGAAGACAGGAGCGTTCGCAAACATGAAGGTGCAGCTATTCAAAAGAGTGCACGCCGACAGGAATATTGATGACGTGGTGCCCATCAAATTGAATTTATTACGCGACGACATACATCCATTAGTAAAAATTTCGAATCCAAAATCGGTGGACGAGTTACGCACCACGGTTCGAACACTGGGCGAAGAGCCAGGATCAATAATGGAGGAGATTGGTTCTGGAGAAAATATTAACCTCCACAAAGCCACACAACATCGGCGTGAACACCAACAATTACCGGTTCAATTAACAACAATGGAGACCAAGAACTCACACCAGAATGGACCAACTGTGGAAGTTGATGTGCGTGGTAGATCAATATTGGCACTGGTCGATAGTCAAGCATCACACAATTTCATAAGTGAAGTATTGGCAAGAAGTATTGGTAAATGGCACCCTGTCAGAGATAGTACAGGGAGTGGAGCCACAAGCAATAATACTTTCAAAATTCTGGGGAAAATGTGCATGGATGTGATGATATGAAGTTCAATGTTGAAGTAATGGTTGTACCTGGCCTACGGAACCACTTAATACTTGGTCATGAATTTTTAACAAAAAATGGTGTGAGCATCGATTACCGGAGTGGTATAATTTACTTGGGGTGTGATAAGAGAGTCCGCATTGCATGGAGAAAGCCAGATGGAGCCCATAGAGAAATGGCAGCAATTAACGATGCATTGGGCGAGTTACAAATAAAACTCCTTGAGAACCAAGAGCAGTTAAAAGATGTCATTCGGCGACATCTCAGCGTTTTCGGCAAAGTTGGAAGGACAAAAACGATCACACACAAGTTTGAGATTACGAAGAATTCCCCCATTAAATTACGACCATACCCGTACAACAATGAGAAGCAACGGGTATTAGAAGAGATGATTGAAGAGATGGAGGGCGATGGCATTATAGAACCATCCATATCGCCTTGGGCCGCACCCGTCGTATTGCCGAAGAAGAAAGATGGTACTTTTCGATTGTGCGTCGATTATAGAAAATTCGATCTGCAAATTAGATCTGCAAGAAATGTTGAGAAAAGTCAATGGAGCCAAAATATTTTCTACATTGGATCTTCAGACTGGTTATTGGCAAATTGAGATGGAGCCACAATCGAAAGAGTACACAGCATTTACCACCCCAAGAGGTCTCTATCAATTTCGTGTCATGCCGTTTGGACTGATGAATGCTCCAGCTACGTTCCAGAGTTTAATGAACGAAGTACTATCTGGATACATAGAAGATTTCTGCCAAGTTTACCTGGATGACATACTAATCTACAGTCGATCAGTCAAGGAACATTTACACCACCTGGATCTTGTACTTGAAAGACTAGAACAACATGGATTAACTTGTAAACCAAGCAAATGTGTCATTGGCAGCAACAAAGTCAAATACCTGGGACACATATTGAGCGAAGACGGCATTGACAGAGAGGATGAGAAGAACGAAGCTATAAGCAATCACCCTGTACCAAGAACACGAAGACAACTTCGACAATTTTTGGGATCATGTGGTTGGTACAGGAGCTTCGTAAAGAACTATGAAGATATAGCTGCACCTCTGAGCGAAATGCTAAAGAAGAACATTAAGTGGCGTTGGCTAACATTGCATCAGAAAGCGCTCGAAAATCTCAAGTCTTCAATAGTTAATGCACCGAAACTAGCACATCCAGATTTTAAATGACGTTTTGTTTAAATACGGATGCTAGTGACGTCGGACTGGGTGCAATATTGTTCCAAATGGAAGATGATGGCAAGACAAGGAGAATAATAAATTACGCCAGCAAGAAGCTTGGACCCACAGAAAGAAAGTACGCCACGTGGGGTTCAATCAGTTTTAAATCGCGTCTGATTAGTTTATTATCGACTATTGTTTGATAAGTTTCAAAGTTTTAAATCGTGTCTGATTAGTTTAATATCGACTATTGTTTGATAAGTTTCAAAGTTTTAAAATCGATCATTGTCTGATTAGTTCAAAGTATATAATTGTTGTTCAATCCAGATCAAGTTAAAATTGGAATATGTAAAAGTAATTCAAAGTTTGACATTGTGTTGAAAAATTAAAATAATTGTTGAAAAAGAAATTGGATAATCATTTTTTTTTAAAGCAATAAAATCAGGTTTTTTTTTGTTTTGTAAAAACTTGTGTTTAATTTAATTTAATTTTTTTTTCTTTTCTTTAACAAAAAACGTGCGTGTCATTTTAATTACAAAATATTTAGTAAAATCCTTTACTAATATATTTTTTTTGTTTTTGTCGAGTATCGGAATCATTTGCAGGTTCGGGCAGCGCTCCTTTGAAGTAAAAAGAGAGCCAAGATACCGCGACAAAGTTAAAAATCAAAGTTAAATTAAATAAGGAGTATTCATTTTTAAAAAGTTTAAAAAAGATATTAAGACAAAACGCTTTTTTATTATAAACAAATACAATTTTGAGCTGAAATAAAGAGATTTACGATTGTAAACTTACATCTACAAAGATGATTTTATATCCGATATACGGGTATACATATAATATAAAGATATTATAAGTTACTAGTTACTTACTAGTTACTAGTTACTAGTTATAAGTTATTAGTTATTATTATATTATTGAAGTATCATTTTTGTGCAATCCATTTTTCTATTTCTGGCTAATGAAAAAATTAATCAGCCAAAAAAATGGGTGCATTTTTATTTCCTACACAATTGCTCTAAATAGTTTTTTCAATTATAATAAAATGTGACTGGGAAGATTGAACCCAAAGTGGATTTCTCACTTGAGGATTAACCCTTTTTACGATTCTAAAAGTCTTATTGACGTTAAAATTTTATTAAATATGATATTTCATTCTAAGCACAAATAGCGTCAAAAGTCGAGCTATGATTTCAAAACTTTATAATTGATTTGTGCCAAATTTATTCAGTTTTCGAAAAAAATGCTTCGTAAAAAAGTTATTCATTAAAACTATACAAAATTTTCATTCGAAACATTTTTCCGAAATACGAAATAAAGCACAAATCAATTATAAAATTTTGAAATGATAGCTCGACTTTTGATGCCATTTGTACCTTTCAAAGAGCAATATACGATTTCTTCACTAAACAAAGAGCGACAAAATATTTTTTACACAACTAATTCACGATAAAATAGCGGCAAATTATGAGCCTAGTTTGAGAAATTTTTATTGAAAACAAAAAGTTGTTTTGCTAAGTTGACTGACTGTCAACTTAGCACAACAACACATTTGTCCGTTGGATGAAAAGCGACGACATTATTTTTTACACAACTGATTCACGACAAAAAAAGTGGCAAATTATGAGCCTAGTGTGAAAAATTGTTATGGAAAAAAAAAAGTTGTTCCGCTATGTTGACTGTCAACTTAGCACAACAGCAGATTTCTCCGTTGGATGAATAGCGAGAAATTATATTTTGACACAACTAATTCACGACAAAATAGCGGCAAATTAGGTGCCTACTTTTGATTCGATTGGAAAATGTTTCTTCGCTAAGTTGACTGTCAGCTTAGCACAACAACATATTTCTCCGTTGGATGAAGAGCGATAAAATTTTTTTTACACAACTAATTCACGACAAAATAGCGGCAAATTGGGCGCCTAATTTCGACTCGATTTGAAAAAGTTGTTGTGCTAAGTTGACAGACAATAAACAATTTAAGTTTAAGAAAAAAATAATTATGTTCACGTCGAAGCATTTCCCGATCAGACAAAAATTACCAGAGATATTAAGCTGGTACGTTTTCAAATGAACATCCTTTACATAATATATAAAGGGAAATGTCCTAATTGACTAACTGATTTATTAATGCGGAGTTAAAACTGTTGAAGCTAATTAATAACATGTAATTTGGAATCCTGTAGTAATTGTCACTGTAAGTACGGATGGCCACGCCCTCTTAAACTTGACTATACACACGTATGGCTTTCGTGTTACTGATATATGTTCTTTAGAGAGTTTATATTCCTGGGGGCGGGGGTGAAATAGGCGATGCAAGTTTGTATTGGGGTTTCGGTTTTTTTAAGTAAGAGTAATAGAAATTGATGTTTAGGATATTAATAATAAAAAAAGAAGTACGCGTCTTCTAGCGTTTTTAGAAAATCATGCCATACGCAGGTGAAAGTTTGTATGGGGATATCACGCTAAATGCATGCAAATTTCTATTTATGCTTTAAATCATATAAAATACCGGATTCAGTGTTTTTAGATAATCAACCATTAATAAGAAGAAATACGGGCTGAGTGTTGGAATGAGAGTGCAATTTAAAAAATATATAGTTTTGAAAATTTGGTATTATTTAGCATATTAATAATACCCGAAGACGTGGGTTCCATCCTAATCGAAATTGTGTATCCTCATCAAAAATGTGTAACATATCCAGCATTTGATGTCAAAGAATGTTACCAATGCTAAGATACATTACTTACATGTCAAAGTAAATAAACGTTAGTCGCCTCCTGCAGTCAGCCATACTAATGGATGATTAGACACAAGTTTACAAAAACAAAAATAAATAAATAAATACGCATTTCAGCGTATTTAGAAAATCAACCCTTAGGAGGGTAAAATAGGGAGTCCCAGTATCCGGTTTTTTAAAAGTCATACCCAATAAAATAAGTTTTTCCGCATTTTTGGAAAATGACCGTAAAGATAGTGAAAAAGTAAATTTAAATGGAAGTTCAAAGTTAGAGACAGGAAAATTGATATTTAGTCTATTAAATATAAATGAAGCAAAAAGAGACTGAATGCGACTAGTCTACCCACACTTCCAACTTATCAATTGATCCCTTGAAAACTAGAGACCAGTCTACTAAGACGTCTCGATTTTGAATGCAGTTTTACAACAATTTTGAATAGTTTTTTCTTATGAAAATAACCGCCTATTCACGTTTCTTGCAAATTGGTCCGAATTCAATATAATTATTTGTTCTTGAGACATGCGGGTCGGAAAAAAGTACGAACGGTCGCACGTACGAACGTGCGTACACATACAGGCATCTCTCTAAAAACGATGGATTCGGGCTTGAGGGACTTCGAAACGTGGAGATATATCACAATTTTCAATTCGTAAAATCGAACCCATTATAATAACTACCCAAATTGGAAGTTAAGAAGTATAACAGCGTTTTTAGAAAAAGAGTCCTTGACGAGGAAAAATATAGGGTCTTTACAATTACAATTTGAAAAATATAGGGTCTTTACAATTACAAATGTAGGATATGTTACACTGGATATGTTATTTGCCGCAGACGAAGCGGCAATGGGTAATTATATAATAAACAACTTATGTAATGACTAATAATGTTTAACCAGTTTACATGTATTTAAATTTTAACTGATAGTAGTTAAAAGGCTTTTTGATTCTGCATTTACATATTTTATTAAAAAATTCTTTATATGACACGTGGTCTAATTTACATGTGTTTTTTTTCTACCTGAACCTTTTTTGCCTTAGTTTGCCCACATCTGTGTATACTCAACACTGTAGAGTGTAGAGTGTAGTGTGATGTATAGTGTATACTGTATAGATAGTGTATACATACTGTATACCTATACTGTATAGAATCTATTCTGTACTATAGAATATAGATATAGTCATATAGTTATTATAGTGGTGTGTTCGGCCGAACTAAGAAGTAAGAAATCTTAGTAAGAGTCAGAATAAATATAATTTTGTTCTGAGCATCTGAGTCAGCGAGTTTCGGCCTGGACACACTTTCTTTTGCTTCTTAATCAGTGTTGCCAGATCTCCAGATCTCAGAATAAAAAAAAAATTTTTGGATTTGTGTCATTTTTCAATCAGTCATTACAGACCATATTCCAATATTTGAAATAATGGACTATGGTTCTGTAATTACTTTAATGTATTATTTTATAATGGGATTTTAAACAATAAATAATGCAATATATGACAAATAAAAAGAATTAATATTATTTAATATTTGAAGAAAAAAAATTCTATAATATATTAAATACTAATGTAATATAATTTTAATTATTCTGAATAAAAGTATTTATTTTGAATCAACCGCTGTATTTTGGTGGATCTACCGCTTTTTAAGATATCAGATCTGGCGACACTGATCATAACCTATTTGTTTATGTATCACATTCAGAACATTTCTCGTGTGTTGATAATCTGTTATTATTGTAATAAGTGAGATAAAAATTTAATAAAATGGATAATTTTATAAGGAGTATTTTAATGGAGGAACTATATGACCCAGCCGATTTCTTAAAAAGCGGAAGATTTAGAAAAAAATCTGTAGATTCAAAAAGTAAAATTCCAATTTAAATAGTTTGAAATATATACTTTTATTCAGAATAATTAAAATTATATTACATAGTATTTAATATATTATAGAATTTTTTTCTTCAAATATTAAATAATATTAATTCTTTGTATTTATCATATATTGCATTACTTATTGTTTAAAATCCCATTATAAAATATTACCTTAAAGTAATGACCATATTCCATTATTTCAAATAATGGAATATGGTCTGTAATGACTGATTTTGTATTTGTACGACTGGGGAGTTTTAAATTAATTATTATTATATAAAATTGAAAAAAATTGTGCCCGTGACATAGATACTAAGTAAAATGGCGGCATAAGAAAAGTTTCTTAGTAAGTATAAAGTGTCCGGGCCAACTACTAAGTAAGTTAATCTGACTATCTTACTAAGATTACTAACTTCTTAGTTCGGCCGAACAGCCCCAGTGTATGAGTGTATACAGGGAATATTTTTAAGAATAATGAACCCATCCTAATATATTATTAATAAGCTAGAATTCTTATGTTCACAAAAATGAAATATTCACTCAAATAATAAATTTACACTCACACAATAATTTTAGAACAAAATACACCACATAAACGATCACTATTTGTTCAAAACTTCCCTATTTAGAAATATTTGTATAACTTATGAAAGAATCTAAAAGAGTTATATCTAAGTAAAAGTTTAATTTCATACTAAACTTCACTTCTATGTAAATAACAAAAAAAATGAAATGTGGGGCATTCAATCAAGTAGATAGATATTATTGGATTGGTGAATATCGATGAATGTGTTTTTTTTTTCAACGAACCAATATTTCAAGATCAGACAACTTTTATTGACAATGCCATATTATTATTTTTATTACAGATATGATGGTCATTTTTATTTTCAAGGTACTACCTAGATGAATATAGCTGACTAATAAATTATACTTATACAATTTACAGATTGGTTCACCAAAAATGTTAAAATATTTGAGATCATGAATTATGTTAATACTGTAATCAAACAAGGTGTATGATGGAATTGTCTCTGAGTGTTACATCTCTAAGTGCGTCTCATAAGGTCCACGCGATTAACTTCCCAACATTTGTTTTGTAATCTGTATAATACTTTTCGAAAGTATTATTCAGATTACCAGACTTTTCGTGTCAGGACCCCTTATTTCATTCGATACTATATAACATTAATTTTGGTGAAATTTGGCGATGGTGACTCCTATTTCCGTGCCTCAGGAGGGTATATGTCATTGGATCAACAGTTTTATTGTTATAATTGAATTTATATAATATTAAGCTAATAAAACTAAAAAAAAAAAAACATGTCGGCTGTCTTGACGAAGCGTGAAATAATGTTTGTTTAAATATTTTTTGAACATCTTTCTATATTTTTCTTTCTAAAAATTTTTTATTCGCTGAATGTGGGTTTAAAATGGACTAATATTTCATTACATTTTATTACAATGAACTATTAGAATTAAACTTCATGCATGTAAGAAATATTATAAATTTGGAACTATTCAAATACTTAGTTAATATAATAAATCAAATGGAAAATCTTTATTTAAAAAAAAAAAATAGGTGAGTCATCAAACTTTAATTTTTTCTCGATTCTTCTGTATCTTCTTCTTTGTAGTTAAGGTTTTGTTCTTTCCCTGTTAAAATTTTGTTTGCCATACGTTGTTATGTTGCAATGTCAACACGATCGTTAATTATAGCATAGTTAATCATGGCATATTCCTCATTCGAATACCACAAATGATAATTAAAAAATAATAAGTATCATTATTTCACACTTCATCAAACAGCTGACATTTTTCTAAGTATTATTAACTTAATACTACATAAATTGGACTGTTACAATAAAACTTTTGATCCAATGACATATTTTGTACTCATAACTTTATTTGTAGAAAATTAAATTTCATATAATTATTTGTCGAATAAATTAAAAATTGGTTTGTAGTTTTTTTTTCATAGAAAATAATAGATTTGTTAGAAATTTTGTAAAATCATAATTTATAGACAAAGGTACTTTCAGTTTCCACCTTATGTGGCTATAGTTTCAGAGCAAAGCTCGAAAACCAAACAATCCACATTTTTGCCATTTTTATGTGGTATCGAATAAGTGGAGGGATCCTATCACGATATTTGTATAGTTTTGTAATAGCAATATTGGTATACATGGCGAGAAAATTAATTTTTAAAAATTAGAGAATATAAAATCGGCAATATTCCTTAATCCTTAATTTAATTATGTTAAATTAGCCAATTTGACTAGTATAAAGAGAGTTATTTTGTTGTTTCCCACTCCCCCTAAGCCCCACTTTCCCTTTGACTGAATTAGATAAAATTTCTTTTAGATTATATTGAACGAAGTCGATATCATTTTTGGTTCTCGAGATTTCCTTCATGAAAAAAAGTCTACGGTTTACGAACGTACACACGCACACACACATACATAAACACGCTGACAAAAAGTCATGTAAAATAATCTCGTGTGCCCGTGAGTCAAGATATTAAAGTGGATATTTTGCAAATATCTCATTTCCTCTGCGTAGTACGCCATTAGAGTTTATTATAAAACTTGTGTACCCACTATTACATTCATTCTCCGCGCTCTCGGAATCAGTTGATCATACAAGTAGATAACGTTTATTTATAGATAATTTAATGATCAATAAGTTTAATAATGAATTCTAATGACATTTGACGAATATGAAACAACATGTCTGCAACAGAAAAGCAATTTTCGTAACATTTGATCTTAAATATTTTGACGTTGTCACCGGCACGAGTTTTGATTAGAATTTTTTGCGAGTCGTGGAATGTTAAAACAAAAATTCGGCTTGCTAACTTCCATTCAGAGGTTGATTCTTTATTTCATCTAATTTGATTGGATTTTAGTCCTTCAGTTAATATGGTCATTCTTGAGGATTTATTACAAAATTCTATGCTGTAGGCAATATCTGTTTATTTTAGCAAAGTCGTTCCGCGACTTAAATATGAAGAAATCAGTTTCAATTTTGAGGGTCCATACGGTATATAAAATAATTAATATATTTATTTATATTGTAATAAAATTCAATATAACCTTGCCAAATGCAATAATTAGTTATATCCGTTTAAAAGAAACATTGCTCTCTTGTTTGTTTGATTACTTCATTTTGAAATGTTCAGTAACATTCAAATTAATAACACAAATACATTTGTAATGTAGAGATTATGATTTTATGTTCCAAAATGGATGTTTTTAATGAATCTTTTCAGTTAAATCTATACCACCACAATAGTTGAATTTTCTGATGAAAGAAAATTATTAAAATAAATGTGTCGTTTATTGCATGTCTCTGTTCATGTTCAAATGTAACTTGAAAATTAAACATCTAATACATATCAGAACAAAGCGTCAGAACAAACCAGTATTATTCTGGATAGTATTTGAGAAAGATAACTATATATATATATATATATACATATATATATATATATATATATATATATATATATATATATATATATATATATATATATATAAGGTATATATATATATATATATATATATATATATACCTTAATATATATATTTTTCTGTATGTGTGTTTGTCACCTAACTTCTCTTAAACGGATGGACCGATTTGGATGAATGTCTTTAAAATTATTTTATAAAAATTTTGTTTTAATTTTCAAATGTCTATTTTGATTGTCGTTTCCATAGTAACTATAAAAAAAAAATTATAAATAAATTTAATTTTTGCAAATACTAAAATCATATCAGTTATTATATTTCAATTTTATCACTCATGGAATCGAAATCAACGACATAGAAATGTTGCGTTTAACCCCTATCCAGCTGCATTTAATTATAATGTGGAAATCGATTACAGTTCACAGCAAATCGTTGCTATTGGACCAATGAATGTTGTGTGTCAATATTGAAAGGCATTTAAGTTTAAAAACGAAGCCCCTAGATTGTGTTGCGCGAGCGATCAAGTGAAAGTGGCACGATTGGTACCGCCAGAAGAGCCATTCATTCATTGGTTTCGGGAAATGGGCCAGATTTTAAACATTTTTTGACTCATATCGAGTAATAAAATAATTGGTTTCAAATAACGTCATTTGGTTCAACAAAAGTTATTCGAGAAAAATTTAAGCCAAGTTTCATGGTAAGTATATTGAAAAATAATAAACTTTTACCACCACGTGCGTGATGCAAAATACGTTGGCAGCTTTCAAATGTTTTTCAATCAGCACAACGAATTTGTTGCTTTATTCACGGCCGCATGTCATCAAAGCCGATAAGACGGCTGCAGGATAACACGCAAGACGTTTTAATGCGCCAACAATTGATGAAGTCGCTAGAAATTAAAACTAAGAATGTTGTGTATCATAAAGCCTTAGAATAATAAACAATATGTTTTTGGAATAATTATTATCATTTATTAATTATAGAAATTCGAATTCAATATTCATACTTAAGACAGGACAACGTCTGTCGGGTGAGCTATTATATATATATATATATATATATATATATATATATATATATATATATATATATATATTTATATATATATATATATATATATATATATATATATATATATAATTATGTTTCTGGTATATCAATTTCTACTTCCCAAGTTTATTTAAATACAATATATGATCCGACCAAAAACATAAATGTAAGAAAGGGCCGAGTTTGCGGGAAAATCCTTAATGTAATAGTTCCTTCTTAAAAAGTGATGATATGAGAGTAAGGACCAAGCAATTTACAAAGTAAATTGCTCTAGAATTCATATAATAGTTGCTTCTTAAAAAGTGATGATATGGAAGAAAGGACCGAGCTATTTACAAAGTAAATACCTCTAGACTTCATATAATAGTTGCTTCTTAAAAAGTGATGATATGGAAGAAAGGACCGAGCTATTTACAAAGTAAATAGCTCTAGACTTCATATAATAGTTGCTTCTTAAAAAGTGATGATATGGAAGAAAGACCGAGCTATTTACAAAGTAAATAGCTCTAGACTTCAGATAATAGTTGCTCTTTGAAAAGTGATAATATCCCATTAAAGAGCCGAGCTATTTACAAAGTAAATAGCTCGGCAAACTATTAACTTAAAAAAAAAATAATGAGGGGTAAATTGATTAAATGTAAGAAAAAATTTGGTCAATTTACCACTCATTATTTTTTTTTTAGTTAATAGTTTACCGAGCTATTTACTTTGTAAATAGCTCGGCTCTTTAATGAGATATCATCACTTTTCAAAGAGCAACTATTATCTGAAGTCTAGAGCTATTTACTTTGTAAATAGCTCGGTCCTTTCTTCCATATCATCACTTTTTAAGAAGCAACTATTATATGAAGTCTAGAGCTATTTACTTTGTAAATAGCTCGGTCCTTTCTTCCATATCATCACTTTTTAAGAAGCAACTATTATATGAAGTCTAGAGCTATTTACTTTGTAAATAGCTCGGTCCTTTCTTCCATATCATCACTTTTTAAGAAGCAACTATTATATGAATTCTAGAGCTATTTACTTTGTAAATAGCTCGGTCCTTACTCTCATATCATCACTTTTTCCCGATTTTCCCGAAAACTCGGCCCTTTCTTACATTTATGTTTTTGGTCGGATATCAATCATTTTTGAAAGGCTTAAATATATGAAGCCGAAGGCTTCGCACAAAACGCGTAGCGTTTTGTTACTCTTCGCGTATGCTTTGCGTTCCTTTCGCTTCGCGATACTTTACTCTTTTTAGATTCACATATACAAAGGAGACCGCTTCGCGTTATATTACGTCAACTGGCTCTGCTCGCTTTTTGAAGGGCTGAAACATCAATATAGTATGGTTGTAGTATAATATTGGGGACAATGGGAAATCAAACCCTTTAAAACAAAAAATTCAAAATCGATTCATAAATGACGGAGTTCTGAGGTAACACGCATTAAAAATTGTCCTGCAATTTTTGTGTTTTTATTAATAAAACAATTAAATGTGTAACACTTGTATGTGTAACACTTGTATACCTAACATATATGAGATTCTGTACAGTATGTTTTTGTTAAAATTTTATAACGCGGCAAGTTATTTTTTCTGATGATTTCAAATATTTTAAAACTTGCCGCGTTATAAAATAAAAACATACTAAGGAAAATCTTATGAAATAAATTTCAACCAAATTTTTTCTTACACTTAATTAATTTACCCCTCATTTATTTTTTTAGTAAATAGTTTACCGAGCTATTTACCTTGTAAATAGCTCGAAACTTTATGGGATATCATCACTTTTTAATGAACTACTATTATTTGAAGTCTAGAGCTATTTACTTTGTTAATAGCTCGGTCCTTTCTCGAATATCATCACATTTTAAGGAGCAACTATTATATGAAGTCTGGATCTATTTACTTTGTAAATAGCTAGGTCTTTTATCCCATATCATCACTTATTAAGAAGCAACTATTTTATTAAGATTTTCTCGAAAACTTACCTTTCTTACAAACGGAAAATTTAACAATTTTAATTGTAATTAAAATAACATGAAGCATATATCGATCTGATTTGTTGACATGGTTACCGCCTCCTTTTTGATTGGATAGACATTTAGTATTTAAATAAAAATAGGTATTTAAGTCTTCACAAGCTTATTTGATATATCGTATCAAGACAAGAGATTCGAGGTCTGATGTTGTTACAAGCAACATCGCTAATCGGATATTATCACAAATTATACCTGTGATTTATTATTTTATTTTTATACCAACAATATTTTTATTCATTGTTGTGAACAGTTCTTTGATATTTTATTGTTTTGTGAAATAATCTCTGATAATAGGATTATTTTTAATCTTATTGGACTTTGTTTTACAAAGGAATTAAATTCAAAATTTGAGTGTAAACTAAAATATATTTTTTGGGTGTACCTAGTGCAATCATCAAATACTTTTATTTTACTCAGGCATTTCAAAAAATTTTATTTTTTTAACTAATGATTTTTTCTTCTGTTTTTTAGATTGGCGGAAAATCATACCATGGCGTCCACCGCCGGCAAGACGGTGGAAGATATGCAGAAAAGAACACCAACACCAATGGACGAGGACTTCCTGGTGCAACGTGGGAAAAAGCGACCTAGACGTGTGGGGAATCAGCAAGTGATTTCCAAAAAAGTTCAAATTGAACTTAAAAATTCCTTCTCCGTCCTTAAGGACGTGAACGAGTCTGCGTCAGCAACTCCACCCAAACCGAAGAAGCCAAAACCCATTGTTGTTCACATGGGCTCGTAGCACTGTCCGTTTCACCTTTGGGCCAAAGACTGTCAGTGTCCATTGCGAAACGGACAGCGATTACACTAAAACGAAAGAGAAACTGGAAGAAATCCAGTTTCCATTCCATTCATATGGTACAAAAGAGGACCACGAGCCAAAGTACGTGGTCCATGGAACGATGCGCCACCCTAATGATGACATGGTGGCCGAAGATTTAAAACGGCAGGGCCTTAAGCCAAATAAGGTCCAGCTATTGTCAAAGGCGGGAGACGAGAGTATACGAGTCTCTCGTCTAGTAAAATTCGAAAAGGGGACGCAAGCTAAAAGCGTCCTCAACATACGGTGGTTATGTGGCGTGCCTGTAACCACCCAACGTTTCGAAAATAAAAGAGGGGCCATCCAATGTTACAGATGTCAGTTCTACGGGCACGGATCACGGTTCTGTCGTGGGGTTCAACGCTGCGTGAAGAGTGGCGAAAACCATGCTTCACAGGCTTGTGGGCTCCAGAGGTCGGAACCGGCGAAGTGTTGTAATTGCAGCGCTTCCCATCCAGCCAGTGCCATATACTGTCCCGAAAGGCTGGCATTTGTGACAAAAATGGCTCTAAAAGACCCAGCGGCAGCAGAGGAGCGAAGCGCAATGCTGCTCCGGGCGAGCCCCTTCGGCGCCCACCCCCCACGTCTTCGGCTAGGGAATACCCAGCCCTCCCTCGTAGAAAAGAGGTCAACGAGCCAAGCAGAGGTCCAACAGCGGGGAGCAGTACATCATCGGCAGCAGCAACATCATCGAAGAAGTTTGTCCCGGCCCCAATTCCAACCGCAAATCCGTGGACAATGAAGAGAGCATCGGAAAAGGAGGTAATAGATATTTTGAGTACCACCCCCATTTCACCCCATAACCCCTTCTTAATTGAAGCCCTCGAAAGACCTTCATCGTCTCCAACTCCATTGGAGTCGGATGCAGGAACTAAATCGACTTTCGACTTCATGACCCTCCTGAAACTCAGGATCGAAGTGGAGAATGCATGAAAATCGTGCAAATCAGATTCAGAAAAACTTCTTGTGTTTTTCAGGATGACATCTCATCTCTTTGAAAATGGCGTCCCATCCCTTTTCTAGATCCAACATCCGATTTCTACAATGGAACTCTCAAAGTATCCATCGCAAACTTCCCGAGCTTCACTCATTTCTTCAACAGCATCAGATCCAAGTGGCTGCCATCAGCGAAACTTGGTTAAAGCCGGACAAGAGAGCTCAAATTCCTGGGTACTACACCTATCACCGTGACCGTGCCACCAGAAATGGTGGCGGGGTTGCCCTATACGTTCGACACGATGTCCAACACTCTCTCTTGCCTCCCGAAGACGGTGATATCGAAGCCGTCTCCATTCTAATTTCGGCAAATTGTGGTAATTATAAAGTAACATCTCTATATAATCCCCCCGATAGACTTTTATAGGGAAAAGATATTGACCGCATTTTAAGGACACATGATCGCGCTGTGATCATGGGTGATTTAAATGCTCGCCATATGTCTTGGAACTGTATACCTAACAATGCTAGCGGGAACGCACTCTATGCGCATTCCCTCAAACGCAACTTTATTGTTGTGTACCCAGAGGACCCCACTTACTATCCTGATGCTGCCCACCGCACTCCTCATACCATTGACTTAACGATACTCAAGAGTTGTAACCTCCTGTCGGACCAAGATGTTCACTTTTATTTGCAAAGCGATCATCGCCCAATCACCTTCACCCTAGGTGAAATGAGGGGCGCTGCTACCTTGCGGACCCAGTTGAGTTTGAGGAGGCGGATTGGAAACTTTTCAAACAGTATCTTAACGCCGAAACTTTGATCACTCCGCAGATCAAAACAACCGATCAAATAGATTTGGAGGTTAGTAAACTGACGAGGAATCTCGTAGCTGCTACCGAAAAATCTATACCTAGGAAAACTCGATCCATCGGCTTTCAACTTAAATTAGATGATGACACACTACGACTCATACGGACTCGGAACAAATTGCGTAAATATTGGCAAAGAGTTAGGCTGCCTGAGCTTCATGACGCCATGAAGCGAATGTCAGCTGATAATCGAGAAAAAGTCACGCGCACCAGAGATGAAATGTGGGATGAGAGGATTTCGGCTCTGACCACTCGTGACAATAGTGTTTGGACAATTGCTAGAAGTTTGCGTAAACGTTCCAATAGACTGCCCCCTTTACTGTCGGAAAATGGGTATTTCTACCCAGATTCAGACAAAGCTCAACTTCTCAACTTCTTCTCTAAGGCGCACAGCTTAACCGATGGCGACGAATATCACGACGAAGAAACGGCCCGTATGGTATCCGAATCTTTGGAAAATATTCGCTCTTCCGTCATTAACCCAATCGATGTCGAATGCGTGTCACCTCAGGAGGTTTCAAACATTTTAAGGAAACTTAAGTGTAGGAAGGCTCCCGGTGATGATGGAATAACTAATGTTGTTCTCCGTTATCTTCCTCGGAAGACGGATGTTCAGCTCAGTTATATCTATACTGCGTGCTTGAGACTTGGTTATTTTCCTGACATTTGGAAGGCTGCCAAAGTGCTAGCCCTTCCGAAACCGGGAAAACAACTCAAGTTGCCTTCAAGTTACCGACCCATCAGCTTGCTGCCATCTCTCAGCAAGGTCATGGAGAAAGTAGTTTTGAACCGGCTACAGTCGCATGAAAATATCCACGGACAATTAATTCCCCAAAAGTTTGGTTTCAGATCGAACCACTCAACAGTGAGTCAGCTTCACCGGCTCACTGACCATATTTCTTCTGGATTTAACTGGAATAAATCCACAGGCATGGTTCTTTTGGACATCGAAAACGCTTTCGATACGGTTTGGCACGATGGACTCCTCCACAAACTTTCCAAATTCAACATACCTACCTACATCCTGAAATTCCTGATTTCCTACTTATCGAACCGAAAATCTCGAATTCATCTCCAACAAAGCACATCGAACCAATATTGTGCCAAGGCTAGTGTACCTCAAGGCTCCGTGCTTGGACCCCGCCTCTTCTTATATTTTATAAAGGACATCCCGAAGGATCGAGCAAACGAAACGGCCCTCTTCGCTGACGACACAGCAATCTACTGTACTTCCTGGCAGCCGAAACTTATCTCGAGCTGCCTCCAATCCCGCCTATCCACGCTTGAATGCTTTTTCAAGAAGTGGAAAATCAAAATTAATCCTACGAAGACTCAGTCCGTCTTGTTCACAAAGAAGAATAAATTTTCTTCTTACCCACTTGAATTGAAGATGTTTAACACTGAAATCCAACAGACTCAAAGTGTTGAATACCTGGGAGTAACCCTTCAAAGGCAGATGAATTGGACGCAGAACGTTAAAAAACGTCTTGCCCTTGGAAACGCATCCTTTGCTGGGTTGTATCCACTACTCAACGCTAGGAGTAGGTTGGACGAACGTCTGAATCATCGACTTTTCAAGTCATGTATCCGGCCCGTACTCACGTACGCTGCACCAATCTGGTCGAACGCTGCACCTTCGCAGCTTGCGAAAATGCAAAAATTTCAAAATCGTTGTCTTCGGACGATTTTGAAAGTCCCCCTTCGATACCCGACTGAAGCACTCCACAGAGAAACTGGGCACCCCACAATCAAAACCTTCATCCAAACCATTTCGAAATCCTATTTCCAATCATCCCGCAAAAATCCTTTCCCGGAAATCAATGAACTGGCCAATTTTACCCGCGTACGTTGCTTTTCAGGAAACGATACCGCATGCCACATGATGTCGATTACAACTGATTCGGTGTAATCTAAATTGTAAATATTTTCTTTAAGGTCTAGTTTTAGGGACGGCTTATCCGTCCAACTTAGGTTAATTTTAGATATCAATGGTTTTTTTTTTTAATAAGATTTTTCCATTTAAGAAACGATGTAAAATGTTTATAGATTTCGATGTATTTATTTAATAAGATGATGTATTATAGGTAAAGCTTAGGCTAGGTACTATAGATTCTAAGACGTTTTGTATTATAACTTCAAAAAAGGACGATATTAATAAATAATTTTCATCTTCATCTTTGATATATCAGTATGTCTTAATACTCCAAATAGAAAACATTGATTCTTTTATTGTATTGTTACAATGTAACTTTTTTTAAGTAAACAAGTTGTTTAAAAATAAACAAGTTTATTTTCAATTAGCAATTCGTAATAATGAAGAATTAAATAAATTGTTATCTGTTGTAACAATTGCTCAAGGTGGTATATTACCAAATATTTAAGCAGTGTTATTGCCAAAGAAAACTGAAAAGAAAGCATAAATTTTATACATTGGATTATTGATAATAATATTCATCGATCATAGGCCTTTTATGAAAACGCCACAAATTAATGTGAAATAAGAGTGATATATTTTTTATTAAAATAACTATATAAAATTTAGTATATATAATATGTTACTTGATTTGTTTCGATTATGACTTCTAAACTAATCGTTTATTACAGATAATTGATTATCAACGTAACAGTCTTTGAAGAAATGACTTGACCCGTTGGCTCCACGTCACAAAAAAAAATTCGTTACGCAGGAGCTGCGTCAACTTAGCGAATTTCCTTAGAATACATAAATCACTCTCTAGCAGTCATATTTTTAGTCTGATCAAAATGCCTTAAGGCAGTTTAAGGGGCGTTTTTCCCATTTTCGGAGGTTTGCGTTATAGGTAAACTGTTAATTCGACTTTATAAAGAAGTGAAATGGCAATTTTACTTCAATTAATTGGTGTGGAGGGTGTGGAATGCGATGTAGGTAATGAAATTTTTCAAAGTGTTCTGTTAACTTGACTTTATTTCGGGTCGATTGGTGAAAATTCCATTATTTCATCATATATACAACTGAAAAACGTAATTTTGGGGGGTGTTTTTTTGATTTTTCGGGAGGTTGCAATAAAAAATATTAAGTTTTTCGAAATAACGAAATAATAAATTTGTAGCTATTAAGCATCGATTGCAAAAAACTGCATCTTGTTGCATGTATAGGACAAAAAGGTTGGTTTTGGGGGTGTTTTTATCAAGTTCGAAGGGTTGTGATGGAAAAATTTTCTTCCTTCAAATAATTATGTTATTTTGAAACTATTAAAGCAAAAAAAATGTTAAATTTTCCACTTTTCCGATACAAATTTCCAGTTTTTGCAATTTTCCCGTCGGTTTGGGTACTACAGCTACCTACATGCCAAATATCAACTTTACAGCATATCTGGAAGTAGCTCATAATTATGATATCTAATTCTTAAGTTTTTTAAGGCGTTCCCGCGAATTTTGCGTTTTTGAAGTGAAATAACTTTTTAACGGTTAATTCGTTAACGTTGATTGAAAACATTGTTTCTTATAATTCCATAAAGTATCTATATTCGAAATATCAACCCTGTAGCTCTTTTCGTTCAAAAGATACAGCACCTAAAAATTGAGCCTAAATTAGCCATAAGTAATAGCACTGTAGTGAGAAGTCCAATGTGTCCCTTAAAACTCGGCCTTACGCACTACCGTGCTCTAGATTTACAATTAATATGCTATTAACAGTTTACCATAGTTATATCGTTCTCAAATACTATCCAGAATAATACTGGTTTGTTCTGACGCTTTGGTCACTATTTATATGATTTTGAATGTGTATTGCGGCACGTAGACAATTTGGTTATCGATAGTGACTAATGCGTTTAGAATTACTAATTATGGTAAATATAAAAATGAAACAATAAAGAATGTAATTAATATTGATAATTATAAAAATATAACATTAAAGAATATGATTAATGATTAATAAAATATTGATAATAAGAATATAATAAATGATAAATTCGTCGTATTCTTGTGTGGTCGAATACTCGTATTACATGATAAGGTTGTTATCAGTTGTATAGTCTGTAGTTTAGATCGTAACTCCTCCCGCTTAAGACGAAGGCAACGGCCAAAGAGGTTCTCTTTGGTTTGGATGATTATTCCTATTCCTAATATTATCGTTATAGCTGAAAGGGTGTATAATGTGTGTAATCGTTTGGTATAAACGATTTAATTAAAATAATTATTAATGTTGACAAAAAAATTTATTCATTGGTATGATATTACATATTTAAAGAACTTGATCAGTAGTTGTTACTCACTTGTCAATTATGTTTATTTTCTAGTCTACACTATGACATACACTATTTTACACTATGACATCTTCCTTTTCAAGTTCTATAATTTTTACATTAAGATAATAGTTAAAATTTTTTAACAAACAAATTATAAAAAATAAAGAGAAAGAAATAAATAAATAAAACATAATTATAATGAAAATTTGTGAAATCAATTGGAACTTAATCTCACATATTTAGAATAATCCTTTAAATAGGACGGTGGTCTTTTTTGACGTTGAGATCTACCACTCGGTTCATTACTTTGTGGTTTTACAACAACTGTATCTTCAACTGGGTTAGGCACAACAGTGGTTATAGTATTTTTGGGGATTAATTCGTCGAGAAGTTTTTCATACAACTGATCATAATGTTTATCAGTGGACTTATTTACTGAAATTTGTTTAAAAAATTTTCTATTTCTTACAAGTTCTGAACCGTTACAAAGCTTAATAGCGTAAGATCTAGGTCTGACAGATGAAATACCCACAATATAGCCTTCATACCATTTGCCATTTTTGTTTAACATTATATCATTTCCGACTTTAAGTTCACCTTTTTCATGAGCTTTTTTATTGTAATAATTTATTTGTTTATTTTTTTCGTGGATAAGAATCTGTCTAACTTTTGTGTGTCGTAATTAGGTTTTAGTTTTTTTACACTAATTGGTATAAATATAGTGGCACGAATTTTTCTGCCAAACAATATTTCAGCTGGAGAAGGCATGTCTCTCCCGATGGGAGTATTTCTGTATTCAAGAATCATCATATATATATCTAGATTATCATCAAGTGTTTTTTTAAGTAATGTCTTAGCGATTTGTACTTGTCTCTCAATGAAACCATTCGATTGGGGTTTCCGTGGAGGTGACGTAACATGCAAAATGTCCCAGTCTTTCATAAATTTAGTTAACTCCCAGCATGCAAACTGTGGGCCATTATCGGTATATAATTTTAACGGTTTGCCATATTTTGAAAACCAACATTTGAGTTATTCAATTACTATTTTGTTATTAGTGGAATTATTTAAGCAAGCGACTTCAATATATTTAGAGTATTAATCAGCCAGAAGAAGATAATCTTTGCCATTTAAACTGAACAGATCGCAGGCTAACAATTGCTATGGACCTTCTGGTGTTTCGGTTATAAGCAATGATTCTCTTGTGTTTGCTTTGCAGAATTTAAGACACGTTTCGCAACTGTTGCAAATGTTTTTGATATCATTGTATATATTCGGCCAAAAAACTGAATCTCTAGATCTCCACACTGTCTTATGAACTCCTAAATGTGGATAATGTAATTGTTTTAAGGTTTTTTTTTGCAAAGCTTTAGGTATAATAATCTGATTACCTTTGTATAATATGTCATTAATAAATACAATTCCATGACGATATGGCTAATACGCGGTTAGTTTTAGCTTGAGATCTTTTTTTGATTCTGGCCATCCACTCGAAACAGTTTTCCCTAGCTCAATAAGCGTTTTGTCACTCTTGGTTAGGTCTTTAATTTCAGTTAATTTGTCTTTGCTGAGTTCTGTTATATCAGAGATTAGACTAATATTCAAATCTTGTTCATTAATTTTGAATTCAGTTCCGGTAAACTCGCTCTTGAAATAGTGTCTGCGAAAAAAAATTTTTTACTTTAATTTTTTTAGGTTTATAATAAACTTTAAAATCATAGTTTTCAAGTGTAATTTTAAGGCTTTTTATTCGAAATGGACATTTACCAAGTGGTTTCTTAAAAATTGCTATAAGTGGTTTATGATCTGTTTCGACTAAAAAATGTTTTCCATAGAGATATTAATAGTATAGTCAAGTCTATTCTGGTGCAATAGTTCCAATTTTCGATCGTATTGGCGCGAGATTTAATTGGGAGGAGTCAATTGATAACCATTGCAGGTGTTTTGTTGTGATGTAAGTGGTAACTTTGAACATATCAGAACTAGTTACCTCAATCTTAATATAGAAGCCACAAACAATAATAATCACATGTCAGCACATTTTTTTTGGAATCATATTTAATTTTTTTTTATTGCATTGTAAGGAATTTTGATGATTCGGTATATTTGCGTTTATTGTAATGATATATCTTATTACATAAAAATATGACGTAATTCATTAGTTGTTAAAAATTTTTTTTTTGGAATCATATTTCATTTTTTTTTATTGTTGTAAGGAATTTTACTGATTCGGTAAATTTGCGTTTATTGTAATGATACTTCTTATTACATAAAAATTGTCTATTAATCAAAATTCCAATACAGTTATCTGATCATCTTACTGTATTACTGTTGTTAACATCTTAATTCCAATACAGTTATCTGATCATCTTACTGTATTACTGTTGTTAACATCTTAATATATTTCTTTGCATTTTTTTTTTGTCGGCGTGTGCTTTGATATATAAAAATGATTATATTCGAATATCGTTAACGATTTTTAGTTAAATGATGATGATACAAAATGGTTGTGTGGTAGATAAAAATTAGGAGGGGATAATTGTATAAAAGGATAATATGAAAAGAGAATTACATATCAAAAATTACTTTAGTTTTGAAATATTATTCAAAAGTAAAACAAAAAACAATGGACGCAGCCGACCTCAAACTATTGGAGCGTTGCTGTTTGAAGCCAGCAATTAAAATGGGGGATTTACCAATGTGGGAAAAGATTCCCATCAGAAAACTGGAGAGGGTAACCACCAAATATGGCGATCAGATAAAGACGACGATGGAAGTTTCAATGGATGAGAATCTGGTGGTGGAATCAGTTTTCTTACCGAGCCGCTATAATATACTAACCGATAAAATAATAAATACCATCAATAAAAGACTTTCATTTATGCGTGTTGAGGATCAAGTTGGTCGTAGCTGGCAAATATCAATAAAAGATTACGAGTAACCCGTGGAAAAAACCACCACGATTGTTTTAATGTAGCTATTATTATAATATTTAAAAATTTTTTATTTTAAATTCAATACCACTATGGATACATACAGTTTACATGGCGTTTATTTTAATTATTTACCATTATAGAAATCAATATCACTGAAAAATCACATTGACCAATTTGAAAATATGGAGAAGCATGGAATATATCCAGAAAAATTTAATGTGAGTATTTACTTTCGTTATGTTTATCGATTTTTTATAAATTTAAAATTTATTTACTACAGATGAAATTTTATCAACTTATGGATGCGTGTCGTTGAAATATCTCTAAAAAGTTATTCGAGACTATGATACATTCTTATTTGGAAATTGATGATTGTTTTCATATCGCAGCATTTATAGTAAGAAATACTTTGGATCCTGCTTTATTTGAAAATTACGTTAAGAAATATAAATGGTGTGCAACTGATTTCGATAAGTTTGAAAAACTACTATATGAATGTTGTGATGATTTTACTTATGGAAGTAACTTGAGAAAGAATTGGGGCACATACGATATACATCGAAAACAATGGGTCGGCATAAGTGGTAGAATAGACAACAAAATGTTTGTGTGGCATGACGCTATGGACCCTTATATATTATATCGAATGCTGTATCAGCAACTTGAAACTATTCCAGAATGGTTTGAACCTTGGATATATGCTACAAATTGTAATCAAATTGATTCATGTGATTGTGGTAGATAAAGCGAGAATGGGTGTATTTGAATATTTATATATAATAAAAAACGCTTATAATTGATTAGTCATTGTTTAATTTTAGACTGTACCCCCCATTATGTGTTTTTCAGATTTAAAATACCTTGTTTGTAGGTAAGTAACATTATACCATCAACATGAATAGAGCAAACATTATTAGCATTACAACAATATTTTTATATTGTTTTGTGTCAGTGAAAAGTGCTTCATTGCGATTTCATGATCATATAAATCTGGTACACAATCACATTAAGAACTCTGATTTTCAAACAGTAAGCAATAATGGTTTTCTGAAGAAAAATTATAATAATTTTTATATGAATCGAAGTAGATTTCGTGTACATAATATGACTTCAAAACCGAATGTTATAGAAGACACCCGAGAGAATTCCATAGCAACCAGATCAAGCAAATAAATTAATTCCATGGGATAATTCTGGTATTTTACCCAAGGAAAATTATTATGACTTATTTATGCAACATATACAAATGGATTCTTCTTCATGTCAGTATTTATCAGATTTTCGATTAAAACTTCGAAAAATTATTAAAAGAATTCTCAAATATTGTAAACGATACTGAAATCACTGTTATATGTAATTAGGAATTTTTATAATAAAAAGATTAAAAAAAAATTTTTCACGTTTATTTTACATAATACAAAATACAAAATAAAATAATATTATAAAAGATTAAACAGATTATCAGAGAAGACGATGTGTGTTAGAAACTAATCTTTTTTTTTTTAATTAGATGTATAAGTTATCATGCTATAATTCAATGCATTCATCAAAACCATTTCGATAGCGACCTTCATTAAGGGAGAAATTTTTCAGTATTACAACCAAACCATTAGGAGAAGTCCAACAATGACTGCATAAACCACGAAATTTTTGAAAATTCATATCAGAGCCCCCTATATGATCATCGAAGATATGTTTTAAATTCAAATCAACAGATTTGAATAACACCAAACAATTTGTATTGTCCCTTATGTTATGCTTCGGAACACGTGCATAGCTCTGACAAAGGTAAAAACAATCAATTTTTCGATGCCGGCCCATACTAAAGAATTCTCTGATTCGTTCTTGTGAATGGCAGCTCACATCAGCGAAAATGAATAGAATTTGTTCACGTACTTAATTCGGATCAAGAATTTCACTAGTATCGCTAAATGGAAAATATTCCACACCATCCACTAGTCTTAAAGTATCTTCAAGTAATTGATATTTTTTTTATAAAGAGATTTACTGTAGATATAGATGTTTTCAAATCGTAAACCATTTTCATGATAAATTAAGTTAAGCATAAGATTTGTTTTACCACAGCCACTAGGACCACATATTATTGCTCGTAGTGAATCTGATAATAGGGGGCCATAATAGGAGTGACTATCTGTATTATTGGATATTAAATCTTTAACAATGAGTGAATGCTGTCGTTAAGGAAATCGCATTTTTCAGACAACTAAAACTAAAATATAAAAACAACTCATTTAAATAGACGTGAACATGATTGCTTGAAACATTTAGAAGTATACTTTGTTCGAGGACACATCAAGGAAAAGGTATTGTTAATACACTTATAAATAAATTACCGATTATAGATGACCGAGTTACACATATCAACTTATAAATATTGTGGACCGGGCACTAAGCTAAAGGAACGATTAGCACGTGGTGATAAACCAAAAAACGCATTGGATCAGGCTTGTATGGTGCATGATATCGCTTATTCAAGAAGTAAAGATTTAAAGAATCGTCATCTGGTGGTGGATAAACAATTAGGTGAAGCCGCTTGGAAACGTACAAAGGACTCCGTTTCAACAGTTGATGAAAGGAGGGCGGCTATATTCGTCACAGGCGCTATGAAAACAAAAACTGCTCTTGGTATGGGATTGAAGACCAAAAAGAAGAAGAAGAAGCAAACAAAGAAAGCTATAAACTTCACAGCGTCAGTTAGGAAAGCTAGAAATGCATTAAAATAATCTTAACCAGTGGACTTAAAGGCAGCAGTAAAGATTGCCAAAGCTGCAGTATGCGGCCAACGTATTAAAGCACCAACACGAGTAATACCAGGTCCAAAATCAGGTGGTGTGCTTCCATTAATTCCCATATTTGCTGGACTCTCTGCTCTTGGAGCTTTATCTGGTGGAGCGTCAGGTATTGCTTAAACTGTAACAAATTATAAGAGAACACGTGAACAACTTAGTGAGAGTCTGAGTCAAACCACCACCAACTGATCATGGGATGCGATTCAAACGCTCATCACACTACATGGGAAAGTACAAATACAAGAGGTGAGTACCTCTTTGAATATATCATAGCTAACAACTTAGATATAGTTAATCAAGGCAACAAGCCGACTTTTATTAACAAAATTCGGAAGGACACACATGAAATCAGTGGAAAAATCAAGAAATGGCTAGTATCCGATGAACCATCTGCATCGGATCACAGACAAATCTATTACAATGTGGAGGTGAAAACGGACCAATGTAATAATAATAATAATAATAATAATACTAATTTATTCATTGAAAGACTCATACATGAGTATACAACAATAGTTACAACAATAATTAAAATTGTAGGCTAATAAAAGGAAACACACACATAAGAACCATATACCAAGTACATACTAATAATTTCAAAATTTTAAAACATTGGCTTAAATAAAGACAAAACAAATAGCAAGTGTCAATTGGAATAAAATAAAAATACAAAGTAATTACAATTTTAAAATCCAAAAAATATTGACATAAATAA
This sequence comes from Nineta flava, assembly GCA_963920215.1. Lineage (NCBI taxonomy): Eukaryota > Metazoa > Arthropoda > Insecta > Neuroptera > Chrysopidae > Nineta > Nineta flava. The sequence goes on from OY986040.1 coordinate 78,366,309, forward strand.
AAAACAAAACAAAAAACAAGTGTTAATTTGAAAAGAAGTTAAAATAATATACACATACACATCTTTCAAAGCATAACTTGAATAATAAATAATAATAGAACGTTTATCATACCGAGAAGATAATAGGAAGTCCATTCAATTTGAGAAACTACACTTGTAAGGGTATAAAGTAATTAAGTATTCTTTTAAAATTAATTTAAATTTATTGAAATCTTGTAGTGTTCTAGTATCAGTAGGCTTTATGTAAGATACTGCCTCTACATAAAGGGCTATTATATTTGGTTGTACGGTAGTTGTGAATATGAATATTATCTTTGGCCCTGGTTTTGTAATCATGTCCGAATATAAATTAAGAGTAACTATATTCTGTTTTATATATTTTAGTAGTTCAAATATATTGTTAGTCACCACATACATGAGTAACGTCATCATTTCAATCATTATTAATTATCCAAATTAGGTAATATATAAAAAATGCTTATGTTGCATTTATTTTAATATATAAGCAATCGAAATTTATTGTAAAATTCATATCATACTTCAAGTTCAAAGTTATAATTTTAATTCAAGTAATTATTAATTATTGTAAAAACAATTGTAATTGATTAAATATTCATTGCTAATAAAAGTAATTCTAGTAAAGTTAATTCAAGTCAGTGTTTCAATCAATTCAACAATTAGAATACAAGTAAGATTCTCAACAATTAATTAGTGTTTTCGAATATACTAGTAGTCTAGTTTTATCAGGATTATACTAGTAGCCTAGTTATCCTGCTAACGAGAATTCTATCCAAGTATCTTCGTATATACTAGTAGCCTAGTTTCGTCCGGAATATACTAGTATCCTAGTTATCCTGCCAACGAGGATATGGAATCAAGTGTCGAATATACTAGTAGCCTAGTTTCAATAAGGAATATACTAATAAATATAGTAATATCCTTTTGATAAAACACACAAGTCTACGGAGTTGGACCCTCAACTGTCCTGGTGACAGCGACCTGCATAACCGAAATCATCACAATTTGGAATTCCAAGGAGGAATCCAACATAAATCTGGTGACAGCGGTGGAATACAACACATTGGAATCAATAAATCTTCCAGTGGATCACTTCAGTGACTTGGTTGTATACAAAAAACAAACCCCTTTCAACAAATCGTAAGTTTTGAACAGCATATATTATTGTGTTCATTCCTTACCTAATATATTACAAACTCACAAACTCCTTAAAAATTACAAACTCACAAACTCCTTAAAAAAAAAATTACAAACTCACAAATTCCTTAAAAAATTACAAACTCACAAACTCATAATGTCTCAAGACGCTAGATTAAATTCAACATTTGAAGATAATGGCGTGGACGTTGACGTCGATGATGACGATCAAAACTTAAATATGCCATTAGGATTCCTATGCAAACTAATTACTCCGTTTAACGGTAATCGCGAAGAAGTCGAAAACTTCTTACTAAACGCAAAACACGCATACGACTTTGCTCAACCTAATCAAGTTTTACCCCTATTCGCTTATACCTTAGCTCAAATCTCAAGCGATGTAAAAAATCAATTAAATCTAACAGAAGTAACAAATTTTCACTCATTAAAATTAGCATTGTGGAGATTATACGTTGACCAAACACACTCCACACAATTATTGGAAGACTTAGACACAATCAAACAAAAAACTAACGAAACGGTAACTGATTATTACACCCGTCTCGAAAAATTAATTAATCGGTGTCTGTCTGCGATCAAAACAAACAACGATGAACCTGATCTCCTCAGAGGAAAACTTGCATTCATCAAAGATACAGCTCTCAGACGATTTATATTTCATTCACATCCCGATATTTCAAGAGTCCTTAGAATTAACAAAAATATAGACACTCTAAATGAAGCATTCAGTACTGCAATATCTGAAGAAAAGGCATTGCATATGTATAAAAAAGCAAGTAACTTCTCTTCAGATAACAAATATTGCAGAAATTGTAAATCAAAAAGTCATAATTCTAGAGATTGTCGTTCTAAACCAACTCATTTTCCAAATCAATCAAACAATACGGACAAACAAACAAATAATAAGTTTTGTAATTATTGTAAAAAGAAAGGACATGAAATACCGGAATGTTTTAAGAAGAAATATAATGACGAGAGGAGAAATGCTCAAAATCCGTCTAATCCTAGAGTCAATCATTTAAACTCAAAAATGTCCGAGTTGAGTGTCGAAACATCGGACGATTGCATCAAATCGACACAAGCAACAATGCAAATGTTAGACTAAAGAAAATAAAATTCAAATCGGATAATGCAAAGAATAAAGAATTCATCTTCTTAGTAGATACAGGCGCATCCGTTTCAATAGCGACACATAGAAATGTCACTAAAGAAACTCCATTTGATCCCAGACATGAAATCATGTTAAACGGTATCGGTACTACAGAAGATGCAATAAAAACTTTAGGGAAAGTACAATTGACATTGTCTGATCAAAATTTCGAATGCAAACACAATTTCTATTATGTAAATGCAAATAGAATCAATCTTCAGTATGATGGCATTATTGGCCATGACTTCTTGTCAAAATTTAATGCAAACATTAATTATTCCACAAACTCACTAACTCTTTCGCATTCACCTAAATTAGTTTCAATCAAACCACGTAGTCAGCAACAGATGCCTATAAATGTTATAACTGATGCTATTGGTATTATTGACAAATCCAAACTAAACGTAGATGAATCAATTATTATAACCGATCATCTACTAATTGATAAAAATACAAAATCCTATCCTATTATAAACATATCAGATAAAGAAATTAAAATTCCTGTTCCACAAATTCATCTATTAGAAATGAATATCATTCCTCAAGAACAAATATTTCACACTTATCAAAATTCACAAAAAATAAATAAACATGATCGAATCAACTTACTAAAGGAGAATATTCGTACAAATCACATGAATCGTGAAGAGAAAGAATCCCTTATTCAAATCTGTGAAAACTATAAAGATATTTTCCACTTACCCGGCGATTTATTGAGCAGTACCAAATCAATAAAATACGATATCATAACCACCGACCCATCTCCAATTTTCACGAAAACATATCGATACTCGAAGGTCCATGAAACCGAAGTCAATAAACAAATAGACCAAATGTTAGAACAAAATATAATCCAACCCTCAACTTCTCCTTGGTCCTCCCCTGTCTGGGTTGTACCAAAAAAGCTTGACGCTTCAGGAAACAAAAAATGGCGTCGTTATAGATTATAGGAAACTTAACGAAGTCACTATATCTGACGTCTATCCATTACCTAACATAGAAGAGATTCTGGATCAACTTGGTCAGTCAATTTACTTCAATTTACTGAGATGAACGAAAATGATAAACCAAAAACTGCTTTCACAGTGCCATCAGGACATTACGAATTCAATCGAATGCCTTTTGGTTTAAAAAACTCTCCTAGCCTATTTCAACGGTTAATGAATTCCGTTCTGAGTGGACTACAAGGTACGGAATGTTTTGTCTACTTAGACGATATCGTTATATACGCCGACTCCTTAGAAAATCACAATATTAAACTCTGTAAAGTATTCTAAAAAATACGCGATCATAATCTAAAGCTACAACCCGATAAGTGTGAGTTCTTAAGAAAAGAAGTAGGATATTTAGGTCACATCATCTCTAGCGATGGTGTAAAACCAAATCCAAATAAAATAGAATCAATAACAAAAATCAACCAACCAAAAAACCCAAAAGACATTAAGTCATTTCTGGGACTTGTTGGTTACTATCGTAAATTTATTCCAAACTTCGCAAAAACTGCGAAACCTCTCACTAACCTCCTAAAAAAGGATACCCCATTCAAATGGACTGAAAAATGTCAAGACTCCTTTTCTAAATTAAAAAACTCATTGATCACACAACCTATACTACAATATCCAAACTTCAATCAACCTTTCATCTTAACCACAGATTGTTCAAATGAAGCTTTAGGTAGCGTGCTTTCACAAGGAGAAGTCAATTCTGATTTACCTATAGCTTACTACTCACGAAAACTAAATGCCGCTGAACAAAATTATTCAACCACAGAAAAGGAATTGTTGGCTATCGTAGACTCAGTAAAGCATTTTCGACCATATCTATACGGTCAAAACTTTCGCATAGTCACCGATCACCGTCCTTTAACATGGCTTATGAATTGTAAGGATCCATCTTCACGACTCGTTCGCTGGAGACTGAAACTCATGGAATATGACTATAAAATCATTTACAAACCCGGCAAATTAAATTCTGACGCCGATTGTCTCAGCAGGCCAATTCATAATATTAACTCAGTTAACTTTCCAAACTTTCAAAAATTTCATCAACAAACACTAGATATTCCTGAACCCAAAAGAGAAGTATCTAGTCTAAAAAATATTTCAAACTTAATAAGACCTTATTCTTGTGATCTATCTCAAAATAATCATTATTCATATTATGTAGAAGCAAATTGCCCTACCTTAAAATCGTTTTCAAAACATAAACCCGGTGAAGTCGCAATTCTAAATTCATTAAAAGAAAAACAAAAAGTAATATTGTTATTCGTCAAACAATTCTTTAACGATACTATCGAATACCCAATACTATTTGAATGTTTAAAAAATCTAACATACCATTTAGTAACCTATGCATTAAAATGGATACATTTCATTCTATGCTCCATTATTTGTTTCCAAACAAAAACGTACGCATTTTACAACACATAAAAATCCAAATCCACTCAAAGGAAGCAATCGATGCTGTTCTTAGAGAAAACCACGATGATCCATTAGCTGGACATCCAGGTTTTAATAGGATGTACGATAAAATACGTGAAAACTATTCTTGGAAAACAATAAAACAAGATATTCAAACTTATATCCAAAATTGTAAAACTTGCCAGACAGTTAAAACAAATTTTAAACCAAATAAATCCCCCATGATTATTACTACTACGTCAAACTCATTCAATGAACAAATCGCTATGGACATAATGGGTCCATATGCTGAAACTTCTAGTGGTAATAGATTCATCCTCACTATACAGGATGATTTAACAAAATTCATACAAGCATATCCTATGACAAATCATAATACTGAAATTGTAGCAATTCACTTACTAAAATATTGCTCAATTTTCGGGTTCCCATCCTATATTCTTACCGACCAAGGTACTGAATTCACTTCAAAACTTTTCAAGGAAATATCTAAACTCCTACAAATAAAACATAAAATGACTAGTCCCTATCATCGTCAAACAAACGGTAGCCTCGAACGTACACATCTAACCTTACGAGATTACATAAGATGTTACGTTGACAAAAATCATGATAACTGGGATGAACTCATATATTTAGCTACACACTCGTACAATTCCTTATACTTTAGTTTTTGGAGAAAAACCAAAAATTCCCTCCTTATTTGAGAAACCAAAAGACAAACCTACATATTCAAATCTTGTCCAAGATATGACGGATAAACTAAAAATCATCCGCGAAACCGCTAAGGAACAATTAATTAAAACAAAACATTGTTCAAAAAAATATTATGACAAAACTCATAACCGTACATACCTTTTCTCGGAAAATCAACTTGTCTTATTAAAAGACAACTTATCCAAAGCACAAAGCAAAAAATTTAATCCCGAATTCAAAGGACCATATAAAATCATTCAAATCCATAACAATAATACCGCGACAATAGAAATTTCCAAAGACAAACGTCGCACATATCATTTTAACCTACTGAAACCTTTTGTTTCAGGCGGCAACAATGAACAACCAAATCCTTCTAATACTATTCATGACCTCCCTCATGACCCAGGTCCTGAAAATCAACTCCTACAAAATTGAACCTATTAAGTCCTCATCAGGTCTATTTTATAAATATTTGGGTGCTGCTAAAACAAGCAACCAAAAATATTCTTTATTAATATATTATAATTTAAACTTATTAGACGATCAATTAGAATTAGTCAATAGTCAATATGCCAAAGCTATCACGTTATGTCGCTTAATGGACGACGAAAACTATAGCATCTTTTACTGCACTAATCAGATACGAAACCTTCAAAATACCCTCATTCAAATCAAAACCAAATTATCAGAACTTGAAAATCACACTCGTCAAAAACGAGGAGTAATTAATGGCATTTCAACCGGTCTCAAATGGCTTTTCGGAACACCAGACGCAGACGATGCAATGTTCTATTCTGACTCTATAACTTCCTTAATTAATGACCAAAAACAAACACACACACTCATGCAACAACAAGTTCGTATAATATCCTCAACCATTCAAAACTTTAATAATTCATTAACTAATCTAAAAAATAATAATGAAAATGTACTCAACAATAACATTCAACTATTTAACAATTATTCAAATACCACTACAAATTTAATTCACCGCGAAAGAACAGAAATCTCCGTAATAGAACACGTTACGCTACTATCAAATATCGCGAACGAATTATTACTTCAAATCGAAAAATATTTATTAGACCTTACCTTAATTAGACACGGTATCACTGATTACAATACAGTCAATCCTAAAACTCTTTACGAAGAAATAAAGTTAATCTCATATAAATATTCATTACCAATTCCTTTATCTATGCAAACTATTGAACTTTACTATAAAATCATAGATGTTAAAGCCTTACTTCAAAATAATAATTTAATAATAAAATTAGAAGTCCCTATGGCATCACTAATCGACCATGATCTATTTCAAGTGTATCCTCTACCAACACCTCATTTAAATAATTCTTTCATATTTTCTTACATTGAACCTGATAGTCCTTTTATCCTATTCTCGAAACCTAGAACACAATATGCAATGCTTAAAACATTAGATAACTGCAAGGAACTACTCGAAAACCAATGGCTCTGCAAATCAATACCCACATTCAGGAAAAATGATCAAAACAATTGCGAAATACAACTATTTTCAAAAATCACCAAAGAAATTCCCAAATCATGTGAAGTAAAGAACATGCACGCAGATGTGGAAATTTGGCAAAATATAAATCCCACTCAATGGCTCTTCGTCACATCAAAACCAATATCTCTCAACATACTATGTCACAATGCTCCTGATCATGAAGAAGAAATTAGCAAAATTGGTATTCTCACACTGGACACAAATTGTAAAGCTTTTTCCGACACAAACACTCTAGAAACGCAAACAAACCTTAATAACAAGACTACAGCTATCAAAATCCCAATAACAGACATAACTCAAGATGATTGTTGTGTCAAGCATCAAATCAATTTAACACTAACTGCTCTTCAACTTCAGCCATTCAAGTTCGCTCATTTAGACTTAAACGATATTAAATTCGCCCAACATCGACTCCAACAATTTGATGACATTATACAGGAACAATTATCAAAACCTTTTATCATTCAACACTCCTCATGGTTCACCACAGCTATTTCAACTACAACTGGAATCATCCTATTAGTAATCGTATACAATCTTTTTAAATGGTGTGGTTTATTCAATCTTCTAAAGAAACTACTCTGCTGCACGAAATCTCCCCGTTCCAATCAAGTTGGCCCTTGTATTAAAATATTCAACCAATGTTATCAAAGTCAAGAAGACCATCCCCAAAATACTCTATACAACGTCAAATATACATCTGATGATCAAACCCTCAATTGCCCAGCATTACCAGCTTCGTCAACTCCATATTACGTAACAAATAAAATCAGCTCAAGGCGTTCAACTGCTTCATCTGAAACTATCAAACCGACGAAGAAATCATATGCATCACACCTTAACAATGACTTAGATTAAAACTTATCCCTAGTTTCAATCTTTCTACCCTGGGAGGTGTGTTAGTCACCACATACATGAGTAACGTCATCATTTCAATCATTATTAATTATCCAAATTAGGTAATATATAAAAAATGCTTATGTTGCATTTATTTTAATATATAAGCAATCGAAATTTATTGTAAAATTCATATCATACTTCAAGTTCAAAGTTATAATTTTAATTCAAGTAATTATTAATTATTGTAAAAACAATTGTAATTGATTAAATATTCATTGCCAATAAAAGTAATTCTAGTAAAGTTAATTCAAGTCAGTGTTTCAATCAATTCAACAATTAGAATACAAGTAAGATTCTCAACAATTAATTAGTGTTTTCGAATATACTAGTAGTCTAGTTTTATCAGGATTATACTAGTAGCCTAGTTATTCTGCTAACGAGAATTCTATCCAAGTATCTTCGTATATACTAGTAGCCTAGTTTCGTCCGGAATATACTAGTATCCTAGTTATCCTGCCAACGAGGATCTGGAATCAAGTGTCGAATATACTAGTAGCCTAGTTTCAATAAGGAATATACTAATAAATATAGTCATATCCTTTTGATAAAACACACAAGTCTACGGAGTTGGACCCTCAACTGCCCTGGTGACAGCGACCTGCATAACCGAAATCATCACAATTTGGAATTCCAAGGAGGAATCCAACAATATATATCGCATAGAAGGTCAACATTTCATTTTTCTTAAAGTAGTCTACATACTACTCACTGAAATTTGCCTTAAAAATTAACCTTACTATTCCTAATAGAACATTACAATATTTAATAGTACTATAACAAGAAGCATAATAAAAACATGATAATGTATCAATGTCAACAATTTTACTTAGACATTTAATTAGATAGTAGTAGCTGTTTAGTTTTTTACAAACACTGTCTATTAGTTAAAGCAATCTGTCTATTAGTTAAAGTACCAGATGGATCGGAGAGGCAACAGGATGGCGAGTGGTAATCTGGGTCTTGAAGTGATACTAAACCCTCGCCCCCCGTACGGACCCCAAATGGACGGGGGCGGAAGTAGGGAGGGGGCAAAACGTCTCATTTTTTGACGAGGAAACCGGGTGAAAGTATTATAATGTTATTTTTTATTTATTAGAATGATATGCTATGTTTGTAGATTTTTTTTGTTTTTGTTAAAATAATAAAGTTGTCACTTCGTGTCAATAAGTTCTGGGCTGAGGCTGCGAATACAGCTGTATACATCAAGAATCGATGTATCTCTTCAAGATAGATAAAACACCATATGAAGCGTGGTATGGGAAGAAACCCGATGTAAGTAATATCCGATTGTTTGGATCAACAGTTATGGTGCACGTTCCAAAAGAACGAAGGTTAAAATGGGACAGAAAAGCAGAACAACATATGCTTGTTGGTTTTTCCGAAAATGTAAAAGGATATCGTGTTTATGATCCAAGAAAAAACAATATAACTAAAAAGAGATGTAATAATAATGGAAGACAAAACTTACGTAGAAAATCAAAGGCAAGACAGTATGATCTGGGTTCAGGAAGAAAATACTAATCAGCCGAGTAATAATAACCAAAAGATGGCTGATGGAAACAGAGTTTCAGTGGGGAATATGGCACTGGATGAATCTCTGAGCAGTTCAAGTTCTAGTACTCCAGCTTACACAGATGCAGATAGTGATGAGACGCTAACAGTGTGGTATTGCACATATTAATTGACTGGACTATATAATAATATATTAAAAGAGAGGGAGTGAAAATCACATATAATAAAATCGAATAAAATAAATTAATACCTTTATACAAAACATATACACAATTAAAAAAGAAAAGGATTAAAAACTAGTGAACGAATTTAAAATAAAAATTTAAATATATAAAAAAAAGCAAGGATTATTAGCCCTTAAGGCGCACAAAATTTAAAATTGTTGTTGTCCAGGTGTAGAGGGGGTCTGTTTGGCGAAATGACACTTGGGTCGACTGCGCACGTCATGACCTGTCAAAGATAGACACGATAGGTCAAAATTGAAGAGAAGACCGATCATCAAAAAAACAAAACAAAACCTCTTACCTTGATGAGGAATGCAGGACACAAAATCGAGCACTTATATACGCGAGCTAGTCGAATAATCACGGAATAATTTTTCTTCAATTACCTCGATCGTATATGAATAATATTTCCTTTACATTTGTTAACTAATCAACCTAAAAAACCATTAAAAGTATATAAAGTTAAAACAAACGTCAATCATTTCAAGTTAAAAATAATACGACAACTACTTACCACGCAGAGCTCGTCTCGTTGGCGATCTGCATATTCTTTATCCACGTGGTTTGGACGCCAGGTCTACCTGCAACATTGATCTGGTTGGTGCGTGTCTTCTCCATGGTTCGAAGTCGATGTCTGACCTCCTCTACAGTTGAACTACGGGTAATTACACCATATTTTCATTAAAATTCACTATCAATAGATAATCCGATACAAACAAGTGCTGATTATCTCATATTATACAGCTGTGTCAGGTTGATAAGACGTGGAGAATGCCACTATACTGGTACACACGGAGGTCGTGTGTGTGTATAGCCTACGTCAAAAACGGTGTTCGGTTACGCTGATGATTGTCGCGGTTACCGAATATCGATGTCATTAAATTACATACCCCCAAGCATACGCGCCACTAATACTAATCACCCTAATAGTCCGCGGTAAAGGCGTATTGATACGTGCTGTAACCACACACGGTCTCCAAGAATACCTATCTTGATTTGAACGTCAATATATATTTAATATTTGTTTACGTAACCGAAAGGAATTTGGACAAACATCGTTATGTTGACGCGAAAGTATACACAAGAAAACAAATATTTAATAAATAGATCACTTCAACAGAAGTAATACTGTCTAAATAAATTAAAAAATTAGAATAATATGAAATAGTTGGCTTCTACGTCACAATCGTCTTTGGTGTAGCGGAAGCATACTGGACTAGTTATCCAGAGCCCCGAGGTTCGATTCCTGGTTGACGAGTTAATTTTTTCATATCAGTATTTAATTTAATTAAAAATTCAATGACAATAAAATTTGTCGGAGTATACGCTAAGGTCTTCTACAGTTTGTAGAAGGCCTAAGGTCTAATATCAGTATTTAATTTAATTGTCAATATATATATTTATCAATGTTAGTTGTTAATTGTTATTGTTAAAATTATATAAAGATATATATATATATATATATATATATATATATATATATATATATATATATATATATATATATATATATATATATATATATATATATATTTCGTTATTTGTTATTAGTGTTAGTTATTCAATTATTATTGTTGAAATACATATATATTCCATTATGCCATTAGGGTTAATTTATTATTGTTCAAATCATCTATTTCTGTTACATGTTATTAGCTATTTTTTTATTATTATCCGAGATATATTCTATAGTCAAATTATTGGGAAGGTTATGTAATTAATTTTAATCAAAAAAAGACATTTAATAAAGTGCTACTTACATCCAATCGTTTTGTTGCTCGCCTCACGTTTATTTACAGAAACAATATTTCACTTGATAAAATTTAGTTCGGAAGTTGGTTCCATAACTGTCAAATGTAATGATACCAACCAGTAACAGCAAATTCGAGGCAATAAAAAAGTAATTAAGGAGACGGCCAAGCGTGGGTTGCCGAAGCTTCTAAAGGCTCGGTGGTAGTCATCTCCATCGACACCCCTTTTGGTTACCTTAATGAATAATCGCCTTCTAGCCCCTTTGGAAGTGGACGGTTGTTACCCTTTGGAATTGGATCCATAGCAAGTGCCAGGTTCCACGAACACGCACGTACACCTTTCCACATTTACACCTTTACGGCAGTGGAACAATCTGGTTGGCACAGGGACCAACAATACGAATACAACCCCCCTCCCCCGAGTAGGGGTGGATGCGGTACAACAGACTCTAACGCTGAGACAAATATTTCTGAAAATGAAGTGAATGATCTTGCAGAAATTCAGCTAGAAAAGCGATCAAGGAGACCTCCAGAACGCTATGGTCTGAATGCTGCAACTGTATCGGATGGTTTACCGGTGACGGAGCAGATTGTTTTTTCCGATGCAATGAATGGACCGGAAGCTGAACAATGGAAACTAGCAATCCGAGAGGAGCTGAAATCATTTCAGTACAATGATGCTTGGGAGCTCGTGGCCATTCCTTGTGATGTGTCAATTGTGTAGTGTGAGTCTTTAATAAAAAGCTTGATGTGAGTGATAAAGTCAGATACCGTGCTAGACTTGTGGCAAAGGATTTCACACAACAATATGGTATAGACTATGTGGATAATTTCTTCCCGGTGGTGAGACATTCAACGCTGAGAATGTTATTTGCTCTTAGTGTTCAGTGGAACATGGACATTACACACCTAGATGTGACTACTGCCTTTTTAAATGGACACTTGAAAGAGAACATATATATGTCTATTCCAGAAGCTTTTGAACATGAAGAATAGATAAATAGGAGATCAAACGACATAGGCAATTCATCTGTTTTTGCGTCCTCAAATACGTGTAGAGATCATAGTTATTATTTTCGCCACTAGCGGCAGTGCGAATCTACCCGTACGGAATTATTATTATTATTATTACATATTAAAATCAACGGTTATTCACATCTTACAAATAAAAATTGTAAGTATAAAAATTGTATAATTTTATAAATGTGCAAAAATGGCACGATGTTGTACAGCGAAACCATAGATATAGACTTCATATAATAGTTGCTCTATACAAAGTGATGATCCCCATTAAAGAGCCGAGCTATTTACAAAGTAAATAGCTCGGTTAACTATTAATTAAAATAATTAATGAGGGGTAAATTGATTAAATGAAAGAAAAAATTTGGTTGAAATTTATTTCGTAAGTTTTCCCTTAGTATGTTTTTAAAATTTTATAACTCGGCAAGTTTTAAAATATTTGAAATCATCAGAAAAATAACTTGCCGCGTTATATAAAATTTTAAAAACATACTAAGCGAAAACTTACAAAATAAATTTTAACCAAATTTTTTCTTACATTTAATCAATTTTCCCCTAATTAATTGTTTTAGTTAATAGTTTACCGAGCTATTTACTTTGAAAATAGCACGGCTCTTGAATGGGAATCATCACTTTTTAAAGAACAACTATTATATGAACTCTAGAGCTATTTACTTTGTAAATAGCTCGGTCTTTTCTTCCATATCATCACTTTTTAAGAAGCAACTATTATATGAAGTCTAGAGCTATTTACTTTGTAAATAACCCGTCCATACTCTCATATAATCACTTTTTAAGAAGGAACTATAACATTAAGGATTTTCCCGAAAACTCGGCCCTTTCTTACATTTATGTTTTTGGTCGGATATCACTCCTTTTTGAGAGGCTTAAATATATAAAGCCGAAGGCTTCGCACAAAACAAAAAAGCATATGCTTCGCGTATGCTTTTTTGTATTTATTAATAATGATCGATTGACATTTGAAGAAATTTTGCGCAATTTTGTCTACGGTACGGAACCAATAGCTCTATTTCCTGTTAGGATTTTCGCTTAAAGGTATAGTTGTATAATTTATTGATGTATGTAGGTGTATAATTTATCAGTGCATAGTAACAGGTGTTCGTTGCTTAGGTGCTGTGTGTTATACGTTGTGTGCGAGGAGTGGGGATGTAGACATTTTGGCTACATCCCCAAGGACGGATGTAGACATCAGTCCTTGACGGGAGAAAATATTATGTTACTTGGTTATAAGGACGTTACAAAATTTTCGAATTTTAGCATGTAAAGTCGTAAATGGGTGATTTTTAGGGGCGTTTTTCCCATTTTTAGGGAGTGGCATTGAAAAAATTAAAGTTTATCGAATAACCTCATTAGTTTGAAGAAATTCTCCACCAAATGCAAAAAACCCCATCTTTCTACCAAGAATACTTTAGGGGGTTGTTTTCCAATCTTTTTAGGCCGTGGTGAGGAAAAGTTTTTCTAACTACTTTCTTAGTTTGTAGCTATTAAGCGTCGAATGAAAAAAACCGCATCTTTCTAGCATGTATAGAAGAAAAAGGGTGCATTTAGGGGTGTTGTTTCCATTTGTGAATAGTTGCGATTGGAAAATTTATTCTAATGAAATAATCCTGTTAATTTAATCCTGTTACACGTTGAATAAAAAAAACGGGTCTTTCTAACATGAAAAAAGTGAAAAGGGCAGTTTTAGGGGTGTTTTTCCTCTTTTTGGGGATTGTGATGTAGGTTATGAAATTTTCGAGGTACTGTTAATTTGACATTATTTTGGGTCGATTGGTGAAAAACCCATCGTTCTACCATGAATAGAAGTTAAAAGGGTAGCTTCGGGGGTGCTTTTCAGATTTTTTTTGGGAGGAAGAGATAAAAGTTTTTAAGTTTTTTGAATAACCTTCTTAATTTGTAGCTGTTTAGCGTTGAATATAAAAAACTGCATCTTTCTAGCATGTATAAAAGAAAAGGGGTAGTTTTATGGGTCTTTATCCCATTTGCGAAGGGCAACGAAGGAAAAATTTACGTTTTTAAAATAATCCTATTATTTAAACCCTGTCCACGTCGAATGAAAAAAACCTGATTTTTCTAGCATGAATAGAAGTGAGAAAGGCAGTTTAAGGGGTGTTTTTCCCATTTTCAGAGGATTCAGATGTAGGTTATGAAATTTTTCAAAGTAATCTGTTAATTTGATTTTAAAAAGAAAATCCCATCTCTCTAACTAGATTTGAAGTGAAATGGCAATTTTACGGTTGTTTTCCTTATTTTCGGGAGGGGGGTTGCGATATAGGAAATGAAATTTTTCAAAGTATTCTGTTAACTTGACTTTTCATTCATTTCATCATGTAAAGAACTGAAAAACGTAATTTTGGAGGTTGTTTTTTCGATCTTGAACCTGTTCCACGTCGAATGGAAAAAACCCGATCTTTTCTATCATGAATAGAAGTGAAAAGGTCAGTTTTAGGGATGTTTTTTCCATTTCCGGGAGGGTTGCGATGTAGGCAATGACATTCTTCAAAATATTCTGTAAATTTGACGTTATTGCGGGTTGATTAAAGAAAATCCCATATTTCTAGCATGTAAAGTACAGAAAAACGTAATTTTGGAGGAGGTTTTTCCGATTTTCCGGAGGGTTGCACTAAAAAAATTGAAGTTTACTGACTTTTCTCGTCGGTTTGAAGCAATTTCGCGTCGAATGCAAAAACCGCATCATTCTTGCATGAATAGAAGTGAATGGGGTAGTTTTAGGGGTGTTTTTCCCATTTTCGGGGAGTTGCGATGAATGTAATGAAGTTTTCTGTTCATTTGACATTATTTCGGATCTATTGGTGTAATTTTCATCTTTCTAGCAATAAAATTGAATTTTTCGGATTTTTTCCATCGGTTTCAAGCAAGGTCGTTCGAATGGTTAAAAACCGCAACTTTCTAGCATGTCTAGAAGTGGGTTAGGTTTTATATAGATGAGTCAGTTAGCTTCACTTTCAGCTTTATAGTATATTAAACTTGGTTATAAGGACTTCACAAAATTTTTGCGGGCGAAGCTGCAACGAGTAATGCTAGTAATAAATAATAGTAATAAATAATAATTGATCAATGCAAAATATAATGCAAAATATAATAAAAAAGTTAAAATGAGAATATAAATTAATGTTTACAAAATTACAAAAAAAAGCTACTGCACACAATGTCCACCCATCCAAGTACTGACTTTAAACAATGTCGCTTAACTCCAATCACTAGACGAAAACTGCTGTATTCAACAAGCACCTGCCATTACCATCGGTTGAAGAAATTTTTAGGGATCATATAGTTCATTATGTTTTCTACATGGTTCTTTACTATGATATGGTCTAATACCAATCAATATTTAAATAGCTAGTGTCATCCAATCAGATAGGACTGTATAAAAATATCAACGAATAAGATGAATTAAGATGAATATATGCGTTCTAATGCTAATTTGATTAAAACCAAAATAGTAAAAATGTTCTTTTTTCCGATACAAATTTCCAGTTTTTGCAATTTTCCTGTCGGTTTGGGTACTAGATCTACCCGTATGCCAAATATCAACTTTACACAATATCTGGAAGCCGTGTAGAATTTTGATATACACGATGATATACAAGTTTTTTTAAGACGTATACCGCGAATTTTGCGTTTTTGAAGTGAAATAACTTTTTAACGGTTAATTCGTTAACGATCATTGAAAAAACCGGTTTCTTATAATTCCGTAAAGTATCAATATTTCGAAATTTCAACACTGTAGCTCTTTTCGTACAGAAGATATTTCGGGGTCAAATCAACTTCTTATATTTCCTGTAGTAATAGCACTGTGAGAAGTCCAAATGTGTCCCTAAAACTCGGCCTTGCGCACTACCGTGCTCTAGATTATTAATTGCAAAATTATCACTATGATTCTTCATCTTTTAATTTATTGCAGATTATTAACAATTCTCTATTATTAATATTTATTTAATTATTACTTGATAATCGAAAACAATTTTTTATTATCTATAAAACTATGATTTCTTATAAACTGATAAAAGATAGTTACACCAATTAATGGAATTCATGAAAACTGTATTTATAAAGTGTTAAAGTTGAAAAGTGCTATATATGGTTTGAAACAATCTTCTTTTGTTTGGTATGAAAAAGTAAAAGATTCCTTATGTAACTTAGGATTAAAAATAATAAATATGAAACCTGTTTATTTCAAAAGAATGTTGGTGAAGTTAATATAATAGTAGCTGATTATGTTGACGATTTTTAGATTTTTTTAAATCGTGTAGAAGAAACAAATAAACTAAAAACTGCACTAGGTCTTGAATTTAAACTTACCTTAGGATTTAGGTTCAGTAAAACGTTATTTAGGTATGAGGGTCAATGTCAATAAAGAGTTGAATACAATAACTGTAGATCAGCAACAATACATAGGAAAATTATTGTCTGTATTTAATATATCTGATTGTAAACCTGCAGATACTCCCTCTGAGTGTAGATTGAATTTAGAAAAATTTGAAACATGCATGAAAAATATTCTATATTTTTCAAAAGTTAATTGGTAGTCTTATCTTCTTAGCAGTTTTAACTAGACCTGACATAGTTATTCTGTAAGTTATCTTAGTCAATTCGATAACTGTTATAATGAAAATCATTATAGTTATGCTAAAACAATATTGAAGTACTTGCTAAAGACTAAAAATTATTGTTTAAAGTATAGAAGAGAAAATGTTAATTTGGTTGGTATTGTTGATGCTGATTGGGGTGACCATCTAGATAGGAAATCATATACTGGTTGCTGTTTTACTATGTGTGGTTCTGTAATTTCATGGCAAAGCGAAAAACAGAAGACAGTGCCTCTGTCCAGAACTGAAGCTGAGTATATAGCTTTGTCTGAGGCATCTCGAGAAGCTGTATATTTAAGAAACTTAATATATGAACTCACTGATAAGAAATATGTAATAAAAATATTTTGTGATAACGAAAGCGCATTGAAGACTACAAGTCATCAGACACATAATAGATCAAAACATATTGATGTACGATTTCATTATGTATAAGATGTTATTAAAAATAAATTAGTTGATGTTGGATATATTTCAACGTAAGAGATGCCTGCTGACTTGTTAACGAAAGGGTTAATTTCATGTAAACATAATAAATTTCTAAAAATGTTAGGAATTGCAACAAATTAAAACTTTGTGTTATTTGGTTAAGTGGGTGTATTAGAATGTCATTTTTTATTTATTAGAATGCTATGTTTGTAGAATTGTTTTGATTTTGTTAAAATAATAAAATTGTCACTTCGTGTCTTATAATTGAAGAGTGTGTTTTATTAGAAAGTGTGGTTTCTTTGAAGTGTATACCCTATTTATATAATAAAAATTTTTGCCATCCGAAACACACTTTCGCACCCGCGAATTTAGAAAAAGTTATGAGGCAACCGCTCCAAAATTGATGAGCTTATTTATTGGTACCACTATATGTGGTAAAAAAATGCCATCCGATCCTGATGGGCAGTTTCTGAGAGACAACCCATCAAGATCGCCAAAAAACCCTTTTTATCGAACTTTTTAAACAAAAATCGAAAAAAAATAGTTATAATTGTTTAGATCGGATGGTATTTGAAATTGAAGCTCAATGCCATTCGGTTTTCATAAAATTCACCCTCATTGTAGCATGTAGAATATCTCAACACTTCGTTATATTATAGTGTTTTGATAAACCTATGCAATTTGTTCGTGGCAATGTTACTATTGTGGAATCGATTCGTGGACCTGTTGAAAATAGAAACTGTCTGATCAGGTAACTAACTATTTGGTTGTAAGCTAGGCTATAGTGTGAGTGAGCGCTCCAGTTAACAGTATTATAGTTCGCAATACCACTGTTCATTAGATTGGGTTGGAATATACGATGCTAATTCAAGTTGGAATCACGGCGCACAAATCTGTGGTTAGTTATGGAGATGCCATTTCTTTGTAATTTTGATGTTTATGACAGTATTGATAATAAATGCACGTTGTTGAATATTATAAAACGTTTTATTAAATTTTCAATGGTTAATTCGTGTTAAAAAATGTTTATTAAGGGAAATGATTATCGTTTTACATGATATGATCAAATTAATATATGATTTTGTATAAAAGATACAATAGTCACCTCAATGTGGTAACAATGAGTTAACCATCTATTTTTAAAAACAATAAAGGACGCCAAACGGTAGATCTGGTTTGTTTTAAACACACTGACGAATGTATACGGTAGATCAGATATCGCTGTTATTGCTTAGTCTGTGAGGCACGTGAGAAATCCCATAGTACCCTGTCAACACGAGTATTATGCAGATTAATGTAATAAACTGTTCAGGGCTCGTAAGATGAGGATGTAAAATTCGCTCTACGTCGTACACTTGGGAGTAATGATGTCCAAAAAGGACTATCTGCGCCCAGCGTTTCGTAATTTAATTTAAAAAAAAAAAAATAGGTTTGTGCGAAGGTGATTTACTTGAACCCCGATGGACTGTTACGACAACGATGCCCGGTCTACCGAGAGTAGTTTCGATGCGAAACTAATGGTGGTTAATGATGTTTTTCATTTTAAACCTCCAACTAATAGATTTTCGGACCGAGAGAAAGAAGTGAACCAATATGTTAAAAACCCAAAATGATAACTGAACGTACCTGTAGTGAGCGTTACCTGATGTATGGGGATGCCGAGGAATCCGGCCACACAGTTGTAGACCCAGGTAATTCAATCACAGTTGTGACATGCAGGTGGTTGTCAAAACTTGTAGTTGGTGGTTAAATGCCACGATGTTCGAATATATCATTCGACCGATTGACGGTTAACTCCGATCGTTGAAGAAATCGGTCGTCGGTAATGGTCGTCTAGTGTGATCGATTACAATACGTGTCGTATTAAAATAATGACAATCGATTAAAATTGGACCATATATATATATATATATATATATATATATATATATATATATATATATATATATATATATATATATATTTATATATATATATATATATATATATATATATATCTAATCGTCAGGTGTAAATCTTTATTTTAATCTTAAAAAAAACGCGGTATATCGAAAAGATGTGTATAGTCTCGAGACCAAATACATAAGATAGGTGTGTGTGTTTTCAATTTTAGTTACGTTCTCGATAATTACCTACATGTCACAACCGTACTTCCGGAGTAATAATGCAATCCGATGTTATTCCTCAGTCAACTTCCGTCTTGTTTCATTTTAGCTCATTTTGTGGAAACGACCGTTCGTGCGACAGCGCGTGTGATACATTTTGCGTGACCGGATTCACGCTCGCATACCCTGACTTATATCGGTTTCAACAAACCAGCCACTGATTATATTCATTTTAGTAATAGCTTTTAATCTAATTTGTTTCTTTTTTATTTATTTTAATTTAGTTTAGTTCTTGTTTAGTTTTTATTTTAGATAAGATTTAGTTTTAGGAAAGGGTACCTATCGCTTGGTTGAGGTGGTGTCCTATGCTATTTTAGTTTTATCTTAATTTAGTTTAAGGTTTTTTGAGTTTTTATTTTAATTTAGTTTTAGGTTTTAAGGATAGTTATAAGTTTTTATCCTGAGCGATAGGTTTAGGATAGTACGTCTATCACTTAATTGGGGTGACGTACTATCCTATATTAGTTCTTTATTTCCATTTAGTTTCACTTCTCTCACTCAACTTATCTCTAGTTTCTTTTTTATTTTAACACTTTATTGTTGAATCTTAACCCAGCAACCAGTTATGCATTTCTGAATTTGTTGTGTTTGTCAGATTTTATATTTTGGACCATTCGGGATGGATCATCATTTTCGCTTAATCATCGGTAAGGAGTTTGAAGAATTATATGCAACGTATGAAATTATTTCAATTATAACGATGATTAGATGTGGAGAAAATGAGGGTTACTTTTATCAAAACCGGATGGCATTGATACACACAATTCCTTACACTGATTAAAGCTTAAATTTCGAATGCCATTTGTTATTTACCGACTTTGAAAGGTTTTCTCTCTGAAACTGCCCATCAGGATCGGATGGCATTTTTTTTACAACACATAGTGGTACCAACAAACGAAACCGAGCTGACATGGCGAGAGAAGTTTTTCCAAGATTTTTGAGAACACAGACAGTAAAGATATAGGTTAACTCTGCCATAGCCGGTCCCAAGCCCGGTTGAGAAAAGAGGAGGAGCACCCAAGCTACGATGCGAGGCAATGTGCCAAGAGATCTAGCCGAAGGCTAGGGCAGCAGGGTCAAATGCTGTCATAAACAATCCCCTTGGAGCAACTGACGAACTCCACTATATCAATTCCCTCCCCTCAATATGGAAAAACACTTTAAAAATTAAAATATATCTGGGGCTCAAATCCCCTCAAAAAGTGAATCAACTGAGGCTGCACAAGCAAACCTCGCTGAGACACAAAAAACTGCAGGTGCATCCAGCCCAGCAGAAAATCTGGACAATAAACTCCAGAATCCTTTCCTGAAGGTGGAAATGAAAAATCATTTGAGTGCAGCCCAGAGAAAAGCATTTGAAGAGAAAGCAAGAGCTGAGGAGAAACCGATTACTCCGATAAAGAGGAAAATCCGGACAAAAAACCCCACAGCCCTGGTTTTCTCAGAAACAGTGATACCTGTGGTGTCTGACTCAGGGAATCAACCCTTAGAAAACCCACAGGAAAAGAGATTGAGATCCGAAGATGGGACTCCATGCCCGAAACAGATCTCGAAAAAACGAGGAAAGGGGGAACAGGCAAGTGCTATTAATACCTTTACTGAAACCACCGCAATAAGAAAGATATGCATTGCATTGCGGGGGGATTCCTGAGGTCAAAATGACTCAGGAACAATGCGAAGAGGTGCAACGCTCGATGCTATAAGCCCTCATTAACCAAGAGCTCGTTGAGGGCCCACAATATTGGGGTTGCCACCCGGAAAGGGAGGCCCTCGTTGTGCGGTGGATAGAAACAACAGCCATAAATTGGCTTATGGAGAACGTCCCGAATATCAGACCATGGGACAGGGCGGAACTTGTCGTTGGGGATGCAAGAGCCCTGATGAAAACATCAAAGGTTCTGCTGTATACTCCCCAGATCTATAATTCCGTTGAAACGGGCAAAGTGATCAAAGCTCTTGGAGCGCAGATTGTAAACCTGCACACTCAGGAGTGGCGAACTATCAACAGCACAAGGACCAATGCGGGACACACCATCATACTGGAGGTGAATGCAGCGGATCTGTGGTTAATTCAGGACCGAGGGTTTAAATTATACCTCGGGTTTGATCAAGTCAACCTTAGACCACTGAATACATAAAAAAAAAGAATGTCTGATCTTCGGATGGTTCAGATAAACCTCCAGCACAGTTAGGCGGCCTCCGCTGTCAAAATGTGCTGAAAAGAGGAATTTCCATAGCTCTGATCCAGGAACCTTGGGCTGTTAACCATAAGATTCTTGGACTAGGAGATACACCAGGACAAATTATTTACGATAAAAAACTTTGGAGACCCAGAACTTCAATGTCTTGCCGCTGTTAGAGTTTTGTCGTAGAGATCTAACAGCAGTAAAAGTAAAGTCTACCTACTCTATGATGAAAAAACCACCAACTGATCATAGGATGCGATGCAAACGCGCATCACACTGCGTGGGGTAGCACAAACACAAATACAAGAGGTGAGTACCTCTTTGATTATATCATAGCTAACAACTTAGATATAGTTAATCAAGGCAACAAGTCGACTTTTATTAACAAAGTTCGGAAGGAAGTCATTGATGTAACACTGACCACTTATGAAATCAGTGGTAAAATCAAGAAATGGGTAGTATCCGATGAATCATCTGCATTGGATCACAGGAAAATGTATTACAATTAGGACGTGAGAACGGACCAATGTAATATACACTATCGGGATCCGAGAAGAACAAATTGGGACGAATATAATTCGACACTTAAGTTCAAACTCGCCAAAATTCCGAAAAAAGTAAAACAGTATTGGACATTGAGCTTACTGCAACTGAGCTTCAGCATGCAATAATTAACTCCTTCCAAGAAAACTGGCCGGAGGTCTCAAAAGATATCAGCAGATTGAATTGATGGTGGAATGAGGGCCTTAGAAGTCAGAGGTGAAGGGTTCGCCTGCTATTTAACAGAGCAAGGAGGTTAGGGAACTGGGCTAATTACCATGAAGCCCTTACCGAATACAAAATGTCTCTGAATAAGCCAAAATAGACTCATGGAAGAAGCTCTGCCATGATGTTGAAAACCCGATGGTGAGTATACAAGCTCCGCGAAGGATACACTCGAGACACTGTTCCGAATTAAATTCCCGGATTCGGTGGCAGTGGACGGTGAAAACCCTTCTCAAGAGCAGCTTAACCAGGGTCTCCCACTGACTGGCGAGGACTGGAGAAGATCGGCGATTGCCATTAACCGCTCAGAGATCGAACGGGCAATAAACTCATTCAACCCCTACAGCACCGGGACCAGATAGGATATACCCAGTGCTTTTACAAAATGGAGCAGAGCATCTTTTAACTCTGCTTGGTCATATATTCAGGGCAAGCCTGGCTACGGGTTATATCCCAACCGTATGAAAGTCAGTAAGAGTGACCTAATTGCCAAAATCGGGGAGGCTTAACCACTCCACGAGAAAGGACTTTAGACCAATTAGTCTGTCATCGTTTCTACTGAAAACAATGGAACGACTAAAAGGATATCCTTTGACTCAGGGGGCATTGTCAAGAAATCCGCTTCATGCCAACCAACACGCGTATCTGGTGGGAAAATCCTGTGAATCAGCCCTCCACAACTTAATATACAGGATTGAGGAGGGTTTCGTAAGGAACCAAACCACTTTGTGCGTTTTTCTTAACATAGAGGAGGCATTTGACAATGCTTCTTACAATTCCTTGGTTGATTCTGCAGATCGGCACGGAGTTGAAAACACCTTTTGCAGGTGGATAAAATCTATGCTGATAGGATAAAGAATACAAACTTCCCTTTTTGGAGAGTCTGTCACTGTGACAGCCACAAAGGGATGTCTGCAGGGTGGTGTCTTATCCCACTCCTGTGAAGCCAGACAGTGAACAGTTTACTGACAAATCTCAACCAAAATGGATACTACACACAGGGATACGCGGACGTCATTGTAATTGCAATCCAGTGACCCTGTGAAGGCACAATCTCGGAGCTTATGCAAAACGCTCCAAGAATCGCACAGGAATGGTGTATCAATCAGGGATTGAAAACAAACCCTGGTAAGACCGCAATATTTTCCATTCACACGTAAAAGGAAGGTGGATAACATAAAACTACCAATCCTCTTGTGTGAAAGATTACAGATCACAAGAGAATCCAAGTTCTTAGGAGTAATGCTAAACTCTAAACTAACATGGAACCCTCATCTGGAATATATAACAAATAAGAGAAAATTTTCTCTCATGCTTTGTAAGAGAGTATGTGGAAAAGTCTGGGGTCTAAAACCCAAAATGATCCACTGGCTCTACACAACAGTAGTCTGGCCCATTATAACCTATACTGCTCTAGTGTGGTACATCACTGGATCCATAAGCAGTACACCTACAGCTGCCATGGAAGTCATAACAGCGCCTATAGATTGTCTTGCTATAACAACTGGATTAATAAAAACCAGGTTGGACATGCGGTAAGACACCTAAAGCAAACATAAGCCTCAACTTGGGGAAATATGCCACGGTCTTCCAAGCAGAAGTCTACGCCATACTGGCTTGCGCCGTGAGAACCTACGTAGAGGCTACATAAACCAGAACGTATGTATTCTGTCGGACAGTCAAGCTGCTTTAAAAGCCTTGTCTGTAACTGAGGTCACCTCAAGGGTAGTCAAGGATTGTCTGGAGGAACTTCTGAAACTGGCAAAATGGAACAATGTTAAATAAATCAATATGGGTGCCGGGTCACAGTGGTTTCGAAGGAAACGAAAAAGTGGATACCTTAGCAAAGAAGTGAGTCGGAATGCCCAGAGCCTATTTTAGGAATTCCAAAGACTGCATGTAAACAGTGATCACGGGGAAAAAGTACCGCGGCAAGAGCTCGGGAAGGTACTGCATCAGAGTGCAACAAAGAGGTTATCTCTCGATGCACAGAGGCTGAACAAGATGCAGCTGCGGAGGGTTACCGAGATCATTACCGGGCATTATCCCATGCGGAAGCATCTGCACACAATGGGACTCCATAACGGCTCCACTATGTGCAGATTGTGTGGCAAAGAGGACGAAACATCCAACCACATAACTTTTGACTGCGAAAATCTGGGTTACAGCAGATACAGAATATTCGGTGCATCTCACTCCGAATATATGAACCTTCGGGAGGACCCGATAAGCAAGCTCCAGACTATTGCCAAAATAAGGGAGAAGTGAGTCTCGTCAGACTGAGGTAGACGGGGGAGCACAATGGACCATGAGGTCGAAATGCAATACTTTTTAGACCCCAAGATGTATCTATCTAAATATATAGGTCTGTAGTTTTCAACACATAGATGATCACCATTTTCGTAAATAGGCTTGACTACAGCTATTTTTAACACATCAGGGAAGAAACCATTTTCGAAATATAGATTTACAATGTGTTTGATAACATTTACTATTGATGAGAATGTATATTTAAGTACTTTATAAGGAATATTATTAATTCCACAGAAATTGATAATATTGCAGATTCTTACTTCTTGCTCTGTTTTAAGTATACCGGATTTAAGTATATATAATGTTCACTGACTTTACGTACAGTATTAACATATTCAGTTGATCCACTGTAGTGGATCATGTGTGTATTTGTGCATTTAATTTACTCAGCACAGACGTTGAAAAGAAATTCCCAAATACATTTGCTACTTAAGTTAATACATTTGCTACTTAATTACTAATTAGGCATTAGTAATTTGGGTCGCCTTGTTCAAGTACTTCAGTCCAAATTTATATGATTGAATATTCTCTTGTAGCGCGATTCATCTTTTATTTTATTGACATGAGGTTGAAGTGTTACTATTCCATCCAGATCATCACTCAAACTTAAGTTTGCGATAGCTACGTCTTCCATAATATCCTGATTCACCACACAATAATCAATAGATGTACTGGAATGCTGTGTAATTCGAGTTGGCACTTTAGTAACATTTACGCTATTGTGTGAATCAAATATACTCACAGCATTCTCTTCTCCGCACTTTCGTTTAAGAAATTAACATTTAAATCACCTGTTATAATGATCAAGATCATTCGTGGATCAAGTAAATTAAACGCTTTATTGAGTGCATCCATAAACCGAAAAAAATCTTCCGAAGGAGAACTGTAAATTGATAAGATGTAGGTAGGCTTGCAGAACCGCAAGTGTATTTTATACAGTCAAAGTAAAGTTCCTCACAAATATTATTCATATTCAGAACCCGAGAATACTTAATCATATCACTTAGAATGTTCTCGGCAATAACTTGTTAATAATGTGAAACCACTCATCTGAGCACTGTGCATGGATGCTTTAGTTTGTCAATGTTCGGTTATACAATCAACATCGATTTTTTAAACTGATACTAAGTTCGATAAGCTCGGAGATTGTGCCTTCACAGGGTCCCTGGATTGCAATTACAATGTCGTCCGCGTATCCCTGTGTGTAGTTTTGGTTGAAGTTCGTCAGTAAGCTGTTCACTGTCAAGCTCCACAGGAGTGGGGATAAGACACCACCCTGCGGACATCCCTTCGTGGCTCTCACAGTGACAGAATCTCCAAGAAGGGAAGTTTGTATTCGTCTTCCTATCAGCATAGAGTATATCCACCTGCAAAAGGTGGATACACGTCTTTTTCTCCGGGCAGACTTGCAGAAAGAACCATGAAATTGTCAAATTCTCCCTCTATGTCAAGAAAAACGCACAATGTGGTTTGTTTCCTTGCGAATCATTCCTCAATCCTGTATATTAAGTTGTGAAAGGCTGATTCACAACCTGATACGCCTGATTTTCCCGCCTGATACGCGTGTTGGTTGGCATGAAGCGGATTTATCGTCAAGGTCCCCTGATCCATATGAAATGCTATTAGTCGTTCCATCGTTTTCAGTAGATACGATATAGACTAATTGGTCAAAAGTCCTTTCCCGTGGAGTGGTTAAGTGTCTCCGGTTTTGGCAAGAAGTTCACTCTTACTGGCTTCCATACTGTTGGGATAAAGCCGTAGCCAGGTTTGCTCTGAATATATGACCAAGCAGAGTTAAAAGATGCTCCTATCCAGTGCTCGCCTGTCAGTGGGAGACCCTGGTTAAGTTGCTCTTGAGAAGAATATTCACGGTCCACTGCCACCGAATCCGGAAAAGGAATCCTGATCAGTATCTCGAGTGTATCCTTCGCGGAGATAGTAGAGTAGTACATAGGTGAGTATACAATATATGAGATGGTGAGTATACAATATAAATCATATAGTCTTTTCATATCAAGTTTTCGGTAATCAATGACAAGGCGCCTTTACTGTTTACCGGACGCATCAGCTTTCTTAGGTGCGATCCATATAGGCGAAGACTGTGGACCGTACCGGGGTTTATTATCCCTTGTGCTAACATTTTGTCTAATATGGTCCTTACTTCTTCCTTATGGATTAGAGGGTATCTATATGATTTTGTAAAAACGGGTATGTTGTCTTTTGTATTGATTTTGTGTTTAATTTTATTTGTAAAGCTTAATTCGCCCCCTTCTTGGTAGAAGATTCTCTACAGAATTCTAATATCGTATTTCTTTATTCACTATTCAAATGATCTGTTCGGATTTTTTTGTCTATGGAAATATTTTTCAAGAAGTGGTTTTTTTATTAATTGGGATAGAAGTTAATGGTTTCATGATTTAATATTTCGGTTTTAAGCGTTGATCAACAAAAAAGGTGGACGTGTTGTTAGTTAGATTGAATACCGGTACGGTAGTATGCCAATTATCTGCATGATAGATTCTTTCAGGGATGAAGAAGTTATTGCTGATATAAGTGTCATTTAGAATTGTGTCTCCTTGTTGGATGTCTATTGGTATATATGCGAAAGTTTTAGAGTTTCCTTTGATTTCGTATTTTTTTATGTAAAGTTGTGGTGTCTTTATTGTTTTATTACAAATGTCAATCTGTGCTCTAATTTTCTTTAATGAATCAATTCCAATTAACCCATCAAAATAATTATAAATTTTAAATATTAACAATTCAAACTCTATCTGTGGTTGTATAAACTCTATGAAGGCTGGTAGTGATATTTTTTTATTTATTGAGTGTGTATTTAAAACGGATTTTATTTCTACTGGAGGATATATATTTAGACAATTTTAAATGTTTACGCATTCGGGGTTAATAAAAGAATGTGAAGATCCTGTGTCTATAAGAAATTTAAGAGGTTGGTTAAAAGGGGAAGATATGTGTATGTAAGGAAGTGTTATGCCATATGAATTTGTTTCTATGTACCCGATTAGTTCTGGCAATTGTTTTGAAAATACTGATTGTCTGGTTGAGTAACTTCTATTTGATCATTTTGCTCTTGAAAGTTATGGTCAGTTAATTCGTTATAATAGCGGTCTAATTCTTCAAAAGAGGAATGTTCTTCTAAATTGTGTAATTCTTTGATGGCAAAAGTAAGTCTTCTTTGTGGAGTAAAGAAATTTTTGCGAATTGTGGTGTATTTTGTCTAAAATTGAATCGGCTACATCCTAAGTCCATTGGAGTTGGATTTGGTAATCTAGGTGCAGGTCTTGCTTGTTTTTGTTATTATGGTTCTCTATTTTGCGAGAAATTTATTATTGTTTTTTGATACGTTTATGGCATATAAGTTGTTTGACTAAATTTGTGATACGTTTTTGGCATATAAGTTGTTTGAGTAAATTTTTGATACGTTTTTGGCATATAAGTTGTTTGAGAAAATACTCTAGGAGTATTTACAGTTAATTTTGGTTTAAATGTAGGTACATTCGACATATTTGATGAATGTGCTCTATTTGTAGGTTTTTCTTGATTCATGTATGCATTTCGAGTGTAATAAATACTTTGTTTTATCAAACAGAAGTCAAAACCTTCATTCAGCTTTTTAGGGTTGCTAGCCCTTATAACTGAGCCCATTGATTTGATTTTAATCCTGTGAGAAAAACGTTAAGGCACATTTCTCCGTATAGTTTGACTTTAGATGTGACTATATTAATGTCAGTTTCTGTTATTTTTAAACGGTTCGTTATAGCTGAATAAATTTCTATTGTGGAGCTATAATATTGATTGATTGATGATTGATTGATATCGGGGTAAAAATTATTGCATTTCGACCCTATGGTCCATTGTGCTCCCCCTCCTAACTCAGTCTGACGAGACTCGTTTCTCCCATATGTTGGCAATAGCCTGGAGCTTGCTTATCAGGTCCTCTTGAAGGTTCGTATATTCGGGATGAGATGCACCGAATATCCTGTATCTGCTGTAACCCAGAGGTTCGCAGTCAAAGATTATGTGGCTGGATGTTTCTTCCTCCTCGCCACACAATCTGCACACAATGGAGCCGTTATGGAGTCCTATTGTGTGCAGATGCTTCCGCATGGGATAATGCCCAGTAATGAACCCGGTAACCCTCCGCAGTTGCATCCTGTTCAGCCTCAGTGCATCGAGAGATACCCTCTTTGTTGCACTCTGAAGCAGTACCTCCCGAGCTCTTGCCGCGGTGCTTTTTCCCAGTGATCACGGTGTTTAGCATTTGACCACTCGTTGATCACTTGTTTACATGCAGTCTTTGGAATTCCTAAAATAGGCTCTGGGCCTATGAATGGCATTCCGACTCCCTTCTTTGCTAAGGTATCCGCTTTTTCGTTTCCTTCGAAACCACTGTGACCCGGCACCCAGATCAATTTAACATTGTTCCGTTTTGCCAGTTTCAGAAGTCCCTCCAGACAATCCTTGACTACCCTTGAGGTGACCTCAGTTCCAGACAAGGCTTTTAAAGCAGCTTGACTGTCCGACAGAATACATACGTTCTGGTTTATGTAGCCTCTGCGTAGGTTCTCACGGACGCAAGCCGGTATGGCGTAGACTTCTGCTTGGAAGACCGTAGCATATTTCCCCAAGTTGAGGCTTATGTTTGCTTTTGGTCTCTCACCGTAGATTCCCGCCCCGGTCCCTTCTTCAGTTTTGGATCCGTCTGTATACCAGACGATTCCTTTCCTGAGGTAGGATGGTTCTCCTTCCGACCACATGGCCCTATCACATACTACAGTGAATGGTTTTGAGAAGGAGTATGTCTTGGGAAGTATATCTGTGCCCATTTCAAAGACGGGGTCTGAGATAATTGATGTTCCCACGATACTTGCATGTCCAACCTGATTTTTATTAATCCAGTTGTTATTGCAAGACAATCTATAGGCGCTGGATCTCGCTTTAGCTGTTACTACAATGCTTAGCGGAGGCAGCCCCAGTATGACTTCCATGGCAGCTGTAGGTGTACTGCTCATGGATCCAGTGATGCACAAGCAGGCCAGTCTCTGGATCCTGGACAGCTTTATGCACGCAGTAATCTGCTTAACTTTTGGCCACCACACTAAAGCAGCATAGGTTATAATGGGCCTGACTACTGTTGTGTAGTGCCAGTGGATCATTTTGGCTTTTAGACCCCAGACTTTTCCACATGCTCTCTTGCAAAGCATGAGAGAAGATTTGCTCTTATTTGTTATATATTCCAGATGAGGGTTCCATGTTAGTTTGGAGTCCAGCATTACTCCCAAGAACTTGGCTTCCCTTGTGATCTGTAAACTTTCACCGAAGAGGATTGGTGGTTTTATGTTATCCACCTTCCTTTTACGTGTGAATGGAATTAATGCGGTCTTACCAAGGTTAATTTTCAATCCCTGATTGATACACCATTCCTGTGCGATTCTAAGAGCGTTTTGCATAAGCTCCGAGATTGTGCCTTCACAGAATCCCTGGATTGCAATTACTATGTCGTCCGCGTAACCCTGTGTGTAGTAACCATTTTGGTTGAGGTTTGTCAGTAAGCTGTTCACTGTCAAGCTCCACAGGAGTGGGGATAAGACACCACCCTGGTGACATCGCTTTGTGGCTCTCACAGTGACAGACTCTCCAAAAAGAGAAGTTTTTATTCTTCTTCCTATCAGCATAGAATTTATCCACCTGCAAAATGTGTCTTCAACTCCGTGCCAACCTGCAGAATCAACCATGGAATTGTGAGAATCATTGTCAAATGCCCCCTCTATGTCAAGAAAAACGCACAAGGTGGTTTATTTCCTTGCGAATCGCTCCTAAATCCTGTATATTAGGTTGTGGAGGGCTGATTCACAGGATTTCTCCACCTGATACGCGTGTTGGTTGGCATGAAGCGGATTTCTTGACCATACCCCCTGAGTCAAATGAAATCCTATTAGTCGTTCCATTGTTTTCAGTAGAAACGATGACAGACTAATTGGTCTAAAGTCCTTTCCCGTGGTGTGATTAAGCCTCCCCGGTTTTGGCAAAAAGGTCACTCTTACTGGCTTCCATACGGTTGGGATATAACCCGTAGCCAGGCTTGCCCTGAATATATGACCTAGCAGAGTTAAAAGATGCTCTGCTCCTTTTTGTAAAAGAACTGGGTATATCCCATCGGGTCCCGGTGCTTTGTAGGGGTCGAATGAGTTTATTGCCCATTCGATTTTTGAGCGGTTAATGGCAATCGCCGCTCTTCTCCAGTCCTCGCCAGTCGGCGGGAGACACTAGTTAAACTGCTCTTGAGAAGTGTTTTCATCGTCCACTGTCACCGAATCCGGGAAATGAATCCGGAGCAGTGTCTCGAGTGTATTCTTCGCGGAGCGAGTATACTCACCATTGGGTTTACGAAGTGAGCTGATGGTGTCAGCGGGTTTCTTCGCCTGGACACGATGGAGCCTTGCTCCCTCAGATATGTTTTCAACATCATGACAGAGCTTCCTCCATGAATCCACTTTGGCTTTCTTCAGAGACCTTATGTATTCGGTAAGGGCTTCATGGTAATTATCCCAGTTCCCCAACCTCCTTGCTCTGTTAAATAGCTGGCGAACCCTTCGCCTCTGACTCCTTAGGCCCTCATTCCACCAACAAGTCGACCTGCTGATGTCTTTTGAGATCTCCGGGCAGTTTTCTTGGAAAGAGTTAATTATTGCATGCTGAAGCTCAGTTGCAGTAAGCTCAATGTCCAATACTGTTGTAACTTTCTTCGGAATTGTGGCGAGTTTGACCTTTAGTGTCGAATTATATTCGTCCCAATTGGTCCTCCTCGGATCCCGATATTGTATATTACATTGGTCCGTTCTTACCTCCACATTGTAATAGATTTGTCTGTGATCCGATGCAGATGGTTCATCGGACACTAGCCATTTCTTGATTTTACCACTGATTTCATAAGTGCTCAGTGTTACATCAATGACTTCCTTCCGAACTTTGTTAATAAAAGTCGACTTGTTGCCTTGGTTAACTATATCTAAGTTGTTAGCTATGATATAATCAAAGAGGTACTCACCTCTTGTATTTGTGTTTGTGCTACCCCACGCAGTGTGATGCGCGTTTGCATCGCATCCCATGATCAGTTGGTGGTTTTTTGCCTCACAATACTGGATCAGGTCTTCCATCTCTGTTGATGGTGGTGGAGTAGATGCATCATAGGGTAGGTAGACCGAAGCGATGATTACCACTCCAGTTCCGTTCTCCATGTTGTATTTTACTTTTACTGCTGTTAGATCTCTCTGACAAAACTCTAACAGCGGCAAGACATTGATGTCCTTTCTTGCATAAATGCAAGTTCTGGGTCTCTCCGAGGTTTTATCGTAGATAATTTGTCCTCTAGTATCTCCTAGTCCAAGAATCTTATGGTTAACAGCCCAAGGTTCTTGGATCAGAGCTATGGAGATTCCCCTTTTTAGCACATTTTGACAGAAGACAGCGGAGGCCGCCTTACTGTGCTGGAGGTTTATCTGAAGCATCCGAAGATCTGACATTCTTTTTCCTCTTTGAAGTATTCAGTGGTCTAAGGTTGACTTGACCAAACCCGAGGTATAATTTAAACCCTCGGTCCTGAATCACCCGCAGATCCGCTGCATCCACTTCCAGTACGATGGTATGTCCTGCATTGGTCCTCGTGCTGTTGATACTTCGACATTCCTGAGTGTGCAGGTTTGTATTCTGCACTCCAAGAGCTTTGATCACTTTGCCCGTTTCAACGGTGTTATAGATCTGGGAAGTATACAGCAGAACCTTTGATCTGTTCATCATGGCTCTTGCATCCCCGACCACAAGTTCCGCTCCGTCCCATGGTCTTATATTCGGGACGTTCTCCATGAGCCAGTTTATAGCTGTTGATCCTATGTACCGCACAACGAGGGCCCCCCTGTCCAGGTGGCAACCCCGATATTGTGGGCCCTCAACGAGCTTTTGGCTAATAAGGGTTTGTAGCATCGAGAGTTGAACCTCTTCGGATTGTTCCTGAGTCATTTTAACCTCTGGATACCCCCGCAATGCAATGCATATCTTTGTTGTTGCGGCGGTTTCAGCAAAGGTATTAATAGCACTTGCCTGTTCCCCCTTTCTTCGTTTTTTCGAGATCTGTTTCGGGCTTGGAATCCCATCTTTCAGATCTCAGTCTCTTTTCCTGTCGGTTTTTCGAGGGTTGATTCCCTGAGTCAGACTCTACAGGTATCACTGTTTCTGACAAAACCAGGGCTGTGGGGTTTTTTGTCCGGATTTTCCTCTTTATCGGAGGAATCGGTTTCTCCTCAGCTCTTGCTTTCTTTTCAAATGCTTTTCTCTGGGCTGCACCCGAGAGATTTTTCATTTCCACCTTCAGGAAAGGATTCTGGACTTTATCGTCCATATTTTCTGCTGGGCTGGATGCACCTGCAATTTTTTGTGTCTCGGCGAGGTTTGCTTGTACAGCCTCGGTTGATTCACTTTTTGAGGGGATTTGAGCCCCAGACTTATTTTTTTCTTTATTGTGTTTATCCATTTTGTTCCCACGATAAAAATCGGGCCATGTACTACCCCATAGGCCACTTGATGGGGAGGGCATTGATACAGTGGAGTTCGCCAGTTGCTCCAAGGGGATTGTTTATGACAGCATTTAACCCTGCTGCCCTAGCCTTCGGCTAGATCTCTTGGCACAATGCCTCGCACCGTAGCTTGGGTTTTTTTTGCATGGTTTCTTGGTCGTGCTTCTCGAGGCTATCCTGTCCGGCGTGGGTATTCCTGCCAGTAACATAGTTACCGACGGCATAGCATAGCCCTTCATCAATGCACTTAAGCCTCTCCACCAACTACAAGGTCCTACCATGCCCAGGAGAAGAGAGCTATAATATTGTTTTATACTTAAATTTGCTTGTCTTATATTATGTAGGTCTCTAATAAGGCTTGCTTCATTTCTCTCGTAGCCATAATTTTCCTTGGGGTATAATTGCTAGAATTTCTTCTACGTTTGATATGAAATCATATAGTAACCTAGTGTTTCCGTTAAAGACTGGCAATTCTTTGAGTGCGTCAGAGATTTTTAAGGCTTCTAAATATTTTGTCATTTTAAAAGTTTCAGTAATATTATTATTATATAAATTAGGGACTCCACGAGTATTGGAGTATCTGCTAGTTATAGTCTTTTAACTCACTATTAGTATTTGCCATACTATTGTGAGGAGTATCTCTGGAAGGATAGGGATTGAGTTTTGCTGGTTTAAGTTTGAAACGGAGAGGGTTTGGTATTATATTGCAAGCGACAAATAAAAACTTTTGTGTACTTACATATACAACGCTCCAAATACTATAGTAGATTTATTTTCCAGTCCAAAAGATTGAAATCTACCACTTGTGACCAATTTGTTGTATGTTGAAACAGAAAAGCCTCTATGCCTTGATGATCCACCAAGGTTGAAGATCGTCTATTGATATCAATTTCCGTTTTTAAAAACTACATCCCAACTTTCTTTAAATACAATATAGGATTTACTTTCCAACTTTATTTAAATACACTATATGATTTACAATTAATATGCAATTAAAAGTTTACAATAGTTATATCGTTTTCAAATACTATCCAGAATAATACTGGTTTGTTCTGACGCTTTGGCCACTATTTATATGATATTGAATGTGTATTGTGGCACGTATACCATCTGGTTATCGATAGTGACTAAGGCGTTTAGAATTACTAATTATAGTAAATATAAAAATGAAACAATAAAGAATGTAATTAATATTGATAATTATAAAAATATAACAATAAAGAATATGATGAATCATTAATTAAATCTTGATAATAATAAGAATATAATATGTGATTAATTCGTCGTATTCTTGTGTGGTCGAGGCACATAAACTTATAGATGCTTAAATATATATATTATATATATATATATATATATATACATATATGTATAGGAATATATATATATATATATTTATATACATATATACATATATATATATATATATATATATATATATATATATATATATATATATATATATATATATATATATATATATATATATGTGTATATCGTGAAGAGTTGCTGATCTCCCATCGAGTGGCTCCCCAGGTGGCGGATAGGGGAATTCTCACCATATATGGTTGGTACTGAGGAAATATAATAACTCGGGGCCTATACAGAAAATCCGCAATGTAGGAGGCGCAGAGAGCAATCATCTCGCCCATTAAACAAACCAAGTGAAGAATGAAAGAGAAGGAAATGAAACCTAAGGGCCAGGGGAAATTCAGTATCCCCAGAACCGGCACTTATAGCTCGGGAGCGGGCTTACTTGGGTCGTCATTATGCAACGTTCCTACATCCCTGGCGAGTAATCAGGCCCGGGTGTTCTCAAAAGCGCCTGGAAGAAATTTACAGAGGACGCTGGATGATTTAGCGCCCTCGCCAAGGGACAGGTCTAGTCCTTCAACATCGCAAGATAATACTCCTGATCCATTTGCGAGAAGCACTGTTTCAAACAGGTCACCTAGAAGAACAGCATCGGAAGGAGACATCTATACACAGCGCTGGAAATCCATTTGCAAAAGTACTTGTGTCGAGGACAACCTCCTAAAAGTGGCACGGATGGTGAGAAGATAGTGCAAAAGCGTTGGCGATAGCTCAAACACTAGAAAGATTATACGAGACATTAGTGCCGCCTTATGAGACTTTGTATCACGAATGCTGCTCGAAAGAAAACAAACTACGCCTTGCATGGAAACAGATAAAATAAGTGTTCTAAGTGTCACTTCATCACTGGAGGCACGCAACACTGTGACACAAACATATATGTCTCTGCAGGAAACGATCAAGAAACCACAAACAGGTAAAAATGTCGGGATAAATGAAAATGAAGGGGGAAAAATGATACAAGACAACTGCAGGACGCAAGCACACAGATTCAGCTGATGGATCTCAGCTACAAAGGATTGCAGGCATACACGAAATACTCAACAGAGAGGACAGTTGAAAAAATCTAGTACAGGTATTAATCAATAACTAGCCAGGAGAAACGTACGTAAAAACTGAAACTAAGAAAGAAGACTAGGCACAGCAAAAAAACAGAGTGCTGGTAATTCATGTGCCATCCGAAGCCGAAATAGCCACCGAGAATGAAATACAAATTCCTAGGGAAATCCAACCTCTTCCAATCGAATCTGGCGGCATTATACGCGTGCAGACAAGTGCAGTCTTACTCACAGAAGAAAACTTGGAACGGGAGTAGCACGTTCATACATATATAGTAGGAATTGATGGATGGAAGGATAAAAAGAATCTCACAGAAGAAACCCTAAGAGTTTTTTCAAAACTCTTCGAAACTTCCCCGAAAATCTTCCTGGAGGAAAAGGAATGTGCCTTCACATTCGGAACACCCCACCAAAACCTGGATACTCCAATTCAGAAAGTCTAGGAATACTTTGGACACAAAACGGACACCAAGTTTTCATTAAAAGTTTCTCGAGATCGAGATCGTAAAAAGAAAAATATTCCAAGGGCGATGAGCCTTCAGGAGACAGTGATCGAAAATGCTATAGAGACGAAAAACGATAGGTAAAGACCATGACGATTACACCGAATGAGCCAAATATAAGTTATGTTGGAATGCTTAAGAGTCTAAGAAAAGATATCAATGTCAGAAAGATCGGCGTTCAAGTGCACAGGGTACAGAAATCTTCCGACAATACGAAGATACAAATACAATTTACCTGCATGGAAGATGAAAGCACACAGTCTTTCAAACAGCAAGTAGCGAGTAAGGAGAATCAGGCAAAGCCGAGGTACTATCAAAGACAGGAACCATAGTAGTTCGAGACTTAGATCCGGATGTCAAAGAAGATGAACTGGAAGAAGCTGTTAAAATGGTAATTGGTGAATTCGATACCATAGAGACATGAATTATGGGGAGCATGATCAATAGGGGGCTTAAGCATGCTTTTATTACTATGCCAGAAACTGATATGAGAAAGATGCTTCATCAAACCCGAATTTACGTTGGCTGGAACAGCTGTCAAATAGAAGAAAAATTTGCACTAAAACGATGCTTTAAGTGCCTAAAACTTGGCCATGTGGCAGCGAAATGTCTCAACAAGGAAGATAAAGGGAAAGCATGCTTCAAATGTGGACAAAGCGATCACATAGTGAAAGATTGCAGAAACTCTCCTAGGTGTCTGGAATGAGATTCACATGAACACAGAATGGAGAGTATGCTATACCCAGTGTATGCGAGATATATAAACGAGATAAGGAGTAGAAGGAAAGGACTCGAGAAGGATAGACGAGTGGACCAACAATGAACATTAAAACTCTACAGCTTAACTCAGCGAGAAGCACTATGGCGATGGACTTGGCATACAATTACGCAGTGACTCATGGTGTTGATATACTAGCTATTTCCAAACCAAATACCAAAACATTACACAAGGCA
The DNA here is from genome assembly GCA_963920215.1 of Nineta flava. Lineage (NCBI taxonomy): Eukaryota > Metazoa > Arthropoda > Insecta > Neuroptera > Chrysopidae > Nineta > Nineta flava. Next base: position 78,403,655 of record OY986040.1, read on the forward strand.
GGATGGTTGGCAGACAAATCTGGAGATGTCACTATCATGATAATAAACCAACTACTCGACATCAGTGGCTTTGGATTGAATGATGAAGGCTTGATTTGGGTTAAAGTGTGCGGAATAACTTACTATTCATGCTACATCTCACCTAATTGTGAAATAAGTGAGTTTGAACGTTTTCTGGGTAGAGTCCAAGGCAGTATAAAGCAAGTGGGAGCCAAGTGCATAGTGGGTGGAGACTTCAATGCTAAATCTACTATATGGGTAAATAAAGTTGGCGATAAGGGAGGAACTATTCTTCTACTCTGGATTGCAGGTAATAATCTAATACTGCAAAATCAAGGGAACGAACCAACCTTTAGGAGAGAACTTATAGCTAAAAAGATCAGCAACTGGCAAGTCCTAGAAGAAGAAAGTCTGAGCGACCACATGTATATCTACTATGAAGTGAAAGACGATACCAAAAAAGTAGAAACAGTAGTGAAGAGAAAATTGTGGATTGGAAAATAGATAGTAATAGCATGGAAATCTTTGCACAAAATTTCAAAAATGGAATGGCAATTAGGAAAAACAAGATTGAACCACTAACGGCTCAAAGTTTAGCCAAAGAATGTACAAACGCTTCCAATAATTCGTTTTTCCCAAAAAAGAGACCTCCAGAAGACAACCAGTATATTGGTGGATCGAGGAAATAGCAAACCTACCCAAAACCTGCCTGCGGTCCAAGAGAATAATTGTAAGAAGCAATCGTAATCAAGGTCTCCCATTTTCACAAAAAGAGAGCCATAACGCTAAGTATAAAACGCATAAAAGGGCACTAAAAATCGCCATCTCTAAGTCGAAACAAGTTGCATAGACGAACATTTGTGATGAAATAGACGAAGATATATGGGGAACATGTACCCTAGAGTCAAGCAAGACGATGTAAGACAGATGGAGATTGCGAAGGAACTTTTCCCAAGTACCGAAACGACACCAAAAAGGGGAGTTATACCACCGGATTTCTCACTGCCTCCAATTGAACCTGAAGAGCTAACAACAGTAATATCTCAAATAAAGAACAAAAAGGCAGCTGATCCAGATTGAATACCACCAGAAGTGGTAAAGGCAGCAGCTATGTCAGAACCTGACACCCTTCTGCACGTTTTTAATTCACTTGTAAAAAGGGTAATTTTCCCGCACAAATGGAAGACGGCGCAATTGGTTCTTATCCAGAAACAGGACTATACTAAATTCAGACCTATCTGTCTACTAGATATATTTGAAAAACTGTTTTGAAAGAATTATAGCGAACAGACACTATCATGAAATAGAACGAAGGCTATACGACTACCAATACGGGTATAGGAAGAGCCGGTCTATTACTGATGCAATGCAAGAGGTGCTGAAGGTCGTGAATGGCGTTAAATCAAAAGCTTCAAACAACCGGGAACTCTGCGTAATGGTTACGTTAGATATCCGCAATGCTTTTAACTCAGCATCGTGGGGAAGGAATCATACTGGCGCTCTAAAACATAGAAGTATCTACATACCTTCGCTGAATAATATCAAACTATCTTTTGATAAGGTCTATACTTGTTGGGTGGGGCATGAGCATGCAAATGGAAAGTGGAGTACCACAAGGTTCTATTTTGGGACCGATTCTGTGGAACATCTTTTATAATTCAGTGCTCACAATAGAAGGACCTCCCGGAGCAACTATAATCGGATTTGCTGATGACACAGCCGTTATTTGCAAGGCAAAAACACAGCTGGAACTAGTCAGTAACACTAATTGAGTTTTGTCTAAGCTGTCGGCAGCAAGAAGGGGTTGAAATTGGCAGCGGAGAAGACAAAAGCTCTAATACTCTATGGAGGAAGGTAATTTAAAAGAGCCACTCTACAACTAGAAAATGTAGTGATCGAAACAAAACCGCGGCTTAAATACCGGTAGTTTTCGATTACAACTGTAAAATGAAGGCATATGTGGTAGCACGTAGCATCAAAGCTGAAAAATTCGTACTGGCATTAAGCAGAATTATGCCAAACCTCCGAGGACCAAAATTGTCCAACAGGAAGACTCTTGCGAATGTGTTCTATATGCTGCGTCCATATGGAGCCAAGCTACGAAATGGGAAAAATATAAGTGCCTCGTATCTGGGGTGCAACGAAAGATGGCACTCAGGATATGCTGAAGTATTCGTACTGTATTTACGGAAGCAGTATTGGTACTGGCCGGAATTCCACCCATCGATCTTCAAATTAAAAAGAGATCTCTTCAGTACCAAACTGCCAAAGGGATAGAAAGCAACGCTGACTGAGAGATACTTACCGAATGGCAACGAAAATGGGCAACGGAAACCGAAAACGGACCATGGACACGGTTATTGATACCAGATCTTGCAAAATGGGTAGGACGCAACCACGGGCTGATGAATTTCTACCTCTACCAATTGCTGAGTGGTCACGGATGGTTCAATAGCTATCGGAAACGCTTCCACCTCCATGACAGTGACTTATGCCGAAGATCACGTGTTCTTTCAATGCGAAAAGAGGAGATCATTAATAGAAGCAGCACATAATACAGCAGGCCTCACAATAACTAGCCAAACTTGTGTGGAATTCATGCTTATTAGTCAGGATACGTGGAGTATTGTGGATACTCTTGTGCGAAACATCGTACAAGAACGAAGCAAGGAAGAAACGGAAAGAGGCTGAATGGAGCACGAGTTCTCTTTTCTCGAAGTAATGCTCACGTGGTCCCAGGAAAATGTGAAGTTAAGAGATGAGGTTTTAGTCAGTAGGAGTCTGACACTACCCCATGGGTGTCCATGAGGATTTCCTTCTAAACTAAACCTTAAATAAATAAATAAGTAAATAAATAAAATAAGTATGTACAAATTAGATTACAACGGAATTAGTTTCAATCGACATCATGTGGCATGAGGTATCTGTTCCTGAAGAGCAACGTATTTGCATCAAAACGGCCCAGTTCGTTGATTTCCGGGAACGGGTTTGTGCGGGATGATTGGAAGAAGGATTTAGTGGTTGTTTGGATAAATGTTCGGATAGTAGGGTGCCCAGTTTCTCAGTGGAGGGTTTCAGCCGGATATCGCAGGGGGGCGATGTTTCAACCGCTCGTCCAATCTACTCTTAATGTTGAGAAGTGGGTATGCAAAGGATGCGTTTCCAAGGGCGAGACGTTTTTTAACGTTCTTCGTCCAATTCAACTGCCTTTGAAGAGTTAGTCCCAGATACTCAACACTTTGAGTCTGTTGGATTACCGTGTTAAACATCTTCAGTTCAAGTGGGTAAGAAGAAAATTTAGTCTTCTTTTTGAACAAGACGGACTGAGTCTTCGTAGGATTAATTTTGATTTTCCACTTCTTGAAATAGCTTTCAAGCATGGATAAGCGAGACTGGAGGGAGCTCGAAACAAGTTTCGGCTGCCAGGAAGTGCAGTAGGTTGCTCTATCGTCAGCAAAGAGGGCCGTTTCGGTAGCTCGATCTTTCGGGTTATCATTTATGTAATATAAAAAGAGGCGGAGTTCTAGCAAGGAGCCTTGATGTACACCAGCCTTTACACGATATTGGTTCGATGTACTTTGTTGGAGATGAATTCGGGAATTTCGGTTAGATAGGTAGGAAATCAGGAATTTCAGGATATAGGTAGGTATGTTGAATTTGGAAAGTTTATGGATAAATCCATCGTGCCAAACTGTATCAAAATCTTTTTCGATGTCCAAAAGGACCATCCCTGTGGATTTATTCCAGTAAAATTCAGAAGAAATATGATCAGTGAGTCGGTGAAGCTGAGTCACTGTTGAGTGTTTCGATCTGAAACCAAACTGTTGGGGAATCAATTGTCCGTGGATATCTTCATGCGACTGCAGCCGGTTCAAAACTACTTTCTCCATGACCTTGCTGAGAGATGGCAGCAAACTGATCGGTCGGTAGCTTAAGGGCGACTTAAATTGCTTTCCAGGCTTCGGAATAGCTAGCACTTTGGCAGCTTTCCAAAGTTCAGGAAAATAACCAAGTTCCAAGCACGCAGTATAGATGTAACTGAGCTGTACAACCGTCTTCCGGGGAAGATAGCGGAGCACAACGTTAGTTATTCCATCATCGCCGGGAGCCTTCCTACACTTAAGTTTGCTTAAAATGTTTGAAACCTCCTGAGGTGATATGCATTCGACTTCGGTTGGGTTAATGATGGAAGAGCGAATATTTTCCAAAGATTCGGACACCAAGCGGGCCGTTTCTTCATCGTGATATTCGTCGCCACCTGTTAAACTGTGCGCCTTAGAGAAGGTGTCAGCAAGAAGTTGAGCTTTGTCTGAATCTGAGTAGAGATACCCATTTTCTGACAAAAGAGGGGACAGTCTGTTGGAACGTTTACGCAAATTTCTAGCAATTGTCCAAACACTGTTGTCACGAGTGGTCAGAGCCGAAATCCTCTCGTCCCACATTTCATCTCTGGTGCTCGACTCTTCCTCGAATATTAGCTGACATTTGCTTCATTGCGTCATGAAGCTCAAGCAGCATAACTCTTTGCCAAAATTTACGTAGTTTGTTCCGAGTCCGTATAAGTCGTAGTGTGTCATCATCTAATTTAAGTTGAAAGCCGAAAGATCGAGTTTTCTTAGGGATAGATTTTTCGGTAGTAGCTACGAGATTTCCCATCAGTATACTAACCTATAAATCTATCTGTTCGGTTCCAATCCGCTTTCTCAAAGTCCAGCCGGGTCTGCAAAGTTACTGCACCCCTCATTTCACCTAGGGTGAAAGTGATACGGGCGATGGTCGCTCTGCAAATCCAAGTGAACATCAATATTCGACAGAAGGTCACAATTTTTGAGTATCGCTAAATCGATGGTTTGGGGTAGGCGGTGGGCAGCATCAGGGTAATACGTGGGTTCCTCAGGGTACGCAACAATGAAGTTACGTTTGAGAGAGTGTGCAAAAAGTGCATTCCCGCTAGAATTGTTAGGCATACAGTTCCATGATATATGGCGCGCATTATAATCACCCATGACCACAGCGCGATCATGGGTCCCTAAAACGCGATCAATATCTCTTCCCTGTGAGAGTCTATCAGGGGGTTTGTGTAAAGATTTAACTTTATAACTACCACTATTAGCCGAAATAAGAATTGAGATGGCTTCAAGACTACCATCTTCAGGAGGCAAGAGAGAGTAGTGGACATCGTGTCGAACGAAAAGAGCAACGCCCCCACCATTTTTGGTGGCTCGGTCGCAGCCATAGGTAAAGTACCCTGGGATTCTAGTTCTCTTGTCCAGCTTTAACCAAGTTTCGCTGATGGCTGCAACATGGATTTCATGCTTTTGGAAAAATGAGTGAAGCTCTGGAAGTTTGCGATGGAGACTTTGAGAGTTCCACTGTAGAAATCGGATTTGGGACCTAGCAGAAAGATGGGGTGCCATTTTCGAATAGGTGAGCAGTCATCTTGAAAAACACGAAGAGTTTTTCGGAGTTCGAATTGCACGATTTCCATGCAATCCCCACTTCTATCCTGAGTTTCAGGATGGTCATGAAGTCAAAAGCGTTGTTCTCCGTTGGAGTTGGAGATGCCGGGGATTCTAGGGCCTCGGACAAGAAAGGGTTGAAAGGTGATAGAGGGGTGTTACACAAAATGTCGATTACCTCCTTTTCTGAATTCTTCTTAGGGAACCACGGATTGGTAGATGGTGCTGGAACGTACTTCGTTGAAACCGATGGTGATGATGTTGGCTTCCTATTGACTGGAACTCTGCTTGGCTTGTTGACCTCTTTTGCGTGAGGGAGGGCCGGGAATTCCCTGGCCTGAAGCGATGGTGGTATTGGGCGGCCTTGCGCCTCGCTCCTACTGCTGCTGAGCGGGATGCTACCGTCACCACGTATGTCTTGCGTGCGGGACAGTTCATAGAACTGGCCGGGTGCGAAGCGCTACAATTGCAGCATTTCGCAGGATCCAACCGCGGGACTGTGCATTCTCGTGATCCGTGGTTTTCACAACACTTCACGCAACGCACAGTTCCTCGACAGTTCCGTGAACCATGCCCGTATACCTGACAGCAGTAGCATTGAATGGCTCCCCGCTTGTTGATGTATTTTTCTATGCCAACTCTGACACCACAAATCCACTTTACGTTGAGGACGCTTAGTGCTTGCGTCCCCTTTAGGCTTAAGGCCGCAACATCGTAATTATATAAATTGCCATATAAATATTATATATATAAGTAAACTACCTTGTAGAAAACATTAATACAAATACTTTTTTGTCTGTTTATTAACAAATTAATTAATAGATTGTTGATTAATATTGGGGTAAAAACTATTGCACTTCAACCCTATGGTCCATTCTTACAGACATATATAAACATATATATATACACATATATATATATATATATATATATATATATATATATATATATATATTGTGACGGTAGTTTCACCACCTTGGAATCAACAAGGTGATGGCTAGCCGACAAATTGTAGCACCAATTGTAGAAACAAAAAAAAAAACAAAAATTATGTTGGGCACCAGGTTTTATACCACTCACGAATTCGACACGGCAGCTCATTAACCCTTGCTCTGGGTGGCAGGTCAAAAAGGTGGACACTCGTCTGATTGTTACGAATAATGAAAAAAAATAAATTACGAAACAAAAAAAAAATTTATTTACGATAACAAAAAAAAATAAAATATTTAACAAAAAAATAAAATAAAACTCGAATTTAACAATAAAAAAACTATCGAAAATGACAAAAAAATTTAGTCAATACAGTACCCGAACATGTTAACGTGAATCGATTAAAACAACAAAAAATAATAATGAAATTAAACAATAAAAAAAAACACAATTCGAAAAAAAAGAAATTTACTTCGCAATACGATTTAAAACAAAATTTTTCACATAAACACGCTAACACGCAAAAAACAAAACCAAACCTCGCTCGTAGTAACGTTCTCGATAAAACAAAAAAATCCAAAAATCACGATAAAAATTTTAAAAAAAATTACAATAATGTTCAACAAAAATAATAGTTTAGCGGTTTAAAACAAAATGCAGTATCAACAATTTAACAGTTACGATACGAATCGTACGGCTTTCGAAATTAGTCTTCTTGTCCCTCGCAAAGTCCGTCACAAGAAAACAAACAAAACAACACACAAACAACACTGTTATTTTCACATTTTTTAAATTCCTAAAATTTGTTTGTCACTAAATGTTTTAAATTTTAACACCAGGACCGGATTTAGGAATAGTAAATTTTTTTTTTTTATATGCCTTAATAATATGATGTTGCAGATGCTACTTTGTATTTCAGCACCCAGCAATAATTCATCCAATAACTCAACATAACGATGCATTATTTCATCTGGAATATTCATAAAATTTCAAATTCGTCCCCTTTACCTAGATCGAGGTAAAGGGGACGAATTTGAAATTTTATTTCAAAAACCTAGAGTTCTCACTAATTATCATTCGATAATAGAATGGAATATTCATGATCATTTTCATCCATCGTACAACAGAAATATGCCTTGTCTAATTGTTCATCATAACTCGAACTTTTATTTTAACGATCACCAATTCGACAAGTCCATAATACGGGACTGTTATTTTTTTTAAATTCCAACAACAATTTTTATGTAATTTTTTAAAATGTGTTTTTTACAAATATAGCAACCAGTTGACTAGCGGTAGTGGATGTTACAAACCTCCATACGGTGTACGGCTCCTCGTACACCATTCTCACCTCCATGTCGATGATCGATGATTGAGCGAGGTCGGTAATGATTTAATGTGTGCTAATAATCTTAAAAATAGAAATTCAATATAATTACAATTGTCAATGTCAACAGCGACATCGGATTTCAAAGCCGTTCTCTTCGTTTCTGGCCCCGGTGTCCATCAGGTGAAACCAGCGACCAGTCGCGTCGAATTCACGTCCATAATCCAAAAAAAAATTATAAAAATACAGACATTCATCGAACAGTTGAACACTTTTCAACCGTTACAATATATATATATATATATAAATATATGTATATATATTTTTATATATATATATAATATATATATATATATATATATAAATTTTACAGATGGTGATTTTCGACAACTATCAGCTATGATCGATGGACATTTTTGCTTTACTATAAAGCTGAAAGTGAAGCAGACTGAAAGTGATGCTAGAAAAATGCGGATTTTGGCATTCGACATGAACTTGCTTGAAACCGACGGAAAAAATCAGAAAACTTAAATTTTTTCGTTGAAACTCCTCGGAAAATCGAAAAAACACCCCCCAAAATAACGTTTTTCTGTTCTTTATATGCTAGAAAGATGGAATTTTCACCAATAGACCCGAAATAAAGTCAAGTCAACAAAATACTTTGAAAAATTTCATTTCCTACATCGCACCCCCTCACGAAAATCAGGAAAACAACCGTAGAATTGCCAATTCACTTCAATTATAGTTAGAGAGATGGGATTTTCTTTTTAAAGTTAAATTAACAGATTACTTTGCAAAATTACATTACCTACATCGGAAACCTCCAAAAATGGGAAAAACACCCCTTAAACTGCCTTTTTCACTTCTATTCATGTTAGAAAGATCAGGTTTTTTCATTCGACGTGGACCGGGTTTAAATAGTAGGATTATTTTATAAACGTAAATTTGTCCATCGTTACCCTTCAAAAATGGGATAAACACCCCTAAAACTACCCCTTTTCTTGTATATATGCTAGGAAGATGCAGTTTTTTATATTCGACGCTAAACAGCTACGTGGAACTGGATTAAATTAACAGGATTATTTTATTAGAGTAAATTTTCCAATCGCAACCATTCACAAATGGAAAAAACACCCCTGAAAGCACCCTTTTTCGTATCCTTTTTGCGTAGCGTTTTGTGCGAAGCCTTTGGCTTCGTATTTTTAAGCCTTACAAAAAGGATTAATATCCGACCAAAAACATAAATGTAAGAAAGGGCCGAGTTTTCGGGAAAATCCTTAATGTAATAGTTCCTTCTTAAAAAGTGATGATATGAAAGTAAGGACCGAGCTATTTACAAAGTAAATAGCTCTAGACTTTATATAATAGTTCCTTTTTAAAAAGTGATGATATGGAAGAAAGGACCGAGCTATTTACAAAGTAAATAGCTCTAGACTTCATATATTAATAGTTGCTTCATAAAAAGTGATGATATGGGAGAAAAGACCGAGCTATTTACAAAGTAAATAGCTCCAGACTTCATATAATAGTTGCTCTTTAAAAAGTGATGATATCCCATTAAAGAGCCGAGCTATTTACAAAGTAAATAGCTCGGTAAACTATTAACTAAAACAATTAATGAGGGGTAAATTGATTAAATGTAAGAAAAAATTTGGTTGAAATTTATTTCGTAAGTTTTCTCTTAGTATGTTTTTAAAATTTTATATAACGTGGCAAGTTATTTTTTCTGATACTAAGGGAAAACTTCTTAATTTTAAAAACATACTAAGGGCAGACTTCAAAGTAGCCTTGCAAAAAATAAAATAACTGGATGGCAATACATTAAGCTCAACGCATATCTCCAATACTTGGAACATTCAGTGAAAACCTGAAAAAGTGATAAACATGGCGAACTTAGTGCTGAAGAATTAATTAAGTGCTGTATCAATTCTTGCAATCAGAAACTGTCTCTTAAACTAATTCGAGGAAATCGTTTCCCCGTGTACTGGTGGAACTCTCACTTAACAAACCTTAGAAAGCTCTGCTTGAAGGATAAGAGGCTTGCCACGAGAACTAATCGTAAAAAGAATCTTTCAATTGAAACAAAACAAAGTATTAGACTTCGATATACTATGTCAAGAAAACCAGCAATACTTGATGCAAAAAAAAAAAATTGCTGGAAAGATTTATGCCAAGAGGTTAATAATGATATATGGGGCTTAGGCTACAGAATTGTGCCGAAGAAGATTTATATTCTTCCACCAGTAAAACTGAGCGATGAACACCAGTTAATTATAGCAAATCAGCTTTTTCCAGATAAGCCTGAACATATGGTTAATGTTGACGGTGATAACCTTGAAGTACCACTATTTACTGAGGAAGATCTTACGCGAGCCATTTTTAAAATAAAAGACAAGAAGGCCAGTTGAACGGATAGACTTTCCCCGGAAATTGTAAAGGCTACTGCAAATTATCTGCTTAATGACTGTCTAGCTATATTTAACAAATTGCTGAAAAGAGGCTAATTCCCAGAAATTTGGAAAGAAGCTAAATTGGTTCTTATCGATAAGAAAAAACAGCCAAACCAACCGCAAACTTACCGACCCTTGTGCCTACTAAATGTATTCGGTAAGCTCTTGGAACAACTGATTATTGCCCGATTAGTAGAAGAAATCGATGCAAAACAGCTACTATATGAGCATCAAAATGGCTTTAGGAGCAACCACTCTACCATAGACGCCTTGAAACAAGTAATTGGAGAAATCGAAAGAATAAAAGACAAGGCTCCAAATAATAAAGAATTCTGTCTCCTTGTTACTCTAGACATTCGTAATGCATTTAATAGCGCACCATGGGAGGGTATAATGAACGCACTGAAACAAAAAGGAATATCACCTTACCATATAAATATGGTGGCTTAATTGTGGGTGAAAAAACCAGGAAACAAGTATCTTGTGAAGTTCCACAAGTGTCTATGCTTGCCTCAGTCCTCTGGAATCTATTCTTTGACGATGTCTTAAGAACCGAAACACCCGATGACGTCAAAGTAATTGGATATGCTGATGATACTGCCGTAGTAGTGAAAGCTAAAACGAGACAAGGTTTAGTTAGCAACAGCAACTATACCTTGTCTAAAATATCAAAAGCGATCAAGAAAAAAGGATTAACATTCGCTGCTGAGAAAACTGAGGCGGTAATATTATACGGTGGTAGAAAACTAAAAACTTTACTGGTAGAGGTGAATGAAATTCAAGTAAACACTAAAGACTGTGTCAAATATCTGAGTATGATGCTAGCCCACAACCTAATTATGAGAGCTCATATACTCTACTGCTCAAGTAAAGCAGAGAAAGCTGCAAAGGCACTTACTCGACTCATGCCCTCGGTAGGAGGTCCTAAATCATCCGTTTGAAGAATGATTTTGTCGGTAGCCCACTCAATCCTTTTATATGCTGCCCCTGTATGGAAAGACGCTCTTCGTAAATATAACAACGTTCGCAACTTAGAAAAAGACACAAAGACGTGCGGTACTGCGTGTATGCCCTGCGTATAGAACTGTGCCTACAGAAGCTCTACAAGTTATAGCAAGTATAATACCCGTACAATATTTGGTCAGCGAACGCGGCAGCAGCTTTCACCTTAAAAACACTGATAGTAACACTTACTACAATCTGTAGCAGAATGAGTGGCTAAAAGATACAGGCAAAGCTAACTGGACAAAGAAAATTATTCGAATATTTTACCTTGGTGTCAGAGAAAACATGGTGAGGTAGACTATTTCCTAACCCAAATTTTTAGTGCACATGACTGTTTTGGTGAATATCAATATAGGTTTAAGCACAATGACATCAGTGCTTGCGCAACGTGGCAAGTAGTAGACACAGTAGAACATACTGTGTTTATGTGCAGAAGATGGCCGATTCACAGGCTTAATGTCAACAATAGGGTTGGAGCTGAAATAAGTGTCGACAATCTCACAAGAATAATGATAGAAAGTGATTAAAATTTGAGAGAAGTGGCAACCTACGCAAGAATAATTATCCAGGCTAAAGAAAGAGAGGTGTACCGAAAGTAAACTCGGGCTTTCCATTACTGAAGAAATGCTTATGTGATGCCAGGATGGAAGGCGGGCCGGGAGAGGGTTTTTAGTGAGTAGGAGTCTCACACTACCACGCTTGTGTGGTGTCCATGATGGATTTCTCTCCTCTATAAAAAAAATATATATATATATTATATATATATATATATATATATATATATATATATATATATATATATATATATATATATATGTATATATATATGTATATATATATATATATATATATATATATATGTATATATATATATATATATATGTATATATAATATATATTTATATATACATATACATATATATATATATATGTATATATATATATATATATATATATATATATATATATATATATATATATATATAGATATATATATATATATTACCATGTATAGACAAAATTTTTTTTCATATGAAAATTCAACTAGTCGTTGTAAAGATTTAATTTTAGACATCTTGTTAAAACATCCATTTCAGAAAGCGAAAACATAATCTCTGAATTACAAATTTATTTGTTCTACTAATTTGAATGTTACTGAACATTTAGAAATATATATATATATATATATATATAAAATTATTGAGAAGGAAGTACTCATGGACACCCATGGGATAGTGTCAGACTCCTACTGACTAAAACCTCCTCTCTTAACTTCACACTTCCCTGGGACCGCGTGAGCATTACTTTCTTTATTACTTCATTAACTCGTGCTCCATTCAGCCTATTTCCGTTTCTTCCTTGCTTATATATATATATATATATATATATATATATATATATATATATATATATATATATATATATATATATTGACACCTTTGATATCGGCAATGGAGTAAGGGGCAGGACTGATATTGTGAAGCACGAAATTGACACTGGTGACACTCGACCTATCCGACAAGCAGCACGACGGTTACCATTAGCAAAGCGAGAAGAGGCCGAAATAATTATCAATGATATGCAGAAAGAGGTCATTATAGAACCATATAGCAGTCCGTGGTCTTCTCCAGTAGTGCTGGTCAAGAAAAAGGACGGTTCAACAAGATTCTGCGTCGATTATCGTCAATTAAATAATATCACTAAAAAGGACAGCTACCCTCTGCCCAGGATTGACGATAGCCTAGACACTCTTGCTAGATCACAGTATTTTTCAATATTGGATCTAAAGAGTGGTTATTGGTTCTGGATTTTGGCAGTTTACAGCCATGCCGTTCGGACTCTGCAATGCGCCAGCGACGTTTAAACGACTAATGGAGACCGTGCTGGCAGGACTATCCTGGAAAACATGCCTAGTGTACCTGGACGATATAATTGTCGTTGAAAAATCATTTGAAGACCACTTAAGGAATCTGAAGGAAGTATTTCAAGGATTGAGTAAAGCTGGTCTTAAACTGAACCCGAAGAAATGTCATCTTCTTCAGAGACAAGTGCAGTATCTAGGTCATATCGTTTCTCCTGAAGAAGTCTCTGTTGATAGTGAAAAAATAAAATCAATAGAGGAGTGCTCAAGGCCACGAAACAAGCATGAATTGCGAAGCTTTTTGGGACTATGCACTTACTATCGGCGTTTTGCACTGGTTTTGCTAACCTCGCGAAACCATTAACTCGTTTAACTGAAAATGATAGAAAGTACCTGGGATGAAGAATGTCAAAGAGCATTTCAAGCTCTGAAATATGCACAGTGTTCTGCGCCAGTTCTGAGTTATCCCTTGTCCAACGAATTTTTTATCTTGGACACAGACGCAAGTAATGTCGGGATTGGTGAAGTGTTGTCCCAGGTCCAGAATGGACAGGAAAGGGTCATATCTTACTTTAGTAAAACAGTGTGCCAAACGGAGTGCCAATGAGTCCTCGGTTTGTAGGACAACGGCAATTGATGAGAGATGGCTTCCTAAGGAACTCCAGAAGGACCAAGAAGCAGATCCAGATTTAAGGATGGAAATTGCATGGAAGACAAGCGCCAATAGACCATCCTGGGAAACAGTTTCTCCACATTCGGTGAATGTGAAAGCTTATTGGGCTCAATGGAACTCCTTAGCATTGGATGATGGTATGCTGGTCCGCGTGGTTGAGGATGTGAACGGGGACGTAAGGAAGAGAAAAGTTATTGTTCCTCAAAAGCGAGTAGTCGAAGTTCTGAACGAGATTCATGGCGGGACCTGTGGAGGACATTTGGGAGTCAATATAACTCTAGCCAAAGTTTTGGAACGGTTCTATTGGGTACACTACAAATCTGATATTCAAAATTGGTGTCGTAAATGCGCTGTGTGTGCAGCAAACAATGGACCCCAGAAACGTTCTAAGTATCCCACGCGCCAATACAACGTCGGAAACCCATTTGAAAGGATCTGACTCGGGAAATAAATACATCGTGGTTGTAATGGATTATTTTAGTAAATGGGTAGAAGCGTATGCAATGAAGAATCAGGAGGCTAGAACCATTGCTGATGTTCTAGTAAAGGAATGGATATGTCGATTCGGAGTGCCCATGGAGCTCCATTCAGATCAAGGCAGGAACTTTGAGTCGGAGTTATTCCAGAACGTTTGTACGACCTTGAATATCCACAAGACAAGAACAACAGCTTTGCATCCTCAGTCGGATGGAAGGGTGGAACGAATGAACCAAACCATCAACCGACACTTAGCCAAAGTGGTTTCAGATCATCAACGAGACTGGGATACGTTTTTACGCCTGTTTCTGTTCGCTTATCGCTCGTCGGTTCATGAAAGTACTGGTCAAATACCAGCTTGTATCATCATGGGAAGAGAACTTCGTTTACCCTGTGATATCATGTTTTGTCGTCCACCAGGAGACAACGAAGCTGGAGAAGACTATGTCAACACCCTTTGCAATCGTATGAGTGATGTCCACGATCGGGTACGCCACAACATCCAACAATCTAGCGATCGAATAAAGTAGTACTACGACTTAAAGGCTGAGAAAGGTGGTTATCAACCTGGAGATTCGGTATGGCTCTACAACCCACAACGCCGACGAGGAGTCTCACCCAAGCTACAGAACAAATGGGAAGGACCGTATGAGGTTGAGAAACGAATCAATGATGTCATTTATCGTTTGAAGAAGGGTCACGGAAAACCACGTACAGTCCATTTCAATCGGTTGGCCCCTTACGAAGAAAATAAAGAAACCTTCCGAGTCGAAAGGTCTAGGAAGGGGGCAGTGTAACGAATATTAACCTAGCAGTTGGCCACGTATTTTGGAACAAAACTAAGTTACCTGTGAAAGTGGAATTGAACAAATTACGTAATGTTTCTAGGACAACGAAATGTTGATATTGTTTTTATTATCAATACAAATGGAAATATATAGCAGTATGTGAAAGACATGCAAACGGTGAACACTATAAAAGAATACTATTGAAATTATAACTTTTGTAAATTATACACATAATATTTTAAATCGTCAATAAATTGTTATAGTGAAAAAGAATTTACTTCATTCAATAAACGAACCCGGGCAAACCGCTACAATATGTGTATAACCCTAATCTAATATAATATATAGCAGTGTCACTCACTGACTGACTCATGTACAAAAATTCTAAGGCACTTCTAGACATGCTATAAAGATGCGGTTTTTTGCATTCAACGCGAAATTGCTTGAAACCTACGGGATAAATCCGTAAACTTCAATTTTTTCATTGAAACCCCCTGAAAAGTCGTAAAATAACTGCCCTTTTCACATCTATTGATGTTAGAAAGATCGGGTTTTTCCATTCGACGTGGAACAGGTTCAAAATATCAGGATTATTTGAAAAACGTAAATTTTTCAAAAACGTAAATTGTTTGAGAGGTTGGGGTCTGCGCATAGATAGGTCACATATTTTTGAAGAGTAGCAATGAAAAAAATTAAGTTTATCGCATTAACATGGTAAGTAATTCGAAATTAATGGTAAGTAGGTACTTTATGGTTGTTGTATTGAAAATTATTGAGAATAATTTTTCTGGTCCAACACATGTTCTAATTTTAAGAACATTATTGAGGCAAATATTACAAAAAATATTTTTCGAAAAAATATTTTTCTCCTTGGAAAAAGAAGGCGTTAAGTGCAAAAAGAAAACAATCTAGTTTCGATTTATTTTTTAAACAAAGTTTTTGAGCGTTTCTGAGAAGTTTTTCAACGTTGCTAAGCAATTAGATATGATGATTCACGATGCAAGATAAAAGGGTGGAAATGGATGGATATTCCTACCTCGTGATGCCACTTAGAATTCACTGAAAACCGAAATCGAATACTGCAAAGCACTTTGTAACGTTTGTGTTAACGATAACGATAAAATCATATACTACTAAATATACACTTACTACATCACTATTACTACATTTAATTGTGAAAGTGCGAATAAATTATACATAAATTAGGATATGTCCAATATGGCTACTATATTCTACTAGAAAAGTTAGATTAGAACTGCAAATTTTTTTACTGTCGGATATGTTGTACCAAAATTGCGTGAGAGTCGACACGTGACCCAATTTCGCTCTTTTACCGACAAATAGAATTTTGTTATTTGTCATAGGTCGAATGCATGTTTGTACAAACACATTGTTTTCTACAATAATAATTATATAAATAACAATTGTCTAACAATTCTAATTACTACCCAAACAATAATAATGATACTGCATTAACAGTTTTTTTTTTTTAAAGTCGAAAATTGAAAGAAATTAATATCTGCTTTTGATTTAAAGTTTTTCTTATTTTTTTTAATAAAAAAATTGAAAAGAATTATTAGATATAATTTAATTAAAAATCAAAAGTCTATGTTGAATATTTTTGATAACATAAATACGCAAATAATTCAAAAAACAAGCTTGTTATTGTGTTGTTATGAATAATCTATATATCGTAAAATTATTGTACAGTATAGTACAAAATAGTACAGTATGTTAATTTTTTATTAATTTTATAAATAATCAGAACCTCCGACTGCGCCCATGGTTGTTGATAAACTAAATTATTCGAGAAACCTCGATGCAAAAATATATTTTCAAAAAAATATTACTTCGAAACAACAACCATGTTCTAGAAAGATCGATGGCAGGTATAACAAGGCGTGACCAGTGCTTATCCAGTGGCATTTGTACGATTAATTCAAAGTTTGACATTGTTTTGAAAAATTAAAAGAAATTTGATTCTCATTTTTTTTAAAAGCGATACCGCGGCATGGTATGTATTTTTCAAAACTTTTTTTAAATAATATTATTTTCTGTGAAGCGGAGCCAAGGCCAACGGCTGCCTCGGGGTTCAAGGCGGGGACCCCCTTGATAAAGAAAACTATTTAATTTATGGCGAAAAAAATTAATTTATACAAAATTTTCATAAATTTTAAGTTTAAAAAAAAAAAAAACGAAATTTTATTTCGAGATTTTTGGAAGGAATAAAACTTTTAAGAATTAAACTTTTAATTCCTGTTTTATTCCTGTTGATAAGGATTAATAAGATATGTGATGAAATTAGTGAGTTCATTAATTACGACCCAAAAGGACAATACACAGCTATAAATAGGATATGTGGTAGAAAAATACAAACAATAGAGGGGGTTATTAAAAATGAAAATGGTGATATTTTAACAGACACAAAGGAAATTCTAAATAGATGGAAAAGATACGTTCAAAACCTTTATCAGGACAATAACAGATCGTGAAAAAACCAACGGTTGATAGAAAAGAAGGTCCCAAAATTATAAAATAAGAGAAATTAAAAAGAAAGTATGCAATAAAAAAAGAAATGATTCAAGTATATAATGACGAAATATTAAGTAAATATTTATTTACTTAATATTCACAGAATTTATTAATACAATCTACGAAACAGGTCAGCTGCCAGAGGATTTTCTGAAATCGAGTTTTATCTCTATACCCAAAGTAAACAGAGCTATAAAATGTGAGAAATTTAGAACAATAAGTTTAATGAATCACAGTATGAAAACATTTACCAAAATTATAACAGAAATGGTTAAAAATAAACTTTCAGCGGGTATCGGTATGGAACACGAAATGTCCTATTCTCATTGGAAGATTGATTGAACGCAGTTTGGAAGTACAAAAGGGCGTATATTTATGTTTTCTTGATTATAGTAAAGCTTTCGATCGAGTAAATCACAATCAACTTATCCAAGTATTGAGGACCATAAAGATAGATAGTATTGACCTTAAAATTATATTAAATATGTATTGGGGGCAATCAGCAACAGTAATAGTACGCGATACTTGTACGGACCAAATAGAAATTAAAAGAAGAGTTCGGCAAGGTTGAATATTGTCTCCTTTGCTTTTTAACCTATATATAGAAACAATTTTCCAGGAGTTAAAGGATTTTGATGGTATCAAAATAGAAAAAGAAGATATGCAATTAAATGTAAAAAAGTAGTTCTCAATGGTAGTATCCAATAAAACAATTAAACCAATAACAGGCCTAAAGATAAATAATCAACTTATTAAATCAACAAGTAAAAAATAAACTTGTGTACCTCTTTAATATCTAGTGACGGAAAGTATGTGAACGAAATTAAAAGACGAATATTTATGGCAAAATCCAGTTTTAATGAACTAACAAAAAATTCTCTGTAATAATAACATAAGTATGAAAACAAAACAAAAAATAATACAAACATGTGTGCTATCAGTGTTAACATATGAGTGTGAAAGCTGGAACATTAATGAAGGCTTGTTTAAATCCTTGGAAGCATGTGAGGTTTGGTTGTGGAGAAGGATACTAAAAGTTAAGTGGAGCGATTATCAATCGAATGCAAAAATCTGGAAAATAGTTGGTTTAAGTCACAAATAAGAACCGTTATATATAAAAGACAGTAAGAATTATTTGGTCATATTTTAAGAAAAGGAGAATTGGAAGCTCTGGTAGTAATGGGGAATTTGGACGGTAAAAAAGGAAGAGGCAGAAGACGGCGCCAGCTTCATTCCTAATCTTCCGTTGAAGTGGCTAAATACTGAAAATATCATACATTTGTCGTATGACAGACAAAATTGGAAGAGTATGGTTGTCAACGTCTGTAAACAGACATGACACTAATATCCTCATGAAAATTTTCGTTTTTTTTAACTTAATTTTTTCCTCCATAAATTAAAAAGTTTTCTTTTCCAATTTGACCCCTATATCAACAAAACATATGCAAATTTATAAAAACGTAGTTGAAATCCAAAAAAATTCTAGAGAAAATAATTTAAATGAATTTTTCAAAGTGCGCCGCTTTTTTTGCTGTGTAGTGTGTATAATCCTTATATATACATATCCAATCAAAAACATAAATGTAAAAAAGGGCCAAGTTTTCGGGGAGATACTTTATATAATAGTTGCTCCTTAAAAAGTGGTGATATCCCAATTAAAATGTCCAGTTATTTATAAATTAAATAGCGAAAATTAAAATGTAAGAATGTAAGTGCAAAGTAAAATGAAAAAAAAATTTGGTTGAAAAAATTTATTTCGTAAGTTTTCTCTTAGTATATTTTTAAAATTTTATATCGCGGCAAGTAATTTGTTTTCTTTTGATTCAAATATTTTAAATTAAAACTTGCTGCTTTATGAAATTTAAAAAAACTTACGAAATAAATTTTTTTTTTCATTTTCAACACAGTGTTGAAAATGACCGCAATGGACGAAACATATGTCACAATTATTTTATCAATAATTTTTTGAATACAAATGAAAATTGGTGGTATATAGCAAAGTATTCTTTTTTTATTTTTACTTATTTTTGTTTTTTTTTTGTTTTGATAAAAAATTGTTATTATCGAGTGAAGGGAACTTCATTTGATAAGTTTGAGTGAAAATGCCGGATCTTAGCGTTGCTCAGGTTTCTAAAACTGTAACTTTAATTGAAAATGGGTACACTTACCATGAAGTGGCTCAAACATTACGAGTGTCCAAGTCTGTGATATTTCGCAATGTTAAACTATATATCGGCAGACTGAAGAATATACAAGACGTAAAGGACAAGGACGCAAAAGAGTAACAACAGAGAGAGACGACAGATTAATTGTAAGCAGTGCCTTCAGAAAGCGCACTTCGACTTCTTCCGAGGTACGAAAAAAGCTTCAGGAAGTTCGACAAGTAACAGTTAGCATCAAAACGATTAGAAGAAGATTTAAGGCGGCTGGTATAGGGGCGTACTTGCCCGCCAAAGCTTTGCTCGTTCGCACCGAAATTGGGATTATAACGCTTGGGGAAAAGTACTCTTTACTGATGAGTCTAGATTCTGTCTTAAGTCGGATGATGGAAGGGTCAAAGTGTGGAGATAACTTGGAGAATGATGCGCACAGTGGAACATTGATGGAAGAGAGCCTTATGGTGGAAGATCAGAAATGGTATGGGCGGTATATGCTTAGGAGCACGAACGGATCTACACATCGTAGAAAACGGGTCCCTAACTACGGCAAGATACGTAACAGTTATTTTAGAGCAGATTGTGATGCCTTTTGCCCTACTCATTGAGGATAATTTGCGTTCAATGCACGATAATGCTCGTCCTCACACTGCGGCGATAGTATCGTAGTATCTTACTGAGGTAGGAATCCAAGTTTTGGTGTGGCCAGTACACTCGTCAGACTTAAATCCGATAGAATATGTTTGGAATAAACTGGGAAAACAAATTAAACAAAGAAATCCAGCACCAGCTAACCTAAGGGATCTCAAAACTGCATTGGTTGAAGCATGGAACCTAATGCCACAAAATTTCATTGACAATTTAATAAAAAGTATGCCCAGACGGATGCAGGCAGTAATGATAGCAAGAGGAGGCAATACTACATACTGATTGTGTCACCCATTATGAAAAAAAACAGTGTTTAGAACAATATTTAACTTTCATTATGTTAGGTCAAAACTTACAATTACAGTACTGAGCTTACTGCCTCTAATTTGTTATTTTTTCGTTAAGTCTAATTTATTAGTGTTCATAAATGTTAATTAAATTAATTGATTCTATTCAACAAATTTTAAAAGCTTAAATAAATCTGTTTTCATATTAATTTTCCCCCTTTTTTTGCGTTCCTCTAAATATGTCCATGAGTGTATATATATATATATATATATATATATATATATATATATTTTTTTTTAAATTAAAGGTCTATAAAAAATCAATAAGTTAAAAGAAAATTTAATTTAATTAAATTTTTTCTTAGCTGTTTTTTTTTAATTTGTTTATAGCGCGTTATAAACAAATTGAAAAATTTGGGGTAAAAATTCAGTTAAAAAAATAATTTTCTTTTTCATTTTATAGATAATTTTAAGACCTTTCATTTAAAAAAAAAAATTATTCATCTAAAATGGAATGCACCTATAGAGAACCTGCATAAAGACTGGTGGCGCCTCTTCCGGTAATTTTTTAAGCTTATATGTGAGTACAAGCTGTTTGTAAACATACATTCTAATATAAATTTGTTCATAATCACATAAGTTTTTATTAATTATTACTTCATAATGTTTATAACATAATAAAAACTAGTCAAGATATACAAAAAAACTATGCCACCAGCATTTATTGTAGACTTATCATAGATTATATGGAAATAAAATTCCAATAACCTCTCGTCCTATACAAAATCATATGTATTCTTCTTACAAATCAGGAATATACCTCCTTCAGGAATGATCTCATTTAAATCCGAGTGCCACTGAGGGAAATCTAGTGATTTTTTGTGACTAAAAATAGAAATTTTTTTAAATTACTAGAGCTAGGGGTTCATATGATAGTGGATAGGTTTTCTTGGTAATAAAATATCTCTAGATGAACTGAATGTAACAATTATAGTTACATTTCTACACGCTGGACATTAGACCGACGAAAAAATAGAGAAAACTTTTTTTTTTTTAATTTTTATTTCCATTTAATTATACATCAATGAAAATAGAAACTTTTTATTATTATTAAAATCTTGTAATATATAAAAGAAACATTTATATTTATCATCACTAGCTGACACTTTTATCACGTTCATTACGTCATTCTTAACATTTTTCCATCGCGCATTAACACCAATATAAGCTAAATTAACCCAAGAATAAATTTAATTTATAGTATACAAAATTTCATGGAAAATTTTCTTGAATAATTCATCACTATATTTGTAAAATTGTACGAAATATAAACATGATCACATAAATTTAAACACTTTTGAGCACATGCAGTATCAATTACAGAATTAATTAATTCTCTGATAATCCAATTTGGCTACTTTGGTTGATTTAGCCAATTTTACAGATTTCAGCATATAATTCAACGAACACAAAAAATTTAAATCTAAATTCACAAATTATTATTATTTTAAACGATTTGATAATCTAAAAATAATATTGTCAACCTAAAAGTTTTAAATACGTTTTGACAGATGACGGTTGTTAATCGGAGACAATAATTTTTTAAATATCACTTTTAGTAATAATACACCAGATATTTGTTTATAAATTTTATGTTTTATGTATAATTTATATTTACTATTAATTATATATATTATATAGCGCCAAGTATAAAGTTTGTATTCTCTCACACAATAAATGCTAATCTTCGTCACCATGAACGCTCGTGTCTAATCATAAAGGTCACGCAGGTTCTCTATATATATCACTTCCGTCCTCCATATCTAATAACTTTGATTTAATGGCGTCGGCTGTCAACTCAATACCTGAATGTTCCACCGCCATGATCATCAGTTCAAATTTTTCAGGCAATCCTGCTAGCAGCAAGGAGCCGACCCGCTCGTCACTTATCTTGAATCCTGTATTATTCAATCGTTGACTTGTTTCTAATAGTGAAGTCACATATTGAGACATAGATTCACAATTTACTCGACGGATTGTAGCCATTATCATCAAATAGTTTTTTTAGCTTATGCTACAGTCCCATTGCAGTTGATTCACTCTTTATATGTACGAATAAACTGGGATCAATAGTTAAAACTATCTTGGCTTTTGCGTCGTTTGGATCGCCGCCGGTCGTGATGCACTGTTGCATTCCTTCCAATACGAGGTAGTTCTCCACTGCAAACGTCCAATCTTCATAATTTCCTCTTCCTCTTAGCTTTGCAATACTTGCAATAAGATTTGTCGTCATTTTTCACTATATTTCCACCAAAATTACTAAAAATTGCGTGCTAAGCACATAACCTATAATGAAACAAAATAATACTTGACAACGACTGATAGTTTTATTCATAGATAACTATAACTACAGAGTGATCATAGGTGACGCTACTAGTTACATTTTGTTATACATTCTAATAGTTTCCAATTTAATACGAGTAATATTCTGGTTAATGAATATTACAAGAATGGTAGATAAGTCAGAAATAAAACAAAACACTTAAAAAACTTAATTTAATTTATTTACTAGTTACTTAATTAATTTTGACTGAATTGATTGCTGAAATTTGAATAGACTTGATTGTTAAATATCGGATATAAAATATCCGATTCTAATTTAATTTACATTTTGACTGATTGTATTTAAATATACATGTTAAATCTTTTTTTGTAAATCTAAATCTAAAATCTGCTTATGAGTTGATTTACAATTGTTTTAATATGTGAAAATCGACTTAGTTAAAATATATTTGTGTTACACGCGCTATAATAATTTCTTCAACAAATGTATTTATGCTGATTTTGCAAAAGTTGCCTAGTGAGTTTTTTATTAAATAAATTTTGTTATTGCAAATTCTTTTGATTGCAAAATATATTCAATAACAATTATGCCATTAAACTTAAATAATTATAAAAAGGCTTTATCGAGTTACGCAACAATATCCCCGAAAACTCGGCCGTTTTTTACATTTACGATTTTGATCGGATATCACTGCTTTTTCCATGGCGTAAATATACAAAGCCGAACCCTTCGAATTAAGTAACGATTCGTACATAACGCTACGTGTATTGTTATACTTTGCGTTAATTTACGCTTCGCGTTACATAACTCTTTTTCTTTCTAAGTAGATTCACATTTACAAAGGAGACTTCCCAATCAAAAATATTTTTATTTCCTATTTCATATCTCCAATTTAAAAAAAATGAATTGGAAAATTAAGGTTTTTCAATTAAACCCGTAAGGTTTAAAGTATTCAACGTCGAATGCAAAAAACTGCATCCATCTAGCAGAGATAGAAGTAAAAAGAAATTTTTGGATTGTTTTTCCAAATTTCGAGATGCTTGCGTTGAGAAAATTAAAGTTTTTCGGTCGATTCGTCGTAAATTTCAAATTATTCTCCTTCGAAATCAAATATAATAATAACAATAATAATCGTCTATTGTTTAAAATTTAGTTATAAATGCCCATATCAAAACTAATGTAGAAAACATTAAAAGTTAAATAATAGCATCTTAAACTACTGTCATGTTAAATTATACGAAACATAAATATTTTTTCATTTTCTCTACAATATATAATGAGAATTTAATAATACAGTAGAACCTCAATAACTTAAACGTCGATAACGTAAAAATATCTATAAATTAAAAATTTTTGTATTCCCTTCTCCTCAGAACCCAAAACTTCTTTTAAAAGCCTCTATAACTTAAACGAATAATTTGGATATTGGTCCTCTGTAGCCAATAAAAAATTCGTTACGCAGGGCAGCATTAACTTAGCGAATTTCCTTAGAATACATAAATATCTCTAGCGACAATTTAAGTCTGATCAAAATGAAATATCGTATCTGATATCATTTTAGTATTTTCAGGGCCAATTTTATTAATACCAAAATGGCATACGCCAAGGAGAAAGGGGGGCATAAAAATAGAAGAAAACATAAAATATAAAATATCTCTCTTAATATTGAAACAATCGAAAAATGTATAACGAGTAAAGTTGTAAAAATCAAGTTTGCTACAATTCATCACCTTATCATTTTACTCAAACTCTAATGTGAACAGAGAATTTCAACTTTCAATCTTTAATTGTAAATATTTCTGTAACTATTAGTGTAACAATTATAAGAAACTAAATTACAGTAAAACTTTGTACCTACAACTTAACTACTGATAAATTTATCGATTTTCCAAATATTAAGGGTGATCCCTCTAAACCCCCTTTTCCCCTGGTCTGATTTTACCCATTACAAACTTGACCTTTCGAATACCAAAAGGACCTCAAATGCCAAATTTCATTCCAATCGGAATATAACTGTGACCACTAGAGAGTCCACAGACACATAAACTTATAGATGCTTAAATATATATATTATATATTTATATATATATATATATATATACATATATATACATATATATATATATCCGTTTCTACATTTGTCAAAAAGCCGGTTTCAGGCAGGTTGCTCGGAACCGCAATTTTTACCATATTGGTCGGAATTTTTTTTGAGTTTATTATTAGATAGGTTAGTGTTTAGCTTACGATTAAACCTTATAAAACCTAAAAAATATTAATTTGTTTATAAGTAAATTAGCAAAAGGTAAAATATATGATAACTCTCTTAAAAGTTAACGTATCGGATATTTTTTTTTTAAATTAATGGTCTATAAAAAATCAATAAGTTAAAAGAATATTAAATTTATTTAAATCTTTTCTTAACTGTTTTTTTTTTTTTAATTTGTTTATAGCGCGTTATAAACAAATTGAAAAATTTTGGGTAAAAATACAGTTAAAAAAATAATTTTCTTTTTCATTTTATAGATAATTTTAGGCCTTTCATTAAAAAAAAAATTTATTCATCTAAAATGGAATGCACCCTATTTATTTATAAAAATCTGTGGCCCCGTATTTAAATAATTGTCGAGGGCCTAATTTTTTTTAAGGGCTAAAATTGGGCACATTATTTTTAACATATAAAAGGCATACTTTGCCATTGTTAAAAAAAATTTAAGTAATTTTTAGATTTTTTATTTTAATTTAAAAGTTTTGCGTTTTTCGAACTTTGGGAATTTTTTCCTCGAATTCTAATAAACCGATTTTAATGTTTATGGGCTCATTTGTTTTCTTTTTTTATATAGAATTGAATAATATTCTATGTCATTTTTAAAATTTTTAGCTTTAAAAAAGGTATTAAGAAAAAACGCTTTATCGAGAGTTATCATATATTTTACCTTTTGCTAATTTACTTATAAACAAATTAATATTTTTTAGGTTTTATAAGGTTTAATCGTAAGCTAAACACTAACCTATCTAATAATAAACTCAAAAAAAATTCCGACCAATATGGTAAAAATTGCGGTTCCGAGCAACCTGCCTGAAACCGGCTTTTTGACAAATGTAGAAACGGATATATATATATATGTATATATATGTATATATATATATATATATAAATATATAATATATATATTTAAGCATCTATAAGTTTATGTGTCTGTGGACTCTCTAGTGGTCACAGTTATATTCCGATTGGAATGAAATTTGGCATTTGAGGTCCTTTTGGTATTCGAAAGGTCAAGTTTGTAATGGGTAAAATCAGACCAGGGGAAAAGGGGGTTTAGAGGGATCACCCTTAATATTTGGAAAATCGATAAATTTATCAGTAGTTAAGTTGTAGGTACAAAGTTTTACTGTAATTTAGTTTCTTATAATTGTTACACTAATAGTTACAGAAATATTTACAATTAAAGATTGAAAGTTGAAATTCTCTGTTCACATTAGAGTTTGAGTAAAATGATAAGGTGATGAATTGTAGCAAACTTGATTTTTACAACTTTACTCGTTATACATTTTTCGATTGTTTCAATATTAAGAGAGATATTTTATATTTTATGTTTTCTTCTATTTTTATGCCCCCCTTTCTCCTTGGCGTATGCCATTTTGGTATTAATAAAATTGGCCCTGAAAATACTAAAATGATATCAGATACGATATTTCATTTTGATCAGACTTAAATTGTCGCTAGAGATATTTATGTATTCTAAGGAAATTCGCTAAGTTAATGCTGCCCTGCGTAACGAATTTTTTATTGGCTACAGAGGACCAATATCCAAATTATTCGTTTAAGTTATAGAGGCTTTTAAAAGAAGTTTTGGGTTCTGAGGAGAAGGGAATACAAAAATTTTTAATTTATAGATATTTTTACGTTATCGACGTTTAAGTTATTGAGGTTCTACTGTATTATTAAATTCTCATTATATATTGTAGAGAAAATGAAAAAATATTTATGTTTCGTATAATTTAACATGACAGTAGTTTAAGATGCTATTATTTAACTTTTAATGTTTTCTACATTAGTTTTGATATGGGCATTTATAACTAAATTTTAAACAATAGACGATTATTATTGTTATTATTATATTTGATTTCGAAGGAGAATAATTTGAAATTTACGACGAATCGACCGAAAAACTTTAATTTTCTCAACGCAAGCATCTCGAAATTTGGAAAAACAATCCAAAAATTTCTTTTTACTTCTATCTCTGCTAGATGGATGCAGTTTTTTGCATTCGACGTTGAATACTTTAAACCTTACGGGTTTAATTGAAAAACCTTAATTTTCCAATTCATTTTTTTTAAATTGGAGATATGAAATAGGAAATAAAAATATTTTTGATTGGGAAGTCTCCTTTGTAAATGTGAATCTACTTAGAAAGAAAAAGAGTTATGTAACGCGAAGCGTAAATTAACGCAAAGTATAACAATACACGTAGCGTTATGTACGAATCGTTACTTAATTCGAAGGGTTCGGCTTTGTATATTTACGCCATGGAAAAAGCAGTGATATCCGATCAAAATCGTAAATGTAAAAAACGGCCGAGTTTTCGGGGATATTGTTGCGTAACTCGATAAAGCCTTTTTATAATTATTTAAGTTTAATGGCATAATTGTTATTGAATATATTTTGCAATCAAAAGAATTTGCAATAACAAAATTTATTTAATAAAAAACTCACTAGGCAACTTTTGCAAAATCAGCATAAATACATTTGTTGAAGAAATTATTATAGCGCGTGTAACACAAATATATTTTAACTAAGTCGATTTTCACATATTAAAACAATTGTAAATCAACTCATAAGCAGATTTTAGATTTAGATTTACAAAAAAAGATTTAACATGTATATTTAAATACAATCAGTCAAAATGTAAATTAAATTAGAATCGGATATTTTATATCCGATATTTAACAATCAAGTCTATTCAAATTTCAGCAATCAATTCAGTCAAAATTAATTAAGTAACTAGTAAATAAATTAAATTAAGTTTTTTAAGTGTTTTGTTTTATTTCTGACATATCTACCATTCTTGTAATATTCATTAACCAGAATATTACTCGTATTAAATTGGAAACTATTAGAATGTATAACAAAATGTAACTAGTAGCGTCACCTATGATCACTCTGTAGTTATAGTTATCTATGAATAAAACTATCATTCGTTGTCAAGTATTATTTTGTTTCATTATAGGTTATGTGCTTAGCACGCAAGTTTTAGTAATTTTGGTGGAAATATAGTGAAAAATGACGACAAATCTTATTGCAAGTATTGCAAAGCTAAGAGGAAGAGGAAATTATGAAGATTGGACGTTTGCAGTGGAGAACTACCTCGTATTGGAAGGAATGCAACAGTGCATCACGACCGGCGGCGATCCAAACGACGCAAAAGCCAAGATAGTTTTAACTATTGATCCCAGTTTATTCGTACATATAAAGAGTGAATCAACTGCAATGGGACAGTAGCATAAGCTAAAAAAACTATTTGATGATAATGGCTACAATCCGTCGAGTAAATTGTGAATCTATGTCTCAATATGTGACTTCACTATTAGAAACAAGTCAACGATTGAATAATACAGGATTCAAGATAAGTGACGAGTGGGTCGGCTCCTTGCTGCTAGCAGGATTGCCTGAAAAATTTGAACTGATGATCATGGCGGTGGAACATTCAGGTATTGAGTTGACAGCCGACGCCATTAAATCAAAGTTATTAGATATGGAGGACGGAAGTGAAGTTGGTCAAGTTGGTACGAGTTCTACACAGAATGCGTTTGCGACAAAAGGTTGGCAAAACAAAAAAACAAACCAGACGCAAGCGCATAGACAAACGTTATCTCAAAACGTCAACGTCAAAACTAATGTCAGATATTTCAAATGCAAACAACTTGGACATTTCACGAATAAGTGTGAAAATATCCCAAAAAGCAAGGAATATAATGCATTTAGTGCAGTATTTCTAAATGGTAACTTCAATCAAACGGATTGGTACGTCGATAGCGGTGCCAGCTGCCATTTAACGTCTAAAAAAGACTGGTTGTTGAAAACAACACATCAAGTGCAAGAGATTATCATTGCTGATAAAACGAAAATTTCTGTTGAAGGTTGTGGCGATGTGAGGTTAACTACAGTTGTTGCAGATACTGAGCACGAAAACACAGTTATGGGAGTATTATATGTGCCAAACTTGGCTACGAACTTTAGTTATCTGTTAGTCAGTTAATTAGCAGAGGGAACACAGTGATATTTGATGAGAAGCACTGTTATATTTATAACCAAAAGAGTGAACTTGTAGCAACAGCAGATTTAGTTGGAGGTGTTTATAAGTTGAGAATCAAGCAAGTAGAATGTTTGTTGACTTGAGTGTCTGAAATTGTGTGGCATAGAAGATTTGGTCATCTGAACAGCAAATATCTTAATGTTATGAGAGATGGTGCTGTTAAAGGAATGTCATACTCGGACAAGGCTCAGATCACTAAAACAAAGTGCATTGTGTGCTGCAAAAGACAAAAGACGAAGTATTCTCACACTTTAAGGCATTCAAGATGTTAGTGGAAAATTAGACTGGTAGAAAGTTAAAAGTGTTAAGGACAGATAATGGTACGGAGTTCTGCAGTAATGTATTTGAAAATTTTTTACAATCAGCTGGAATAATCCATCAGAAAACCTGTCCATACACACCGGAACAGAACGGTCTCTGCGAGCGCTTTAACCGTACAGTGGTAGAGAAAGCAAGGTGTTTGTTATTTGATGCAGGATTGCCTAAACGTTTTTGGGCAGAAGCAGTGAACAATGCAGTATATTTGAAACATATCAATCGCATCAGGACTAAACAATAAAACACCTATGGAGATCTGGACCGGAACTAAACCATATGTCAGTAATCTATGTATCTTTGGAAGTAAGGCCATGGTACACATACCAAAAAAAAAAAAGATTGAAATTTGACAGAAAAGCGACTCAGTGTATTCTTGTTGGGTACTCAAACAATGTAAAAGGTTACCGAGTTTACAATCCCAACAATAACAGTTTAGCTATAACAAGAGATATTGTTGTGATTGAGGAGGGGATTGAACAGAAGCAAGATGTGATACACTTTGACATTAGCGAGGGAGCTGATGACACCTTTCCAATGAAGGAAGAAAGAAAAAATTGTAAAAAATTGTTTAGAAGTGGAGGGCATAAGACACCTTAGAACATTAGAAGATCAGGAGCAGAAAAAAGTACTGAGCTTCAAAGGAGAAAGTTCAGGTACTAACGAAGAGGACTTTAGGGACTCCACAGATGTGATGGGAACTGAACCACATGCAGAGCCAGTGCAAGATCACATGTCTCAGGCAGGGCTTCCCTCCGAGTTTCCAGTGGAGAAGCCTCCTAAGCGTATCCGCAAGCAGACTGATCGGTATGGTGTTAGTAGTGTGTGTGTAGGTCAAACCAGTGAAATAAGTGCAAGTGAAATATCGCTAGATGAAGCGTTGACGTTCCACCCAATGGCACAATTGTACAATGCAAATGGGTTTTTAAGCGTAAACTTGATAATGATAATAAAGTCAGATACAGGGCCAGGCTAGTAGCAAAGGGCTTCACCCAAAGGCCGGGTATTGATTTTGATGAATGTTTTTCACCTGTTGTCAGGCATTCTACTCTGAGATTGTTATTTGCTTTAGCAGTTCAGCTTCATTTGGATATTTGTCACTTAGATGTAAACACTGCCTTCTTAAATAGTTTCTTAAATGAAAATGTGTACATGATGAAGCCACCAGGTTTTCAGGGTAGCAATGATGATGATAACAAGTCTTTGCAATTGAAGCGTGCTATTTATGGCTTAAAACAGTCATCAAAAGCATGGTATCAACGAGTTGATGAATTGTTGCATTCCTTGGGTTATAAAAAATCTAAACTAGAACCATGTCTGTTTACAAAAATTGATAAAGATGTAAAGATCGTTATTGCGTTGTATGTTGATGATTTCTTTGTATTTTCAAATAATGAAAAAGAAACTATTAAGTTAAAAGACAGTTTGTCCTCAAAATTTAAAATCAAAGATTTGGGATGTATTAAAAATTGTTCAGGCATGAGAGTGGTTGTGGACAAAGAGAATGGTACTATTACTTTAGATCAAGAAAGCTATATTGAAGAATTACTGTTAAAATTCAATATTTATATAATATTTCTGTAAGTCTGCAGAGACACCAATTGAACCTAGACTAAATTTAACTAAAAGTGAGAAATGTGACACAAAGTTATCTTATCAGAAACTGATTGGTTCGTTTATGTATGTAGCTGTTCTCACATGTCCTGATATTGTATTTTCTGTAAATTTTCCAAGCCAGTTCAATAATTGTTACAATGAAGAACATTGGGCCTATGCAAAGCGAGTTCTAAAGTACTTAAAGAAATCTAAATCTTTCTGTTTAATGTTTTCTACTAGTGGTAATAGTCAGTTAGAAGCTTATGTAGATGCAAACTGGGCCAGTAATACTGGATACTTTTTCAGGCTGTCAAATTGTGCAATATCTTGGGAAACCAAAAAGCAAATCACTGTAGCATTATCCAGTACAGAGGCGGAGTATATGGGCATTTCGGAGAGTTGCAAAAAAGCAGTGTATTTGCGAAATTTGTTATTTGAATTGACAAATGAAACTTATCCTATACCAATATTTAATGACAATCAGTCAGCCCATAAGTTGTCCGCCAATCCTATTCACCATAAAAGATCTAAACACATAGATGTGCGGTTTCATTTTTGCAGAGAAAAAATTGCTAGTGAAATTGTTAAGATTAAATACTTGTCTACTCAAGAGATGCCCCCAGATCTACTAACTAAGGGTTTATGTAAAATAAAACATTATAACTTTTTAGGAATGTTTGGTTTATTTTATAAGTAGTATTTAGTAGATATACGCACCTATTATTTTGTTAAGTGGGGGTATTACAATGTATAACAAAATGTAACTAGTAGCGCTACCTATGATCACTCAGTAGTTATAGTTCTCTATGAATAAAGCTGTCAGTCGTTGTCAACTATTAGAGTGTTTCATTATAGAAACATTTGGGTAATATCAAATTTTCCAATTGGTTATGGTCAAGTATTTAAGACGTCGAATATTTGAAATTAAATAAGCCTACGAAGTTGAGCTTTAATCAACTGCTCTGGTGGCAGCGGACATTCATCACCTGCAACAACCAATTTTGCACAAAAGGACGCAACATAAAATTGGTGTCAACGGTGGGAATGCAACATAAAAATTGGTGGCAGCGGTGGGATATTCAACACGCTGGACTAAAGTTCGAAAAACCCCAACATAGACTTGGTAAAAGAACAATTGTGTCAGCGGTATACTCCTGTGATTTGGTTGAATAACGAACCCAGGTAAGTCAGAAGAAAACATTCATTTACAATTACTTAATTTAATCTCATTAAATTCCAAAACTCAAAAACTTTCCAAACACAAAATCTCAACAATATCTAAATCTCAACCATACCTAAATCTCATCAAATTTCAAAAAATAACAATACACAAAATCATACTAATTCAAATAATTATAATTCAATTTTTTGTATTGTTATACTAATTCGTATCAAAACTCAACAATACACAAAGTCATACTAATTCAAATAATTATAATTCAATTTTTTGTATTGTTATACTAATTCGTATCAAAACTCAACAATACACAAAATCATACTAATTCAAATAATTATAATTAAATCTTTTGTATTGTTATACTAATTCATATAAAATTCAAAACTCAACAATACCCAAAATCATACAATTCAAATAATTTTAATTCAATTTTTTGTATTGTTATACTAATTCATATGAAATTCAAAACTCAACAATACCCAAAATCATACTAAGTCAAATAATTATAATTCAATTTTTTGTATTGTTATACTAATTCATATCAAACTCAAAGCTCAAAAATACACAAAATAATACAATTTCAAATAATTCGAAATCAATTTTTTTTATTGTTTTCTTAAATCCTAAATCTATCAAAATCATTTTTGTATTGTTACTTTCAAATGATCAAAAATCATATAAATAAAATAATAAATATAATTTTTTTTCCCTACGGAACCCTTATAAATTTTATTATTATTACAAATAATTTTTTTTTCTCTCATAAACAAAACATAAAAACTGCAACAATGCCTTAATGTTACGTACAATCAAATTGCAATTCCAAGCAAATTCTTAATGAATCTCCCACTATAGACTTTTTAACTTCATTAATAACACCGTTTAACGGCGATCGTGATGAATTTTCTTATTTTATCTCCAATGCAAAAAATGCTATGCAATTAGCTAGCAAACCTCAACAACCCTTAATATACTTTTTCATAATCTCTAGAATTTCGCCATATGTAAAGACACAGTTAAACATGGATATATCAGGATTCGAAGAACTAGAAAATAGTTTAAGAATGTTATATGAGGATCATATTCATATTTCTCAACTTCTAGAAGACCTACAAACTTCTAGACAAGGAACGTATGAAGATATTTCCACGTACTATCAAAATCCAAATGCTCAACATTACGTTGCTAAAAATTCTAATCCTCTGCACTACACTAATTCTAACTACACTCCGGAATTTAATAAACAAAATTTATTTAATAATGACTGGACTATTAATGACAGAAATATTAAAATAATCTTCAATAAAGATAAAGATGAAAATATAATACCACCTCATCAAGAATCTCAGATTCAAATGAATAGTGTAAATGACGTAATAGAAGACAAAGATATTTCCCTTTCAAAAACAGATTCTACTGACATTTCATTTCCAAACTTAATTCCTGAAACCATAAACGAAATACCAGTAATGCACCCGAGCGAAAATCCTAATCCATTTAACGTAAAACAAGTTGAAATCGAATCAGATAAAAATTGCAAAATCATTTTAAAAGATAATTTAAAACCTTCCAATCCTAATGAAGCTATTATGCAGCCGTCAAAACGTCAATTGTCTAAAAGTCACAAACTCGGAGACAATAAAATTTTTAATTATGTAAAACAATTCAACTCAAAGTCAATAACTAACGAAGTGCTCTTTAATTGTATATTGAAGTTAAAACCTCTATGCCATTCTAATAATATTAATTCTAAAACTTTCACTATCATTGCTATAAATTTCACGAAACCCATAAAAATAAACAAAAAGCTTTATAATCGAACCCATCACAATGAATACGAATTTCGTAATAAAAAAGTTAATCAAATAATCTAGCATCCTTAGAAATAATAAAACAAAAACGAAACGAAATGATTATGTTTAACATTGCCAACTCCTTAAGTATTCCTAAATCATATTCCTATATCCAACTAATATTTTTTGAGATCACTTAACATTGTACAGAAGTTTCCATGAAAAACTGGGTTTGCACACAATCAACCATAATCAGATAATTGGAGCAACAAACCTGGAAAGCACACTTGTTCTGAAACTAATTGGTCTAAACTACTTGGTCGAAATCAATGGGTCATCAAAATGCAGCATGTCGAAGAAATTGGAAGTAATATTTTGTGGAATGGAAGTAATATTTTATGGAATGGAAGTATTGCGGATTAATCAGCGTTTACAATTAATATACTACTGATAAATGAATCATCAAAGACAATCATAAAGTTTCATTTGTAAAATTAATTTTTTTTTTTAATTAATATTTTTTTTATTCATATTTTATATTTTTATACGTGTTATTTTTGTTGCTGTAATTTTAACGATTCAAAAATTTTTTAAATTATTACGGAAGTACTATCTTTAATTGGTGTGGATTAATCAGCGTTTACAATTAATATATTACTGATAAAGGAATCATCAAAGACAATCATAAAGTTTCATTTGTAAAATTAATTTTTTAAATTAATTTTTTTAATTTATTCATATTTTATATTTTTATATGTTTTATTTTTTTGTAATTTTAACGATTCAAGTATTTTTTAAATTATTTGAATCTTTTTCTATGAGGGGAGGTGTTGCGTAATTCGATAAAGCCTTTTTATAATTATTTAAGTTTAATGGCATAATTATTATTGAATATATTTTGCAATCAAAAGAATTTGCAATAACAAAATTTATTTAATAAAAAACTCACTAGGCAATTTTTGCAAAATCAGCATAAATACATTTGTTGAAGAAATTATTATAGCGCGTGTAACACAAATATATTTTAACTAAGTCGATTTTCGCATATAAAAACAATTGGAAATCAACTCACAAATAGATTTTAGATTTAGATTTACAAAAATAGATTTAACATGTAGATTTAAATACAATCAGTCAAATTGTAAATTAAATTAGAATCGGATATTTAATATCCGATATTTAACAATCAAGTCTATTCAAATTTCAACAATCAATTCAGTCAAAATTAATTAAGTAACTAGTAAATAAATTAAATTAAGTTTTTTAAGTGTTTTGTTTTATTTCTGACTTATCTACCATTCTTGTAATATTCATTAACCAGAATATTACTCGTATTAAATTGGAAACATTTGGGTAATATCAAATTTTCCAATTGGTTATGGTCAAGTATTTGAGACGTCGAATATTTGAAATTAAATAAGCCTACGAAGTTGAGCTTTAATCAATTGCTCTGGTGGAAGCGGACGTTCATCACCTGCAACAACCAATTTTGCACAAAAGGACGCAACATAAAATTGGTGTCAACGGTGGGAATGCAACATTATATTTCATATAATAGTTGCTCCGCAGAAAGTAGTGATATGGAAGTTAGGGAAAAGTTATAGTGTATGAAAATGAATATAAATTTACTTTAATATTTTCTCTTGGCAAGTTTTTTTTGTTTTTGTTTAAAATATTTTAAAATCTTTAAACTAGCCAAGATAGAATATTAAACATATAAGAAATTTATATTCACTTTCATACACTATAACTTGGCGCTGTCTTCCATATCACTATTTTTGAGGAACAACTATTATATGAAGTATATCCCCGAAAACTCGGCCCTTTTTTGGCAACTGCGAAGCAAGGAGGAAGGTATATGTGTTCGGCACGATGTTCATCTGTTCCCTCATAACTTCGAAACTACTTATCGCAATTTAACAAATGGTGTCTCGTTGAAAGCG
Organism: Nineta flava; assembly: GCA_963920215.1. Classification (NCBI taxonomy): domain Eukaryota; kingdom Metazoa; phylum Arthropoda; class Insecta; order Neuroptera; family Chrysopidae; genus Nineta; species Nineta flava. The sequence continues at coordinate 78,439,733 of OY986040.1, forward strand.
TCTTAATCGTAAGCTGGTTATAAGCTATGTAACGTCACATTAAATTGATTATGGCAACCTCTAGAGAACATAAAGTGGTAAAGTAAAAAAATGGTTTATCAAAAACATTTCAAAAAAAAGAATTAAAAGATCGATTGTTGGGTATCAAATGAAAGGTCTTAATTAGCAAATTTCAAAAATAATTATAAAGTTAGCTGTCGCTTGCGGTTTTAATGCGTGCTCTCGATAATTGGGAATAATTTCTAAACCTGATAACTTCTAGACCACTTACCATAATTTGACAAATGATGTATCGTTGGAAGCGTCTTGATCGTCCGCTGGTTATATGCTTTGTGACGTCCAATTAAATTGAATATGGCGCCCTCTAGAGGACATAAGTTGTGACAAAAAATTTATTTTTAATGATGCCGTCTTGGTTATCAAATGGAAGGCTTTGATTAGCACCATTTCAAAATTTTTTAAATATGTAGGGCCGGACATAAAAATTCTCATTGAAATTCTATTTGAATATGAATTGATATAATATAGAATAATAATTTGCATTTGTCAATAGTTTATATTGAATTTTATAAGGGAAATTTCAATTAAAATGTATTACATACATTTCGGAAGTTCCGAATGACCTAACATCTGATTGCATTAAACAATACATTGAAACTACCTTCATTTCAAGTATTTAACTAAATCACAATAAGACACCAAATGAAACGTTGTAGTCGTATATATACAAAAATTTAAAAATAAAGTCGAACAGCAGAATTGTGATCACTAGCTCTAGGCAATTTATGTTACCAGTATTCACAGAGTTTCTTTTTTCAATACGAGTGTTATATTGTCCAGTTTAATCAGGGCCTCAAAGACACTAAATCCGGATCTGTGTTATATCAGGTCCAAATTCAAGGTTAAAATATTTTAGACGGGCAGCTAACATAGACATTAATGTTTTGTGTATACTAATATGATAGAAATGTTAAATTCAGACCATTTTCAGTAACGATAATAATACTATACAAATTTTATACGTCAGAGCTTTCTGGAATCGCGAGTATTTCGAAACTTGTTCAGTACTACACAAAAAATATTCACGTATGTTGAAAGATTGAAAATACAAATTAGTTGGATCTTGAAGTGAAATGAGAATTATACGTCATCCAGAGTGAAAACATACCTTACCTTTATTGAGAAGAGATTGGATGGACGTTTTCATTTCGAATTGGGGAGATATTTTTAATATTAATAAGGTAATTAAAGAAGTACCTGGAGATATAAAGGTAATTGATTTAATAAAACAAAAATATGCGAATGTACTGTACAATCTGCCCACTCAAACAATAAAAAATTTTAAGGGTGAAATAATATTGAACGATGATGCTATTCCTATTTTTCATAAAGCGAACATAGTTCCTTTTAAATTACGCGATAAAGTAAGCGAAGAAATTGATAGATTGTGTGTACAAGGTATACTAATACCTAAACAATTTAGCGAATTGGCGAGTCCAATCTTCATAGTAAAAAAGAATGATAAAAATCGTATGTGCATTGACTGCAAAGTAACAATACATAAAAATGAAAATTCCCGTAAATACCTTACAATCAATACGCATAAAAGGTTATTTCAGTATACAACTCTTTGTTTTGGAGTTGCCAGTGGACCATCAATTTTTTAGTCCGTGATGGATCAAATTTTGTTAAATATACCAGGAGTCTTATGTTATATAGATGATGTATTTATTGAGGCATCGTCATTGGAGAAATGTAAAGCTAAATTACGTTTAGTGTAGCTAGATTTTAATGAATATAATGTTCGTATTAATGTTTCAAAATGTCAATTTCTTGAAACATCAGTGCAATTTTAAGGTCACGTTATTTCCGAAAATACTATTAGTCCAAGTGAAGAAAAAGAGACAGAAATCGCAGACGCACCTCCTCCAGATAATTTTGTTAAATTAGAAGCATATTTAGGATTATTTAACTTGTTTGGACAATTTATTTCTCATTTATCATCAGAACTTAGTTCAAAATAGTATATTAGAATTATATGATTCAAAAAAGCCTATAGTATTGGCAGCAGACGCTAGCCCACGAGGAGTTGAAGCGATCCTATCGCACATTGTACATGGTAAGAAAAAACCAGTGCTAAATGCGTCAAGCACATTATTCCCCACAGAAAAAAATTACTCACAGATTCATAGAGAGGCTTTAACAGTAGTGTTTGCAGTTACCCGTTTTAATAAATATATTTATGGTAACAAATTTATTCTTTGCTCAGATTCGCAAGCTCTGCGAGAAATTTTTAATCCAAATAAAAGTATATCAGTAATAGCTGTATCGAGATTATAAAGATGGACGGTAAAACTGTCAATGTGCGTTTATAGATTTGAATACAGACCATCAAGTAAAATTTCAAATGTAGATGAGTTGTCGCGATTACCTATAATTTCAGAGACAAATGTAGAAACGGATTAATTAAACAAATAATCAGAAACAAATGATATATGTTAGTTCAGAAGAAAGGAGCAGAGCATCTATTGATTCTGCTTGGTCATATATTTAGAGCAAGCCTAGCTACGGTTTATATCCCAACAGTATGGAAGCCAGGAAGAGTGACCTTCTTGCCAAAACCGGGGATACTCAGCCACTCCAAGGAAATTAACTTTATACCAATTAGTCTGTCATCGTTTCTACTGAAAACTATGGAAAGATTAATAGGATTTTATTTGGCTCAGGGGGAATTGTCGAGAAATCCGCTTCATGCCAACCAGCACGCGTATCAGGTGGGATAATCTTGTGAATCAGCCCGCCATAACCTAATATACAGAATCTGTAAACCCTTCGTTTTAAAAACGCATCTTGGTGGATGTTTAATGGGTAGAAAATGGTCAAATTTGTGACGTTTTTATAGTTAAAAACTTAAACATTCTAAAATATTAATTTTATTTAAAAAAGTCACAAAATTTTTATGTTTTAATGTAGCCAAACAATATGAAAAAGTGTATTCCGTTCAAAAACAATGTTTCCAAATTATTTAAAAAAAATTTCTGTTAAAAATTGGGACCAAAGTTCTGCATGGAAAAATGCATATGTACAATCAGTGCAGCATGTATAAAGGATTGGAGAAAAAAATTGCGACAGAACAGTATTTGATACTCATCTGCCAATTATACCTGTGCTAAATATTTTTTTATATATAAAAATTTTCTTATATATAAAAGAAGGTAATATACACTGAAGAAGGTACTATCAACACAATAAACAAAGAACACTGATATTGGGATCAAATATATTTGGTGAATATAATAATAAAATTATACATTCTACATAGAGTTACAAAAGTGAGGAGTTTTACGAAATGTAAGAAAATTAACGTTTCAGGTTGGTTAATTTTTTTTGAACGGGAGTGTATACAATTTGTATAATTTATAAGATTTGTAATTCTTTCTTTGAGAATCGATTGTTCTGTTAAAAAAGGGGTGAATGTAATGGTATTGTAATAATACAGTTATGAGGTATATAGAGTGTCGCGGTATCTTGGCTCTCTTTTTACTTCAAAGGAGCGCTGCCCGAACCTGCCTTGATTCCGATACTCGACAAAAAAAAAATATTAGTAAAAGATTTTACTAAATATTTTGTAATGAAATGACACGCATGTTTTTTGTTAAAGAAAAGAGAAAAAAAAAATTAAACTAAACACAAGTTTTTACGAAACAAAAAAAAACCTGATTTTATTGCTTTAAAAAAAATGATCTAATTTCTTTTTCAACAATTATTTTAATTTTTTTCACACAACGTCAAACTTTGAATTACTTGTACAATTTCCAACTTTAACATGATCTGGATTGAACAATAATTATATACTTTGAACTAATCAGACAATACTTGATTTTAAACTTTGAACTAATCAGACAATAGTCGAATTTAAACTTTTAAACTAATCGGACAATGGTCGATTTTAAACTTTGAACTAATCAGACAATAGCCGAATTTAAACTTTTAAACTAATCGGACAATGGTCGATTTTAAACTTTGAACTAATCAGACAATAGCCGAATTTAAACTGATTTGAATCGACACTGGTCACGGTTTATATACCCGCCATGGATCGTTCTAGAATTTGATTGTTTTTTTTTTTTAATAAATATTTTTTTGACAATATATTTTCGCTTGGAGGCTTCTAGAATATTTTAGTATATCAACAACCATGGACGTAGTCGGAGTGTTCAGATAATTTATAAAATTAATTAAAAATTATTATACCTTTCCGAGGTTTGAACCATATCACACACCCCGTTTGGTTGATATTTAACCAGCGACTTAATGAACACAGCCGGTGTGAATTCTAATTCTATACACAAATTTTATGATACATTCATTACTGTAAGCTAGCTTACTTCTGTTTACTTGTTTTACAAAAACTATCTTGTTTTTACAAAATTATTTATTTGTGATCTATTTATGTTATTTATTAAAAACATTCAATTTTTATGACTTTTGATTAAAATTAAATTATATGTAATAATTTTTTTTCAATTTTAAATCAGAATAGAATAGAATAGAAAACTTTAAATCAAAAGCATCTATTAATCTTATTATCATTTTTCGACTTAAAAAAAAAACTTAGTTTAAGAAAAAAAATAAATCGAGCTATATTATTTTCTTTTTGTACTTCTTTCAAACAAACAAAAAACTCCTTATTTTTGCAAGGAGAAAAATATTGTTTTGTTAAATATTTTCCGTAATATTTTACTAAATATTTTTCTATTTCATAATTAAAATGTGTGTTGGATCAAAAAAATTATTCTCAATAATTTTCATTACAACAAGAGATATCAGTCTTTAGGTATGACAAACATACACACACTCACAAGGAGTAAAGAGAACAGAGTACACGAGTGGTACACAACGAGTTCACAACGAGATACTCTAGATAAACAGTATACTTTTAGTTTATGTAATTTGGGACTAGCTATCCCAAATAAAAACATAACAATGAGGTATGAAGATATTTGTATAGAACAACGGTAAGGAATTAGGAAATCGTAAATCAGAATTCGTTAGCTTCCTCTACACATTTAAGTTGACACAAATTTAAATAATTTAAATATCCGACCAAAAACATAAATGTAAGAAAGGCCGAGTTTTCGGGAAAATCCTTAATGTAATAGTTCCTTCTTAAAAAGTGATGATATGAGAATAAGGACCGCGCTATTTACAAAGTAAATAGCTCTAGACTTCATATAATAGTTTGCTTCTTAAAAAGTGATGATATGGAAGAGGGGACCGAGCTATTTACAAAGTAAATAGCTCTAGACTTCATATAATAGTTGCTTCTTAAAAAGTGATGATATGGAAGAATAGTAATAAATAAAAAAAATTAGAATAATATGAAAAAGTTGGCTGTCGCATCACAATTGTCTTTGGTGTAGAGGAAGCATACTGGACTAGTTATCCAGAAGCCCGAGGTTCGATTCCTGGTTGACGAGTTAATTTTTTCGTATCAGTATTTAATTTAATTAATAAATTCGATGACAATGAAACTTGTCGGAGTATACGCTATAGTCTTCTACAGTTTGTCATACGTAACCGAAAGGAATTTGGACAAACATCGGTATGTTGACACGAAAGTATACACAAATAAACAAATATTAAATAAATATCACTTCAGCAGAAGTAAATACTGTCTAATAAATAAATAAAAAATTAGAATAATATGAAAAAGTTGGCTGTTGCATCACAATTGTCTTTGGTGTAGAGGAAGCATACTGGACTAGTTATCCAGAGGCCCGATACAAATTTCCAGTTTTCGCAATTTTCTCGTCGGTTTGGGAACTAGATCTACCTATATGCCAAATATTTCTACTTTACAGGATATCTAGAAGTAGCGTAGAATTAATATGATTTAGTCGCCAAGAATTATGCGAAAATTGTAAAAATTTCCTTTTTTCCGATACAAATTTCCAGTTTTCGCAATTTTCCCGTCGGTTTGGGAACAAGATCTACCTATATGCCAAATATTTCTACTATACTAGATATATGGAAGTAGCGTAGAATTAATATGATTTAGTCGCCAAGAATTATGCGAAAATTGTAAAAATTTCCTTTTTTCCGATACAAATTTCCAGTTTTCGAAATTTTCCCGTCGTTTTGGGTACTAGATTTACCTTTATGCCAAATATTTCTACTTTACAGAATATCTGGAAGTAGCGTAGAATTATGATCATTAAGTCGCCAAGAATTATGCGAAAATTGTAAAGATTTCCTTTTTTCCGATACAAATTTCTAGTTTTCGCAATTTTTCCGTCGGTTTGAGTACTAGATCTACCTATATGCCAAATATCAACTATACAGGATATCTGGAAGTAGCGTAGAATCATGATATACCATACTTAAGTTTTTTAAGCCGTAATCGCGAATTTTGCGTTTTTGAAGTGAAATAACTTTTTAACGGTTAATTCGTCAACGATCATTCAAAAAATTGTTTCTTATAATTCCGTAAAGTATCGATATTTCAAATATCAACACTGTAGCTCTTTTCTTTCAAAAGATACAGCACCTAAAAAATGAGCCTATATTAAGCTGTAGTAATAGCACTGTAAGTGAGAAGGCCAAATGTGTCCCTTAAATTCGGCCCTGCGCACTACCATGCTCTAGATAAAGCACTTTCTAGCGGTCACAATTTTAGTAGGATCAAAATGAAATTTCATATATGATTTTAGTATTTGCATGGCCAATTTTATGAATAAATGACATACGTCAAGGGGAAAGGGGGGAGGATAAAGAAAGAAGAAAACACAAAATATAAAATATCTCGCTTAGTATTAGAAAAATCGAAAAATGCGTAGGGAATAAAGTTGTAAAAAATCAAGTTTGCTTCAATTCATAACCTTATTTTTTTTTAATATTAAAAGTTTGCTACAATTATAGTGTACAATTACATATGTGTACAATTACACATATCAACGAATCAGATGGATATATGCTTAATAATGCTATTTTAATTCAAAAAAAATTGTAAAAATTTTCATTTTTCTGATACAAATTTCCAGTTTTCGCAATTTTTCCGTCGGTTTGGGTACTACATCTACCTTTATGTCAAATATCAACTTTACAGGATATCTGGAAGTAGCGTAGAATTTTGATCATTATGTCACCAAGAGTTATGCGAAAATTGTAAAAATTTCCTTTTTCCGATACAAATTTCCAGTTTTCGCAGTTTTTCCTTCGGTTTGGGTTCTAGATTTATCTGTATGCCATATATCAACTTCACAGGATATCTGGAAGTAGCGTATAATTTTGGGTGCTATGTATCTAAGAATTATGCGAAAATTGTAAAAATTTCCTTTTTCCCTATACAAATTTCCAGTTTTCGCAATTTTCCCGTCGGTTTGAGTACTAGATCTACCAGTATGCCAAATATAAACTTTACAGGATATCTAGAAGTAGCATATAATTATGATATACTATACTTAAGTTTTTTAAGGCGTTGCCGCGAATTTTGCGTTTTTGAAGTGAAATAACTTTTTAACTGTTAATTTCTTAACGAAAACCAAAAACTTATTTTCTTATAATTCCTTAAATATTCCATATTCGAAAAATCAGCACTGTAGTTCTTTTCGTTCAGAAGATATTTTCGGGTCAAATCTGGTCTGATTTTTCGATAAGTAATAGCACTTTGGCCTTCTCACTGTAAGTGAGAAGGCCAAATGTGTCCCTTAAACTCGGCCCTTCGCACTACCGTGCTCTAGATATACCTCTGACGTGCTAAATATTTTTTTAAATTTATTAAACTATTACGACATGTGAAATTTCAATGTTAAGATACAGCATTACTAAAGCATAGAACACATATTTACATGAAAGATTAACATTATGTTTGTGGCTGATTCTTTTAAATTCACATTTGTGTAAGCAAAAAAACATTTTCGGAAAAAAAAAATTATTTATCTATACTAATATAATAAAGCTGAAGAGTTTTTTTTGTTTTTTTGTTTGTTTGAAAGCGCTAATCTCTGGAACTGTCAGTCCAATTTGAAAAATTATTTTTGCGTTAGATAGCCCGTTTATTGATGAAGGTTATGGCTATATACAAATTTAACGCGAGTGAAACCGCGGGATATAGCTAGTCTTTTATATTAATCGTATTGAGCCTCCCTTGTGAAATGTGAATCTAGATAACGGAAGTGCGCAAGGCCGAGTTTAAGGGGCTTTCGGCTTTCGTACTTACAGTGCTATTACTTATCTTTAATTTAGACGGTTTCATCAGGTACTGTAACTTTTGAACGAATAGAGCTACAGTGTTGAGTATTCGAATATAGAAACTTTACGGAATTATAAGAAACAGGTTTTTCAATCATCGTTAATGAATTAACCGTTAAAAAGTTTTTTCACTTCAAAAATGCAAAAATAGCGGGAACGCCTATGATTCTTGGCGACTAGTATCATAATGTTCTCCCGACTAGTATCATAATGTTCCCGATATCCCTAAAAGTTGATATTTGGCAGCGGGTAGATGTAGACCCAAACCGACGGGAAAATAATGAAAAGTAGAAATTTATATCGTAGAAAAGAAAATTTTTGCAATTTATGTTTTTATAAATTTAACATTGTAAAGCATATACCATGTGATTCGTTGATATTTGTCGTTAGTCCTCTCTGATTGGATGACACATTAGGTATATATTGTTGAATTCCCACCGTTGACACCAATTTTATGTTGCGCCCTTGGTTGCAAAATTGGCTGTTGCTGGTGATGAATGTCCGCTGCCACCAGAGCAGTTGATTAAAGCTCAACTTCGTAGGCTTGTTGAATTTCAAATATTCGACGTCTCAAATATGTGACCATAACCAATTGGAAAATTTGATATTACCCAAATGTTTCCAATTTAATACGACTAATATTCTGGTTAGTTAATATTACAAGAATGATATGTAAGTCAGAAATTAAATACTGATTGTATTTAAATCTACATGTTAAATCTGTTTTCCAAAATCTACATCTAAAATCTATGTTTGTAATCTAGAATCTCTATCTAGAATCTATATCTAGAATCTAGCATCTATTTGTGAGTTGATTCACAATTGTTTTTATATGCGAAAATCGACCCAGTTAAAATATGTTTGTGTTACATGCTTTTTAATAATTTTATGAACAAATGTATTTATGCTGATTTTGCAAAAATTACCTAGTGAATTTTTTTATAAATAAATTTTGTGGGATGATTGCAAAATACATTCAATAATAATTATAATAGTGTCATCAAAAGTAAATAATTATAAATAGGCGTTATCGAGTTACGCAACAATATAGGTATATAGTATATAAAGGTTTACAAGTTAATTTACAAATCATTATTTTTGAATATTCTAGAGAGTGAACATTGATTCTTTGATTGTTATAATTTTTTACAACGTTACTTTTTCAAAATTAAAAAAAAAAAGGTTTTGTTTTAAAAAATTTGACCCATTTCTAGATATGCTAAAAGGAAGTGGTTTTTTTCTGCTTTCAACCCGGATTAACTTGAAATTTATAAGAAAAATGGGAAAACTTTAAAACACCAAAAATTACCTTATTGTTTATCTCTTATTAGAGTGTTTTCTATATGGAAGTTTAATATTACTTAGGAAAAATAAGAGTTTTAGCAAATCGAATATGTGTTTTCGGTTGAACAACAATTCGAATAAAAATTTTCATCCATTGCTTAGACTGAATCAATAGGGCTACATTGATTTATATATTTAAATATTAAGTTTTCAAAAAACAAATATTTTTAAATGCATTAGTCTTGAAAAAAATAAAATTTTTGCCGGAGCCTAAAAATTTTAATATCTCGTAAATCAATAGAGATATCGAAAAAACAAATAAAATTCAGTCTTTTAAGTTAACATAGTCCATAAAACTTATATACCATATCTGAATAACAAAATTTTTAGGCTATGTGAGTTTTAGGACAGTGTGTTTTATCGAAAAAGAAGCAAAAAAAATAATTCCCTTATATTAATTCCCCGGTGTTGATATTTTGTCTTGTGTGAGGCTTGTTAACCGAGTAGTGGGTGGCATGTTATGTGTTTCATTTCGATGTAACGGGGGTGGTGCGTGTATGAGTGCTGTTGTAGGGGAAGTAATGATGTTGTATGGTGATGGGTTTGTTTCTTGTGTCGCGTTTTGTGTTTGGTTTGGAGAATGTGGTGATGGTGCGTGTGTGAGTGTTGTTGTGTTGTGTTTTACATGTATGTAAGTGTGTTTGCATTTGTCGGAATGTATGTTGTGTTTGTTGTTGTGTGTAGAGCAGTGGTTGGTGTTTGTGTTTGGAGAGTGCTTTGCCCCATGGAGAGAAACTTTCTCACTATACGGCAAGTATTAATAATAACTGCTTTTTGTAATTGTATGTATGTGTTTTTGTGTAGTTCAAGTGTATGTAGACTGTTGTGAAGTGTTTTTGGTATAACGCCTATTGAGCTTAGAACCACTGGAACGATAACAACTTATGTCATTTTCCACTGATTCCAAAGGTCGGCAGCTATATCGGTGTATTTTGTTAGTTTTTCAGTGTGTGTAGTCTGTAGATTGTGTGTGTTGGGTACTGCAATGTCTATGAGGAATGTGATTTTTGATTTAAACCCAGACCAACGAATAGCAGCCGACGTAACACAAGGAGTGTTACAGGGTCATTCTCTTAGCCCTCTTTAATTTATTTTGTTTATAAGTGACATTGATGAGTATTTTAAGGGAAGGGAAGTGCAGAGAATTAGTTTATGTATCATTCTACTTTATGCTGATGATGCTATGCACCTGGCTAATTCGGCTCAAGGTCTACAATACTCCTTAAACACCGATGAATACATTCTGTATTAACAATAAACATACAATTAATACCGGCAAAACGAAAATAGTAATAATTCGAAAGGTGGAAAAAATCCAACAAAATCAAATGTTATCTTGGCGTGCTGTTTTCATCCTCAGGACTTGTTATTGAGGCCACAAATGACTTTGTTAAGAGAAACATAGAAATGACTTTGTTAAGAGAAACATAAACTGCCAACATAGCGGTTGGCAGCGTTAGAGACATATTAATAAAAACGGGATGTGGCTCATGATCTTCAAGACTCTCATGGTCATTTTAGTGCAATAGTTACTGCGACGCTTCTCTACGCGGCGGAAACATGGCCCTTACGTTACTTGGATAAACTGGACTCAGTGCAGTGTAATTTTTTAAAGGGATTTTAAGTTTACCCAAGATTACGACTCACTATATGATCCGCTCAGAAACCCATTCACACCACCTGAATATTATAGCTATAAAGAACACCCTTAAATGGTGGGCAAAAATTATTTCATATTCTGAACAAAGTCTCGTAAAAATTGGTTACAATCAAGCATTAGTCAGATACAGTAATGTAAACAATTAAAAAAATTACAATTGGGCAACAAAGCTAAGAGAATTTCTGGCAGATCTTGGATACGGACAAATTTGGAACAACCAAAATCAACTAGCTGTCGAGAGCCAAATAGAAAATTCATCATTTCTAGTTATCAACAAAAACTGATAATCCAGGAACCGAGACAGAGGCATGATGTCCACATATACCACCGTGTACAAGCATATACTCCCCAACGAGGAAAAAAAGATATATATTCAAGGCAAATTCTTTAAATGGAAATCCAACAATGCTTGTACGCTGTGTAATAGAATGGATAATGAAACTCTGAGTCACTTTCTTTTAGTATGCCCAATACTACAAGCAACAAGATCCAAGTTCCTTGCCGAGTATTTGAACAACTCTTACCATGAGAACAAGCTCTAAGCATTACTTTCGGACATCTCGAAGGTTAAGATGAAACATTTGTATGATTATTGTTTGAATGCCCTGGCTTTGAGAAATTTTATATTGAAAGAGTGAAATAGACTTTAAAAATGTGAGTAAAGGCATAAAAAAAACAAGAATAATAAAGAGCTATGAATGCCATTTATATTGTTATAAAATACTTTTTTTTTACTGTTATAAATTTTTTTATTTTTTATCTATTGGTTGTTCCAAAAGTTTTGTCCGTTTTTATGAGTCTACTTTAAACTGTAATATCTCAGTGAATACTTATTCAATTTAGTCAAAATAAGCAACACTTGAATCAGTGCACTTTTGCCAATGTAACACAAGTCGATTAATTCCGTCGGCATAAAAATTGGGTGATCGGAATTCGATTTTCTACCGGTGAGAAAGTTATTGAAGTGCTTGAAAAGATGGTAGTCGGTTGGCGAGAGGTCTGGGGAGTATGTTGGGTGAGGCAGAACTTCGACGCTCAATTCATTTAATTTTCGGACGGTGATTTGTGAAACGTGACAATTCGTGTCGATCGGTTAAATCGTGGAGCATCCACTTTTTGAGTTTTTAGACCTATCCAATACGTTTTAAACCATCAAAAATCGGATGGGAGCTGACGCTCAGTTCTTCTGCTATCCCAGGCACCGTTTGTGATGGGTCAGTCTCCACCAGGATCCTCAAATCCTCGCCCTGGATTACTCTTGGTCGACCACTTCGGGGCTCATCTTTGAGGCTAATATCTCCGGAACGAAATTTCGCAAACCAACGTCGAACACGTTGATTAACACTATCATTGCCAAATTCCTGGTTAATTTTTCGGGCTATTTTGGCCACGATTTCGTTCAATTTGAATTCGAAGAAAAAAACTTGCCGAAAATCGCTTAACGACATCATATAGTAATAACCTGAAAAAAGACAAAAAATTAAAATTTGGAAAAAACGAACAGCATCTGAATGTATAGAGTACAAAATTCTCTATCGATCAGTATATATCACGACATAGTAGAATAAACATTTATTGAGATATGGAGCTACAATGAAACGAAAATAATCGTCATTATTATGTTATCATTTAATGCTATAGTTTGTGGTTGATTTATGATTAATTTATATAAATTATGTATAAAACTCACCATTATTTATTTAAAACATTTTGAAATCAGATCGTTTGATTTTGATATTTATTTCTTCAGTTGCTGATTTGTTTTTTATAAATTTCTTTTTCTTTTAAGTATGACATCGGTATAAACTTTAGAAACCTTATTCAGTTCAATTATTCGACAATAGGATTCGTGTCTGATATGGAAGATGACCGACTGTTTGATTCTTTATGGAATTATGCCAAATTGAAAAATTACCTCCATGGTGATTTATTAAAATATCAACTCTCTTGCGTATGTATTATCGATCAAGACGGTCGACTCGTCCGAAGAACGTGGAATTTATCTAATATTCCAATACGTTCTTTTTCGGAATATTTACAGACATTATTGATAAGTAAATTAATTATTGTTGTACGTATTTTTGTTAAATGTTATAATATTTCGTGTTTATTATTCTTCGTAATATTTTTATTTATTTAAGTCTGTTTAACGTTTACTGTTATTAAATAATCTCTTCTTAAGAATTTCCGTAATATTCGTAACCTTTAAGAGATTATAAATAACATTTTTGTGTAAAATTATAGTGTAATTCATATTTAATATTAATTACCTGAATAATGTTCATGAACATTTCTTTTAAAATTAAATTATTATTTAATTAAATACAAATAAAGGACATTTAAATCTTGTTGTAAGTTTTGATTTTTGTGTGTGTTTAAACGTCATCCGTAAGTGCTGAAACATTTAGGTTAAATTGGACTAGTATTTGAAACATCTGACTAGCATTAACCTCCGTATGCATAATTAATACCAATAATTAACTAATACGTCTCAACTGGTGCATCGTCCGGGAAACATAAAAAGGATATTTCTTTCCATAAAAAAATAAAAATAAAAAAAAATTTTTAAAACCACGTGACAAATTTTTTTTGGAAGCTCAAAAAAAAAAAAAGAATGCCTTAATTTAATAAAAACACGTGCTTTTCACAATCGGAACTTTCAATAATAAAAAAAAAAAAAAAAAAAAAAAACTAACAACAATAAAAATAAAATATAATTTAAAACTTAAAACTAAACACATATAAAATATAATTTAAAACTTATCACTAAACACAATTAAAATTTACAAAACACACACAGAATTCAAATAAAATAAAATGCCTCCTCCAACAAATAAAGATGGAACACCAGGAGCAAAGCACAAACACACATACCGAACACGTGGTGCTGATCAGTCACAACATGGTGAACCAGACATTCCAGCTTTTAGGGCGCAATCCACGGAACCAATTCCTGAAAATACAGACGATAGATTAACCACTGAACCAATCCAACAACAGGTATATTCGAACCCTTATATCATGCCTCAACAAATATTTTCAGAAACTGAATTCCAAGGATCAATCACAACAGCTTTAACAACCAGTCTTAACATGTCTGCAGCAATCCTACAACATATAAATTTAATTAATGCAAATCTTCCTAAATCAGCAAGTAAAGAGGAAGATGGTGTTAAATGGGATTTTAAAATGGATGCTACAGAATTTCTTAACAAAATACCGGAATGTAATGGTGAAAATCCAAGTGACCTGATACTTTTTATATCCAAAGTTCAGGAAACTTACGGATTGAACTTAACCACGTGGTCGAAATTATCATCTGCCCTGATATCCAAAACATCCGGATATTTCAGGGAATGGTGAGTGAATGCCTTGAAACTCCATGGGAACGACTGGAGAAGCTTCAAATTGGACCTGATTAATACATTTATACCTAGAATAATTAAGGTCCAATTAGAAAACAAATATTTAAGACGACATCAGAAATCGGGTGAGTCTTTTCTATCGTTTATTAATGATATATTTTTCATGTTCGAGGTCTTTGAAAGCGGAATTGAGGAGAAAAATTTAGTGGACAAAATTTTATCAGCCGTCAACTTGGAGACAATAGAGCTGATAAATTTTGACAACATACCATTTACCAAAGCTGGATTAATACAGCTGGCTCAGTCACACCTTCAGAAAAGGAGCTCATCGAAGAGGCAATGAATCGATCACCCGATACAGCGCCGTCGTCACACCAAGCCACAACATCAGGAAAGATTCCAAAAAACTAGACCACTTCCATTGTTTGACCCAACAATTGCCGTCGTATTCTATATACCGACAATGGAAGGATCTAGCTCAAAATCGTCATCAACATCATCAAACAAATGTGGGACAACTTCCATTTATTGAAGCTAGTGTTCACGATGTGAAGGTAAGAGTTCTCATCGATAGTGGGGCTACTTCGAACTATATAAGTGGTGAGTTGTTCAAAACATTAATTATTAAATTTAAAAATAAAATGGCAATACGTAAATCATGTAAAATAGTTACCATGGGAAATGATTCCATCGAACGAATACGGAAAGAAGTGGAACTGTGTTTAACCATCTATAATTTAACGTGGAAAATATTATTTTCAGTGGTGAAAAACCTAAGTGTACCAATTATTTTAGGTTTTGACGGACTTCAATTAATTAAAGCAACGATCCACATTCCAAAAAGACAATTAACGTTTCCATATAGTGACATTTGTGTTCCGTTTGTGACTGATGTGTGTCCGCCTAAAGAACGAATAAATTTGTTTGTTGAACAGCCTGTTTCATTAGCGGGAGCGCAGCAGAGTATTCTACAAAATTTAAAAACAAAATTTGCTCACGTTATCACCGATAAAATAGGATATACCGATCGCTATCCGATGGTGATAACATTAAAAAACCACAATCCTGTAAAGAAGTCACCTTACTTTTTAAATCCACCTAGAGCTAAGGTTCTTCAAGAACTTTTACAGGATCTTTTAAAAAAAGGTATAATTGAAAAGAGTAATAGTAGATATACATCTCCTGCGTTCGTGCTAATGAAACCGAACAAAAAACCACGGCTGATTGTGGATTATCGAACCATCAATCAACAAATTTTAATGGACCACTATCCAACGCCAAAGGCCCTCGATTTGTTTATGCCCTTATGTGGTAGCGCGGTTTACAGTAAATTGGACCTCGTAAGCGTGTACTACCAATTACCTATTGAACAAAATTCGAGGCAATATAGCGGATTTACAACGCAATATGGAATTTATCAATTTCGTAGGGTCCCTTTCGGGCTATGTACATCTCCCGCAATACTGAACCGAATAATGATGGACCTTTTTCAAGATCTCATAGATAAGGGGGTTCAGCCATATTATGACGATTTACTCGTATACACCAAAGACGTCGACACACATCTTCAACTGCTTGAAGAAGTTTTTAAGAGACTGGGAGAAGCCGGGTTGACTATCAGCTGTGATAAAATGAGTTTGTTGCAGTCAAAATTAAAATTTTTGGCTAACATAATATCCAAGGATGGCGTGTCGGTGGATGATGACAAAACTATTGCGATTCAACAAATCCCAATACCTAAAAATTTGAAACAAATTCGTAGTTTCATCGGTCTTGTAGGGTTCTTCTCTAGATTTATTCCTAACTTTGCGGAGCTAGCAGCTCCTTTAAATAATCTAAAGAAGAAAGGAACTAAATTCACTATGGGATCGGTAGAGGTTGAATCGTTTAATAAGTTGAAATCATCACTCACCGAGACGGTTACTTTGCGGTACCCTGACTGGAGCAAGCCATTTATACTCCGAACTGACGCTTCCGACATTGCTAGCAGTGGAGCTTTATTCCAATTAATTGGTAACGATATGCGCCCCATAGCTTTCACCAGCAAGAAATTTTCCGACGCAGAAAAAAAATATTGCATCTACGAAAGGGAAATGCTTGCTTTGGTGATATCTCTGAGGTGCTTCCACGATTATATCATCGGCCACCCCATTGTTTCCGAAGTCGACAATAGTGCTGTTGTCTGGCTGGCAACAAATAAGCGAAAGATAGGAAAGGCAGCAAGATGGTCTCTCGAAATTTCGAAATATAATCTCGAACTTCGCCACATCGACGGCAAAAATAACCAAGTAGCTGATGGTTTGAGTAGACTTTTCGACGAAGATAGTGATGATGCTAACGACGAAATACAAAATTACCCCGATTACGACCAAATTAATTATTTGCAAGATATACCAGAAGTTTTTACTTCGCTATTGGAGCACCATAAGCAGGACGATTTCACTCGTGGCATGGTTTGGCGCCTGAAAGCCGGAGAGCATGTACAAGGATACGAGTTGAAAAACGGTCTGCTTGTGAAAATAGTGGGTAAGAGAAAACACAGGAGGGTACATGTTCCATTGAGGGTCAGGCAGATGATCATTTTTTATTATCATGATTCAGGTCTTTCTTCGCACGGCGGTGTAACGAAAACATACAACGCGATCGCTAGAAAGTGGTGGTTTCCGTCACTTTATGAAACCGTACGCGATTACGTGACTTCGTGCGAGGCTTGCCAAAAATGTAAACCGGTCAATAAAAAACAAATTCGACCTGCTATTTTTTTAGATGTTCCGGATGAAATTTTCAGCCACGTTTACATTGATCACATCGGAAAATTAAAGTTGTCAAACAATCGAAATCAATATGTTTTGGTTCTGGTGGATGGATTTTCGAAGTGGACAGAAATGTTTGCACTGACGAGAAATTCGGCGAATGCAACTCTCAAAAAGCTTCAGGAGGTGTGGATGCGTTTTGGTACTTGTCGAAGACTGATTAGCGATAATCACCAAACTTTTAAAAGTGAAAAATTTAAAAGTCACTGTATGGCCTTCGGAATTCGTCAGGTATTCACGTCTCCATATCGTCCGGCTTCTAACGCTTCAGAAAGGGTAAACCGAAATCTCGTTAATAACCTTAAAATCCTTCTGAAAACGAGTGCAGCATCACATTCAAAATGGGATACCTTTCTTAAGCAGATCTGTTTCAGTTTGAATAATTCAATTCACCAGAGCACGGGCTTTACACCTGCCGAGATTTTCCTTGGAAGACAGCTTCGAAGACCCCTTGATAGTCTTTGGGACGTGTCTGAGATTGTAAACGTTGATCATCGTGTCAGTAAGGAGGAAGTGGTAGCCACGTTGACGAAAGCGCGTGATAAACGTAAAAGGATTTTTGAAAAAACTTTTACTGAAGGTGAACCTTATCAAATAGGTGACCTAGTTCTACAAAAATCTTTTCGGACGACGGACTTTGACCACAACAAAAAACTGCTTCCACGATTTACCGGACCAAAAGAAATCGTACGATTTCTGACACCTGTTACAGTCGAGTTACGAGACACGGAGTCAAACAACGTTTCGCGTGCTCATCTGGAGCATTTGAAGAAGTACCACCAGCGCGTCCAAACAAATAATGATTGAGCTGGATGCGATTTCGACGGTGTGTCTGTATGTCGTATTTCGAAGGAAAATTTGTTTTGGTGCATAAAATTCTTCACGGTTGAGATGAGTATCAAAAAAAAAAAAATAATAGAATGAATTGAGTAAATAATAATTACCTTTAGTGTCATTTGAGGGCATGTAATGGAATCACCTTCAATTTCATCATCATGCATTTTATTAGGGGAAATATCTTCCAATTCCTTATTTTAAAATTTTATTAACATCTGTCAAATTTATTTTCAAAAGTGCGTGTGTCAAACAAAAAAAAAATCCAGAATGGCAGTCTTACCAATCCATAACATTCTGATCTGAAATAAAGAAGGTTGTCATAGCAGATCAAAACATGCGCACTGAATTAAATAAACGGGAAACATATAATTTTTCAAAAAATTTTCTGCCTGAAAAATTTTTTTAGTAGAGTGTGTGTTGATGAAACGAAAATAATCGTCATTATTATGTTATCATTTAATGCTATAGTTTGTGGTTGATTTATGATTATTTTATATAAATTATGTATAAAACTCACCATTATTTATTTAAAACATTTTGAAATCAGATCGTTTGATTTTGATATTTATTTCTTC
Organism: Nineta flava; assembly: GCA_963920215.1. Classification (NCBI taxonomy): domain Eukaryota; kingdom Metazoa; phylum Arthropoda; class Insecta; order Neuroptera; family Chrysopidae; genus Nineta; species Nineta flava. The sequence continues at coordinate 78,458,580 of OY986040.1, forward strand.
AGTTGCTGATTTGTTTTTTATAAATTTCTTTTAAGTATGACATCGGTATAAACTTTAGAAACCTTATTCAGTTCAATTATTCGACAATAGGATTCGTGTCTGATATGGAAGATGACCGACTGTTTGATTCTTTGTGGAATTATGCCAAATTGAAAAATTACCTCCATGGTGATTTATTAAAATATCAACTCTCTTGCATATGTATTATCGATCAAGACGGTCGACTCGTCCGAAGAACGTGGAATTTATCTAATATTCCAATACGTTCTGTTTCGGAATATTTACAGACATTATTGATAAGTAAATTAATTATTGTTGTACGTATTTTTGTTAAATGTTATAATATTTCGTGTTTATTATTCTTCGTAATATTTTTATTTATTTAAGTCTGTTTAACGTTTACTGTTATTAAATAATCTCTTCTTAAGAATTTCCGTAATATTCGTAACCTGTAAGAGATTATAAATAACATTTTTGTGTAAAATTATAGTGTAATTCATATTTAATATTAATTACCTGAATAATGTTCATGAACATTTCTTTTAAAATTAAATTATTATTTAATTAAATACAAATAAAGGACATTTAAATCTTGTTGTAAGTTTTGATTTTTTTGTGTGTTTAAACGTCATCCGTAAGTGCTGAAACATTTAGGTTAAATTGGACTAGTATTTGAAACATCTGACTAGCATTAACCTCCGTATGCATATGGATTATTTTAAATTTAGGGAGTTTTAATTAAAAATTTAATAGTTGAGATTGAAGAAAAAAAAAACGTTTTAAATGGGATTTGAGAGTAATTAATACCAATAATCGTATTAACTAATACGTCTCAACAAAAACACATGACATTAAAACGGACAAAACTTTTGAAACAACGTAATATTTTATTGTTACTTGTTGTATTATTTAGTGTTTGTTTAATTCATAGTCTAATTTGTTTTAAATTTTTTCTTTTTTCTATTGTTAATGTTATATTGTAATTAGGCAATATCAATGTAAACCTACTCCACTGTATTAACCGAGGTTTGAATACAGACCTATTATTTTCTTCTTTTTTTTTTCGGCAGGGAGGTGGAAAATGCATTGACACACAGAGTGTGAGACTCCTGGCCAGCCAGACTACCAACTAAAACCCACCCCTCTTTTTGGGGCTTCGAGAACTTGGTCATTAGCTCCCGCAGGTTAATAATTAACAATAACAACACTTAACAAATCACAGAATATCACAACACTACCTAGTCAAGTGAATTGACTAGGTAGGAAAAAAAATAACCAACAACAGCAAAATAACAACGCAAAAACTAGATAACAATAAAACAAATTTAAAACTTAAAAACTAGATAACAATAAAAAGTTTTAAAAACAAAATATAACAACGTGTAATAGCGTGGGTGTAAAGAGCCCACACTATTACAATAAAAACAATAAAACTTAAAAACTATGTGTAATAAATTGTGATATTGTGGATGTAAAGGGCTCACAATATCATAGATAAAATCAATAAATAATATAAAAATACAAAACATTTAAGAGAGAAGATAAAATTGTACGAAGCTGTACATAAAAAACACATAAAAGAGACGACTTTTATAAAATATGAGATGTTTCCCATAGAGTCTCCGTAGAAGGTGAGATTCATTTAAAAATGTAATCATCCTCATCACGGAGCTCGCATTATACGATAATGGTCTTCCTATTCCACTCATGCTGCCATTTTTCATTAATTTTGAAACGTATGCACACTTTCAGGTTCTTGAAAGCATGCACATTATTGTTTGCAGCGCGCTCAACGAGTCGGAACAAATGAGGAACGTATTTTGAAGGTTCGAAAGCTCTTCACAATATCGCAGGACTTTCAAAATTGCATATAATTCAGCAGTGTATATGGATACCTGTGGGGAGAGCGACCAAGCATGTCAGCTATTGCCAATGGCAAGAGCGCTTCCCACACCAGAAACGGTTTTAGATCCATCCGTATACACGTACAGAGTCATTGTGTTCACTAATAAGCTGTTGGAAGCAGGTCCGACAGAACTGGGAACTGGTCTCATCTTTACGGAGACCAGCCAGGTCAAAGCGGCACCTTACCTTTGGGATCAGCCAAGGTGGTACTTCATGAAAACTATAGGGAAGTACCTGAGCGAATTCGAAATTAAGACTCTCTAAAAGCTTCTGCGTTCGAACGGCCAAAGGTCTGGTAACCGTGGCACGTCTCTCATTGAGTCTCCTCAGAAATCTGGATTTTCTGAAGAGAGCCAGGAAGTTGACATGATTGGGCTAAGCCCATACCCCCGCGACATAATTGAAGTGCAGGTGCTCACGCCTCAACGTCAATGGGGGCAATCCCGACTCTACACATAGACTCATAGAGCGACTCGTTCGGAAGGCTCCTGTAACAAGTCCAGGCTAATGCCTGCGTGGTGAATAGGATCTAGGATTTTGAGCGGTGACATCCGGGCGGAGGAGACTACTACACAGCCATAATCCATCCTGGGCAGAACCAGCGATGAATAAAGTCGCAGTAGCATCTCCCAGTCCGCACCCCACGATGTACCAGCCAACCCTTAAGCACATTCATTGCCTAGCGACAACTCGCTGCCAGGGATTGGAGGTGTGGACGTCACGTTAATTTATTGTCAAAGAAAAGTCCCAAAAACCTAATAGAGTCGGCACATCCAAGACGTGATCCTTTTAAGTAAAGGATTGGATCAGGATGTGCCTTGCGTTTTCTGCAGAAATGGACCACTTTAGTTTTAACTGTGGAGAACCGAAAACCAACACTTTCTGCAGAATGCACCACTTCGTTGATGCCCTGCTTGAGTCTCTTTTCAATTGTATCAATTGATGCAGCTCCATAGAAAATTGCAAGGTCATCAACAGACATTGGCGAATCGGGGCTGAAGCTGCGATGTGATTGACCGCTATAGCAAAAAGGGTGACACTAAGCGTCGATCCCTAGGGAAGACCATTCTCCTGTAAATGGATCCCAGAGTCAGTGCCACCCACCCGGACACGAAATTTGTGGTCACAAATGAACTGAGGCAGAGATCCTCTTAGACCCCAGTCATGCAGCTTCCTCAGAATGCCATACCTTCAAGTCGTATCATATGCTTTCTCCAGGTCGAAGAACACTCCCACAAAGTGAAAACCCCGAAGAAAGTTGTCGTGAATGGCATTCACAAGGCGAACAAGTTGATCCGTCGTCGAATGGTATTGGCGGAAACCTGTCTGATATTTACTTACCAGATTATTAGTTTCCAGCCACCAGACGAGACGTTCACCATTTTTTCCAATCTTGCTGAAGCTAAAGTCAAAGATATTGGACGGTAGCTTGATGGTTGCGATGAAACTTTACCTTCTTTAAGCAGCGGGATAATAATGGCTTCCCGCCATTGCTGAGGGTAAACGCTCTGCCGAAAACTTACCAGGATAAAGCAGATTCTGGATCATGGCATAATGTATTGTGTCGGGGCCAGGTGATGTATCTGTTGACCTCTTTAGCACCTCCATTATTTCTTGCATTGTAAAATCGTTGTTATACGGCAGGGATTCATCTGAGAAAAAATCAAGATAATCATGTTGTTCTTGATGCATCTTGATCCGCAGGAAATCCGGGTCGTAATTTTGGGAGCTGCAGGCGTGCTCGAAATGCTCCGCTAAACACTCAGCGATTTTGGCACGCTGCGATATGACCCGGCCATCCACATTGAGGAGTGCAGGCGCCGGTGATGAGGAAAATTTCCCCGAAATTGCCTTCACCCTCCTCCATACCTTCGAAGATGGTGTGGAGATATTGATGGCCAAAACATATTGCTCCCAAGATAGCCTTTTCTGATCTCGAAGAATTTTTATTGCTCTTGATCTTCTTCTTTTAAAGGCTATCAAATTTTCCTGCTTGGGGCGTCTTTTCAGTTTGTTAAACGCCCTCTTTTTCTCTGCAACCGCTACTCTCACGGCATCATTTCACCAGAAAACTTTTCTCTAGGTGGAATGCCGGAAGTCTTACTTATATCGTGTGTAGCTGCTTCAATGACTTTGGAGGCAATTTTGTACACATCCTCTTCTCGGCTCGACGAAGACGACATCTCGCCGAAGTAGGATGTGGACACATCGGTGAATTATGAGAAAATTTGATGGGTAGATGGTCACTCCCACAAGGATCAGTGAGTACCATCCATTCCAGTGTATGTACCAGAGCGGGTAAGCATAGTGTCAGATCATTTGCTGACATCTCTCCAGTTCTGGCGTTTAATCGTTTTTTTCACCGGTATTTTAAAGAAACGGGTTTGTCTCATCCAAAAAACTTTCGATGAGTCTCCCACGTGCGTCTCTATGCTCACAGCCTCACAATTGACTGTGAGCGTTAAAATCACCTAGCATCAGAAATGGTTGTGGAATTTGCAAGGTTAAACGTGCCAGATCTTCGATACTCCAATCGAAGTTCGGCGGATAGATTGTGAATATTGTGAGTTCGAAGGACCAAAATGTTTAAACGGAACTAAATTTGGAATTAACTGGTGCCTACCTTTTAATCTGCATTCTTTTTTGTCTTAATCACTTTTATTCTGTATTCTTTCCTGACTTATTCACTTTAATGTTTTATAAAAATATATATATTTATAACACTTTTGACACTTCCGATCGATCGAACGTATTAAATTAATTTTATTGAATCTGCACTCTATTGAATCTGTGTGATCCGTATATTCTAACAGCTATAGCTTGTAGGGGAGTGTCAAGGCGAAGGGCCTGGTAAGGTAGCCCTTGCATTATTAATATTGCGACACCTCCCCTTGCTAGAACATCTTGCAGAACATCTCGCCGGCGGATGTTCTGCAAGATGTTCTAGCAAGGGGAGGTGTCGCAATATTCAGGGTATATGTCTCCGCCGGTCTAAGATGTGTTTCTTGTATACATACACTGTACGGACCCTTCATTTGTTCGTACGGATTCCTAAACATTTATATTGATGTATTCCTGGCCTTTCTGGTGTCTACGCGCTCGCAAATCTCTATGCAAAAAAAAAACAAATGAGTGCAGATTCAATAAAATTAATTTAATACGTTCGATCGATCGGAAGTGTCAAAAGTGTTATAAATATATATATTTTTATAAAACATTAAAGTGAATAAGTCAGGAAAGAATACAGAATAAAAGTGATTAAGACAAAAAAGAATGCAGATTAAAAGGTAGGCACCAGTTAATTCCAAATTTAGTTCCGTTTAAACATTTTGGTCCTTCGAGCCGGGATACATTATTGCTGTGCCAAAGTGAACATTTAATTAATTAGATTCGCAGTAATTAATAATTGATTGGAGTCATTAATTGCCAAAAAATTAAAAAAAAATGTTAAAATTGCATATTTAATTTTTATTTTGTATTTTGTTTTTTGACCCTTTCATTGCCACCGATGAAACTGATTTGATTTATTGTATAAATTAATTGTGGAATTAATTAATTGATTAATTCATTTCAGTAAATAAGTAATTTGATTTGAATTACTTTTGTTGAAACCTTTTGTTTTTCAAATTGTCTTATTTTATCCTTTTTTGTCATTAAAATGCCTACTATTCAGGAAAAGGCGACTTCCGATCTCCAGGTTTTAGTTACCAGGCGTCAACGGTATTTTCAAACTATACAACGAGTTTTCGATTTAATTCCTCGTTTAAATGATTCAATTATTTGCATGCAATTTAAAGCAAGATGCAAAACCTTAGACAAGGCTTATTCTGAATTTGATGCCGTTAAAAATAAAATATTGGAAACGAACGCCTTAGCAGTTGAAGAACATCAGATAACAGACGTTTTAGCATCCTCAAACGCATGTGAGGACCGTTCCACCACCATCCACGCCAACAATCCAACCAAAATTGCTTCATATTACTCTGCCTACATTTGACGGGATTTATGAAAAGTTTGATTCATTTAAATCATTGTTTGACACTTTGGTTCATAACCAAGGCCACCTCTCAACCATCGAAAAGTATAGCTACTTACGCTCTTCCGTTTCCGGCACTGCTCTGACTGCCATACAAGGTCTACCGTTTGCGGAAAATTCCTATGACACTGCCTACAAAACTCTGGTCAATAGGTTTACTAACAAAAGAGTTATTGCATCTAATGTGAGTCAGAGGTTATTTTCTGTGAAGCCTTTTATGCATGAAGGTCAGATTAAACGATTCTTAGAAGATTTTAATGTCCAAGTAGAAGCCTTAAACAACCTTGATCTAACTAGTGTTTCGGATTTTCATATTTCTTTCATGGCTCTTAAACTGCTTGATCCTCAAACACGTCAAGTTTTTGGGAATACAAGAGCTAACGATGCTACTGTACCTACCTATGCCGAGGTCCTGAAATTTGTAGAAGGACGTATTGCCACATGTGAGGTAATTATAACTCCTCGTCAGCAAGGATATATTAACCCAAGTCAATTGTTTTTACGAAAAACCCAGTTAAAAGAGCTATGATTGCTGATGCTTCTCCTCCGCTGAAGTCTAGTGTGCAGTCAACCTCTTCCAAGCCTGCCACAGATTTAGGTCACTCCTGTCCATGCTGTGCTAAATCTCATCGAGTCGTAGAATGTAGCCAGTTTGGTGATATGACTATTGCGCAACGTTATGAAGTCTTACGTAAGAAGCTTTTATGCTTTTCCTGTTTTGGACCACATCCTCGATCGACGTGTTCTTCTAAATTTGCCTGCAGACACTGTGGTTCCGAAGCCCATCATACCATGCTTCATTATGACAGCCAGGCTGATAATCCTTCAATAGCACCGGTCAATGCACCTTCCGTTGCGCTGTCAGGTAATATCATGCCTTCGTCTTCTGTACGCCAGCCTAAACAAGTCCTATTGGGAACAGCTATGGTTCGTATTCCTGACGTTTTTGGTCACCATCATGATTTCCGAGTTTTAATCGATCCTGGAAGTATGATAAATATTATTTCCCAGTCACTAAGAGATCGTCTTACCTTACCAATGACAGCGTCTAACATTCGCATCTCGGGTATAGGATCCGGGAAACTGCAACCAGCCAAAGGTACTGTAATTTGTAATGATGAATCGAAACATCACCCGTTCTCTATCACCGTTGAAGCGGCTGTCTTACCAACCATAGCAACTAATATTCCTGCCGTTCCAGTTTCTCAAGAAATTGTGAATAAGCTTTCTAAGCTGCAACTTGCCGATCCTCAGTTCTTCAGCCGTGCTTCTGTTGAAATGCTCATTGGAGCCCAATATTACGCCAATATTTTGACATCTGAACCTGTGGTTCCAGGTCATCCCTCTCTGGTTCCATCCATGTTTGGAATACTTGTCATGGGTGAATGCCTACCTACGTCATCGAGTGAGTGTCAATCATTTTTCATATCGCACTCTGAAACTGATATTTCCAACCAATTACTGAAGTTTTGGGAAATTGAAGAATTGCCTGTTAAAAATCCGTTGGGCCCAGAAGAAGATAAATGTGAGGATCACTTTGTCAAAACTTACCGTCGTGGCTCCGATGGAGTTTATATTGTACGGTTGCCATTCCGTGACGGTGAAGCTCCTGACCTAGGTGATAACCGTGTCTATGCGTTGAATCGTCTTTTTAATCTAGAAAAGCGTTTAGAAAGACAGCCAATGTTTAAAGATTTGTACCATGCAAATCTTCAAGATTACATCACTACTGGTCACATGGTACCTGCCGAGAATGAATCATCTTATGTTTTGACTCAGCATGGAGTTACGAAAGATAGTTCCACAACTAAAGTAAGAGTCGTATTCAACCCCGCTGAGAAAGTCAATTCCTCCTTCTCTTCCTTAAATGAAGCTTTATTGGTCGGTCCTAAGCTTCAAAATAGTATTAACGATATTGTTTTGAATTTTCGTTTGCATAAAGTTGCTATCACAGGTGACATTAAACAAATGTACCAAGCTATCAAACTAGAGCCAAAAGTTAGCAAATTTCAGCAGATACGGTGGCGTTTCGATCCCTCTCAACCTGTGCAACAGTATGAAATAAATAGTGTTTGTTTTGGTGTCACTAGCTCGCCTTTCTATGCCCTGCGTGTGATAAAACAATTAATCCAAGACGAAGGGTTCAAATATCCGACTGCTGCTAAGGTCTTAGAAACTGACATGTATGTCGATGATGTGTGTACCGGAGCCCCCTCCATTGCTGAAGCCCGTCAGTTTGAGTTGCGAAAATGGGCAAGCCCTCATGCTGCCGTTCTGAATGACCTTCCTCAGGACTATATGGAGAAGCCTCACAAATTTGGTGATGTCGAGACCATTCAGGTTCTTGGAATTCAGTGGATATCTGAAGGCGATTTCTCTTGTTATCGAATGGAAGCCATCCTTAATTGCACCACTAAGCGCCAAGTTTTATCACAAATTGCCCGTACTTAAGATTTACCAGGATTTCTGGGACCTGTAGTCATATGGATGAAAATATTAATGCAAAAAATCTGGTTACAAGGAATCGGATGGGATGGTATTTTCCCTTCTTATATGATTAAACAATGGAGTCAATTTACCAAAGAAATGCCTTGCCTTTAAACCATCAACATTCCACGTGACATTCTTGATACCTACATTCATCCACCTGGGCTCATTGGATTTTCTGATGCTTCTAGCTTTGCAATGGCTGTTGCTGTCTATTTACGAAAAGTTTGTTCGGATCAACGCGTGTTGATCAGCTTGATTCGTGCAAAAACTAAGGTTGCTCCAGTGAAACCAATCACAATTCCCCGTCTTGAGTTATGTGCCAGCTACATGCTTGCCAAGCTCATAGAGTCTTTATTACCGCTCCGAGCTCGCCGTCATATAGAAAGGCTTTACCTCTTCACAGATTCTATGGTAGTTTTGTCATGGCTGCGCACCCCAGCTCATCTTCTCAAGGTGTTCGTAGCTAATCGTGTTGTTAGCATCTTAGATCGGACTTTACCATCCCAATGGTTTCATGTACCAACGGCTGACAACCCTGCTGATATTGCCAGTCGTGGCTGCATGCCAAGTCAGCTCGTAAACCATAAGTTTTGGTGGTCAGGTCCCGATTTTTTGCGTGAAGGTTTTACTTTATGGCCACGCCAAGAATTAGTAGCCGTTTCTCATCTGCCCGACCTGAAAGAGGATAGCACATCGTTGATAGGATATGTAGCGGGTGGAGATGATCGTATTCTTCTTCTTAAGCGCTTCTCTTCCTTTGTTAGGGCGAAGCGAGTTATAGCCTGGATATTGAGATTCAAGACAAACACTTCGCTTTCCGAGGAACTACGTAATTTCCAGTCTTTATCTGTCGCCGAGCTTCAAAATGCCGAAAGAATACTTATTAAAGTTACTCAACGATTTTATTTGCCTCACGAAATAAATGCTGTCCGTCAAGGAAATCAATCTATAGCGTTTCGCTCCTTAACACCCTTCCTCGATAATGATCTCCTCAGAGTGGGGGGTCGTTTAGCCGAAGCACCAGTGCCATACGATGCTCGCCATCCATTTATCTTGCCTGCTGGCTCGCCTCGTGATGTAGATGGAGGTGGAGTCTTTTCACGATCCACCTCCGTCCCTTTTTCTTGTGAGGTGGGCTTATTGGTTGCCACCTCCGAAACTCTCACGTCAGTCTTTAGAGTCTCTCTCTTTCGTTTAGTTGTAGTTTTGGGAGGGGTATGGGTGAGTCGCTACTGCGTCGTTTTGATGATTTTAGCGAGCCTTGCTGACGCTTGGCCATTGTTTTTTTAATTTAAAAACTCGCTGATGATTTTCATCATCAGTGGAGCGAGCTCTTTTGCGAGCGTAGAAGCGTCAGCTGAAGGGGTGGAAGTAGGTGTGACGCGGGCATAAGAGACGGCAGGTTAAGTGAAGAACTCTCACTTTTTGGATAGCCATCTCTTCCTTGTGTTTGGAGCAGTTCCTCGACTTTGCCGAGTGACTACCCTCACAATTAACAAATGTAACTGGCTCATTGCCCGGTCTTCCATCGTGCAAAGAGCCATACGGACACGTACCAGCCGTGTGTCCGTATCATCGACACCTATAGCATCGCATCGGTGCTGGAAGGTACGGACGCACGGGGATTTTCTTGTGAATGCCAGCATCTACTGTTGCTGGCAAATCAATTTTGTTAAAGGTAAGTTGGAGGAGAGTCTTTCAACTCACCATCTTGCCTCCACTTAATCCTTCGTGCCTCAATAACTCCCTGGTCGGACATATTTTCAACTTTATCTTCGATGGAGCATATCATGAAGTCTCTGCAAAGGATAACCCCCTAGGAACTATTTAATGTTCCATGGGGTGATACTTCCACCTCATGATCTCCTAACATCTTAAGATTAGCTAGTTTTTCATTTGTGGCGTTGTCGCCGAATGTCACGACCAACAACCCATCATTAACTTTGTTAACGTCTTTAAGACGTCCTACAGCCTCGTATAAACATTTAGCTATTAAAAAGGGGCTCACTGACTTGAAGCCGCTAGAGTCACCCTTTTTCTTAATTAATAAGTACTTCACAACTCTCTGTTTTTGGGAGCCTGGAATCATTGCCAGGTTCCCACGGAATTTCCTTTTATCTTTAGGGGGGTTTGGTCCCCCCGACGTTTCGGCCATAACATTTCGGTTTGTTAGTGAGTTTTTTCTATATCCATAAACTTATAAAAAAAACCAGTCATCGTGTGCAAAGAGGCGGGCTGGAATAGCCGGGAACGGATATACCCTTCCACCACGACAAGGTGGACCCACGGGAGGGAGTATTATTATTATTATTATTATTATTATTATTATTACAAAGAAAATTAATAATAATTTAATAAATTAAATAAATCATTTTATTACATTAATAAAATGTTCATGTTTTCCACTTCACTTCTAGACATTTTAAAAGGATGCGGTCTTTGGCATTCGACTTGGAAAAACTAAAAATTATCTAATACATTTGACTATGCTTGACTTTGTTTTGCTATTATTACATATTTAACCATGTTTTTCATTTATTATTACAAAGAAAATTAATAATTATTTAATAAATTAAATAAATAATTTTATTATATTTATAAATTCTGATTGTATATTGTAGAGAAAATAATATTGAAATTTCGTATTATTTTACATGACAGTAGTTTAAGATTATATCATTTAACTGTTCATGTTTTCTACATGGTAGTTTATATTCATATGATAATTTTAAACAAAAATATCTTTTTGTATATGACAGATAAAAATAATAAATTAATAATTCTGAAATTTTTCCGATGGTCATTAACAACATATAGAAGGTAGGACGATGGACACATGATGAAATTTTTACAAAATTCAAACATCGGTACAAAACCAATAGCTGCATTTTCTTTGGAGAAAATATGCTAATCCATACTACTTTATAAATGTGAAAGTAACTCTGTTTGCTACCTCTGCACGACTAAACTGCTAAACGGATCGTAATCAAATTTGGCAAGGAGATTATATCCTGGAAAAAAACATAGGCTATCTTTTGTCTCAAAAAATAATCTTGTAAGTGGTGAACATTAAAAAAATACATACATTCGAATATAGAAACTTCTTCTTTTTTTCGAGGGGGTTAAACATATCATAGAATATTGCGTGATTATTATTATAATTATTATTTTCAATACATATATATTCAGCTTTTATATAAATGTGAACGAAGTCGCGGGAAACAGCTAGTAATTTATAAACATATATGCATATTATAGAAATAATTTTATTTTTAAAATTAAATTTTTAGTATGGCCGATAAGAACGATAAAAAAGTTGAAGGTGAAATGCCGAACGAAAAACAAGGGGAGGTGATGGTAGTAGAAATAGACCCGGCTACCGCGACCCTGCCCATGAATGAAGGTAATGCAGAACAAAGCAATGCAGGTAAAAATAATGGGAAAGGTCGTCGTTATCACGGTCGTCATAGCGGACACTATCAAAATAAGGGTCGGGTTGGTAACTACGGACGTGGTGGAAGAGCGTCGTTTCGTGGACATGGGTGGGGCATTAACTTTTATTTTAATTGAAAAAATAAATAAATAAATAATTATTCTAAATAAGAGTTCAGATTTTATTACATATAATATTATATATAACAAGTAATATAAAACTATCTAAGTTAATTGTTTGAATACCCAGTATATACTGATTTGTATATCAGTGATTGAGTTTTTAACACATTTAACACAATAACACATTTAATCTCAAATTATGAGAAAACTATTCAGTTTATGGAAAAATTTATCAAACAAAAGTTGTTTATTTAAAAAAAAAAGAAATAATTTTTTGTTATTACATTTTTTGTTCTAACTCTTGCGGTTTCAAAGTATATTTTCTCCTCTGGCGGGGGGAAACACGTTCCAATTTTTCCCATTAAGAAACTTGACCTTACTTTTTTGGTCTAGAAAACTAAGGTTATTAGGGAAATAACATTTGAAAAAGTTGATGGTAAATTTTATAACCACTAACGTAGAATTTTATAAATACAAAACAAAATTATTTACAAATATTTGAAGGCTTTCTTTTTAAGAAAGCCGATTTCATATTGCTACAACAATAGCAACAGTTCCTTTGGAGGAAATTCGCTAATACAAGAGTATATTTTGGCTAGTTTCTATTAACAGGGTAAAATTATTTAAATAATAAGGTATAAAAAAACCAAAATTTTTTTGGATGTATTATTTATAGAGATTGTGAAAAAATTAAATTTTTATCTGGGCCTAAAAGTTGAAATATCTCGTAAACCAATAGAGATATCGAAAAAATAATCACAAATATTTTCGTGTTAAATCAACATTGCCCATAGACCTTGTATTCCATCTGCATAACAAAATTTCAGGCCATGTGAATTTTAGGATTATGCCAAATTAACGAAAAATTTTACATAAAAAGTTAAATAACTCCGAAGCGGTGTGTTTTATCGAAAAAGTAAGCAAAAAAAATTACCTAATAAATCTCACTTATTTCCCAAAGAACCTAAATCTTAATTTTAATAACCCTAGGCCCACTTTGCAAATTTTTGTTTTTTTTCGACGTAAAATAACTTGAAACTTATGAGAAAAATTTGAATACTTTAATTTCCCTAACGCAACATAATTGAAAATTAACTTTTGCTGTTAGATGTTTCATATAAAATACTAATAATAGTTCATTATTCTTATTTAAAAATATTTTATGGCTGTTTTTAAAAAGAACGCCAATTTCGTAGGATGATGTTTATATATTTTTTAAATATCACTTCGAATTAATTTATTTTTAAACAATTGATGATGTGTATCGTTAAATTGCTAAGTTGTATATTATATGTATATTATAGAGATCCTTTGTTTATATAGTGAGAAGAATATTACCGCCAACACGAATGCTCATTGGTCTATGAAATTTCTGTAATACTAATAGTTAATATTCATAGCATAGGTTCATAGCTAATGTCTGAATAATAGTAGGAGAATGTTCAATTGGAATAATTCATATATTAATGTGAGATTGTTTATAATTGAATACAGCGATCGTTTTATTTTTATATGTTTTATTTCTCTAATTTTTTTTTGCGACAGGGAGGTGGGAAATGCATTGACGCACAGAGTGTGGGGCTCCTGGCCAGTCAGACTACCCACTTAAACCCACCCCCCTTTTGGGGCTTCGAGAACTTGCTCATTAGCCCCCACAGGTTAAAAAAAATAGCAATAACAAAACAAAACAATATCACATAATATCACAACAAGTACTAATAATAACAAAAACTAAGCAATAACAAAACAAAACAATATCACATAATATCACAACAAGTAACAAGTACCTAGTCAAATGAATTCTCACCAGTTCTAGCGTTTAATCGGGTTTTCTCACCGGTATATAAAAGAAACGTGTTTGACCCATCCAAAAAACTTTCGATGAGTCTCTCACGTGCGTCTCTATGCTCACAGCCCCACCAACCATCAGAAATGGTTGTGAAAGTTGCGAGGTTTAACATGCCAGATCTTCGATACTCCATTCGAAGTCCAGCAGATAGATTGTACATACTGTGAGTACGAGCGATCCGTATATTGTAACAGCTATTGCTTGTAACTTTTTAAACTTATACTAAGAAAATTAATCGGTTGATTATCCGAATATTGATATATTTCAAAAACTCAATTTAACAATGTTAAAATAAATTTTTCACTTAAAAAAAAAAAAGTTAATGAACTAATTTTAACAATTTTTTTTTTGATAACATACATTGCAATTTTTTAAATTATAATTTTATTAGAAATATATTTTTTACTGCCATCTTAGATAGAAAGTGACTAGTGTCGTTATATTTTGTTAGTGATTTGGTTGGTATTTACAAAATCCATAACAGTTGATATTTTAGATCAAAATATGGATATGCACATAATAGATATCGTAATAGAAGGCAAAATCATTCCACATACAGTTTTATACATGCCTCCAGACGGTAGTTGCTTGTATCACTCAATTTACGCTGTATGGGGGAAATTTTTTTAAATACACACAAAAAGGTAAAGAAGAAATAGTGAATCACGTTGTTACAAATTGGCAAGATTTGCATTGTACGACGTGTAACGAAATTGGTGGCAATTATGATTCTATTGAACAATATCGTGAAGCCATGCTAAAACCTCATTCATATGGCTCGCTTGGTGAAATATAAGCTGCTGGTATCTTGTATAATTTGAGAATGCAAGTCTACCAATCAAGGGACGTGTAGTATATAGTTGAATATAGTTGAATCCAGAATAAATTCAGATTGCACGACTACGTTTTTCTGGAAATTATCGGCATGGACACTTCAATATCTGTATTCCAATAGCTACTTCCGAGAGATCAAGTGAAGATGATTCTCAAAATATTCAACAAATAGGTGATGATGTTATTGAATATCCAATGGATAAGTACAGAAAAGATCTTGTAATAGAAGGCAAAAATATCCCGCATTCACTAATATGCATGTCACCAGACGAAAGTAGCCTATTTAATTCAATATCATATACGCTGTATGGAGAAAATTTTTTACAGTATACACAAAAGGTTAGAGAAGCAATATTTAATTACGTTATTGACAATTGGCAAGAAAATAAGACGTGTGACGAAAATGATAGCAATTATGATTCTATTGAACAATATCGTGAAGCCATGGTAAAACCTGATACATATGGATCGTTATGGGAAATACAAGCCGCTGAATGCAAGTATACCAATCAATTGACAAGAAGTGTATAGTTGATATTAATAAAGAAAAAAGTCAGAGTGCATGAATATTTTGTACCGGGATTGGTGTTTCTGGACACTACGATGTATGTATTGATCGAACAGGTGATGGTATTATTGAAAGAAACAACTTAAATAGGTTTGGAACAACCAAGAAAAATAAATCCGGGCGGCCAAAGAAATAGAAACTTGGGCGACCAAAAGCTTCTGATAAAACTCGCGAAAAACAACTTCGAGATGCGAATGAGCGATACAAGAAAACAAATCTGAATGTAAATATGAAAACAGTATCCATATATAGTAAAAAACAACCTGAAGTTGTTAAATCCAAATGGGATTAGAAATGTAAACTATGCTTGTAATTGGAGATAGTTTAGAAGCTGAAAACAATGTGTTTTACAGAATCGCAAAAGCTTAATTAGCAATTATTTTAAAATGTTTGAAAATTTACAAAAAATCATGGTAATAGGACTTGAAAAATATCGAATTTTACCGAACGACTGCTATGATATACTAATCAAATTTCAGGCACTTCTAGGCAAATCTTTACATGGTCCTACACAAGAACCGTATTTCACCGAAACTTCGTATAAATTATCGGAACACGGTAGAGTAGCTGTTATGAACAATAATGGGAGAGGTGTTTTACATGATTTCTAAGAAAACAATAGAAGTAAAAGAAGAGGTGAAAGTTGAACATGTGATAAAAATTTGTTTATTGACTAAAAATATGTTAACAAATTTGGAAAGAAAATTTATTGAGCTATCAGAGTGTCCACTAAAAAAGTTTTATAAGTTGTTTATGTTATATGAAGAAAATTCGTTTAAAAATAACCTTCAATTTTTTAATAGTTTAAAGAGTCATTTTCCAACTATCAGAACTATGATTAGACAACTGTATGAAATGAAATCGTATGGTTATAAAATTTATGAATTATATAATGCTTTAGACGTAAGCATGAAGAAACTTAATGAATTATGGAATTCGGCAAACATTGTAATGAACACAGGACATGATGCATATAATATTGATTGAAGACCAAATAATAGAAAAATATCAAACTTCATTGACTGATACGAAAGAAAGATGTCTAGATACGCCAAAATATGATTGTATATCTTGTCGAGGACTTTTCTGTTTAAGAAATTTAACATCTCTTTCAGCAAGATGAAAACCATTAGAAAGTAATCACTGGAAAAGATTACAACAGTTTATTGAAAATAAAAAAATCAAGTTGAGTAATTTTATTTGTACTACATGCTTATTGAACTGAACCTCCTATCGAATAAACTTCCAGCAAAAGGTATTCTTAATGGACTTTATAATGCAGGAGTTCCAGATGAAATAAGAAAATTAAATGAGTATGAAAAAATCTTAATCCAACGAGCAAAAGCCTTGAAGAGACCTGAGACTATGAAGAGCGTTTAAATTCAGACTATGAATTATATATTCTTGTTAGAGGACATACAAGAAAAAGAAAAATAATATTGATGACAAAGACATTGATGTTAAATTTTTTCCAGTTTGTATGTCGATGGTAAATGTGGTCAATTTTATCCCAGAGAAAAAAAAATCACATCAGCTGAATTTATTAAATCCAAGTTGATATCGTGTCACGCTCAATATAGACGTAACCATCAATATATTAATTATTTATTTAATGACGCAAATATGCGTCAATTGAGTGCTGGTATATTTTATATGATGAATATAACTAAGCAAAATGAAAAGTTAACGAAAAAAACTTATTTAGAAATGATGGACTGAGAAGAACTAGAAGGAGATTTGACAACAATATTTAGCCATTTAAGGAGCACAGAACAATATGGAAAAAGTCCACAAATGAAGTTTTGTGTATGATGACCATATTATGAACAAGCTACTTGGGCAATACATTAAAGATATCAATGGTCCTGATATGGCCAATAAGTCGATTAGTGAATTAATTTCTCAAGATCCCGTAGTAGTTTCAAGGTATACGAATCTTAAATTGAAAGCCTTATTAGATTTTCTATGTTAAAAAGACGAACCTTTAGGAAAAGTTGAACAATATTTCTGGCGTCGTGAATATCAATCCAGAGGATTACAACATTTGCATTGTATGTTGTGGATAAAAGATGCACCTATACTTGAACACCTACCGTAAGAGATTCACCACAATTACATGATCGAGTTAAGAATTATCAAGTTCATAAACATAATAATTATTGTATAAGGAATTATTGTTTAAGGAATACCAAATATTGCAGATTTGGTTTTCCACGTCCTGTAACAGATCAAATGAAAATTAAAGGAGTTACAAAGTCAGTAGCAGCAAAAAAGACTATCAAATAAGAGATTGTACAATATACCTATGACAAAAGAATCTGTTTCTATCAAAGACTATAATCTAGGACCCTTAGTACCGAGATACGTTATGATACTACATTTTTGTTGGCAGTATCATACTACCTCTTATCGTGTTAATAATTAATACCCGATAGAAATAGTCTATACCCGACAGTATAGTTCGAGCATATAGTTCGGTATCATGAATTTTTGGTATATATTTTAAATTTAATTTTTTTCTGGCTATTTTTCAAAATTTACCGAACATTTTTTTTAAGAGTTGGTTAACCTAAGTACCTTTATTATATCTGTGTTGAAAAAAATTGTAAAGACATATATTCAATCTTGTTTGAATGATATTCAATGTTTTGTTTTTAAAAATATAAAAGGCATGACATGCCCTAAAAAATTGTATGTACACTCCCGTTCAAAAAAATTGAACAGACCTGAAATAAAGATTATTAAAATAATCAAAGAGAACTCTAGGTTTTTTTGAAATTATATTTCAAATTTATGAGTGAGACACGCACCAAATTAGCAACAAGCAACATATCTCTGAATCCATATCCCAGAGATAGTTACGATTAGCAAATTCATACTGATGATGACTACATTGTAGTCGAAATACGTATTTATAAAATACAAACAAATGTTCTAGGAATAGGGGCAAAATTTGAAATATAATTTCAAAAAAAACCTAGAGTTCTCTTTGATTATTTTAATAATCTTTATATGGCTTTTGGTGTATATCTTGCCGCTACTATAAGGACACAAATTTTAAAAGGTATGATGAAGTAGAAAATTCCCAAATTGACTTTATTGGAAATATAATGTGGAAATTGTGTGCAATGTTCGGGAATTACCAACCTGAAATTAGTGCCGTAGATCTTTGTGGATGATATAATAAATTTGGGTAGACACAGACAAGTTTTGATTAGCGTACACAAATTTAGTTTAATTTTAAATTTGGCGCTGTAATTGATTTGACAGTTGAATGATAAAGTTTCTATTTTTTATGAACATGAAAACGTGCGAATACGAGCCCGTATATATAATCCAACTAAAACTATGGACAGTCTCCGAAATGAAATGAGAATACCTCTACAAATCTTATTAAATTCAAATTACAGGTGAGTGAAAATATTAATTAAAAAAATTATGAAATTAATAGAATGTAATTCTAATTTAACCAAAGGGATTCATTAAAGTTTATTCCAATTTGGTACAGGATTTTTCCAGAAACAGCCTGTATTGGATGAAAAATCGTCACGTGGATTGGTAACGAAGATATTAATCTACAAACCACCCTGGTTTTAAAAACTAGGTAAATAAATAATTCAATCAATTTATATTCGATTAAAGAATGTTCGATTTGAATTTAATAATAATAATAATAGTCAGCAATAGGATGTATACCAGCTTATGATTCTCAGCACGTGTGTAAATATTCTGATTGGCCACGATGTACCCCAAGATTTCAAAGAAAACGATAAAATACCTACCTTTAGGATTAACTGGCGACGCGAACGGTTTCGAAAAACTTCAGGTCCAAATCAAATCAACCACCTATATCGAACGTTAGTGTTGTTATTTCAAGGCAATACTATTAAACAAATTCCTCGAATTCAGCTACCCTAAACGACGATGATTTAACCAGGACTTGGGCGTATCACAAACAGCATACTTGAAGATGATTCCCACAGTAGTACTACTGAAACCACAAACGTTGAATTCCCAGCGAAGATGGAATATTAGGGAATGTACAGGTAAAAAAACTATTTTCAAACGTTATTTTCAAGTGATGTAATTTTATTTTATTTGTTTTAGACACTCGGTATCGCAGTAAATAACTCTAATGGCGGGTTTTATACAAAATTAGCTCACTGATTACAAAATGTGCACGAAGTGTAAGTATACAATATTCGATACAAAGTGATTTTTTGATCATGTTCCAAGTTTACAGGTGAAAGTTTTAACTATCTTTATCAACCACCAGGAGAAAGGCTATAAAAGCGCCT
Organism: Nineta flava; assembly: GCA_963920215.1. NCBI lineage: Eukaryota > Metazoa > Arthropoda > Insecta > Neuroptera > Chrysopidae > Nineta > Nineta flava. The sequence continues at coordinate 78,478,115 of OY986040.1, forward strand.
TCTATATATTTTGTTCGTAACGAAACAAAAATAAGTAATTTCTTGAAGTTTAATGTTGAATTGTGTTTTCAAACAAATAGCGCAATTCTTACTTAAGTTTATGTGTATATAATATTTCATATTTAAATATTGGCGCAAATGTGGGCATTTGAAAACACAACTCAACAGATTGATGGTCATTATCCAAACAGATCTGCAGAGTTAGAAGAAATGAACCTTTATGATTTTGCCGGATGGTATGACATTGTCGATAGTTGTCCTGTTTATAGTAATGCTGAATGTTATCAAATTGGTGACGAAAAATTTTTAAAAAGAAGAAAACGACCATATTTAATTAATCATCCACTTGATATTAAAAAGTATCCAGAGCAATATTACTTTGCAATTTTACTGTTGTTTACGTAATCTTGTCGAATTAAAAAAAGGGGCAAGATTCATATACGGAAGCTTTTAATATAGTTCAAGAGACTATAAACGATGGTATAATTTACGGATAGCTGCAAAATGACTACAGAGAAAATTTGGAAAAAGCATTTGAAATGATCGAATAGAAAATAGCTTAAATACAAGAGAACAGGCAATACGATGCAAATGAACATGATGATGATGCAATCAAAAATCCAATAGAATTTGAACCAGTACAAGCAATTAATGCAATGGATGATTCTCGATTAATTAAAAATATATCGGATCAAGAAATGAAAGAAATGATTGATAATTTAAATACAGACCGAAAACGTGTATTTGATAAAATTCACGAAATATTTGAAAAAAATTCGAGCACTCTTAGATTTTTCGTGAGTGGTACAGGAGGTACGGGTAAAAGTTACCTAATAAATACAATAAAACAATAAGTGTCGAAAAATTTCAAAAAGACTGTGGCTGTCACTGCGTCCATTGAATTGCGGCGTTTAACGTTAGTGGCCTAACTGTCCATAGGTTATTACAACTACCAGTTGAACATGAATTTACACCTAAATGTAAACCTCTTTCAGATCCAGTTTTAAAAGTTATTACGAGCTGATGATGCTTATCGAACATGATGCTTATAATCATAGATGAAGTATCAATGATTCCCAACATAACGGTGATGTATATTCATTTACGTCTAATGAAAATATTTGATACCTCTGATAATGAAAAGGGGTTGTTTGGAGGAAAACATATTTTGGTATTTGGGGATTTGTTACAACTACCGCCTGTCAGAGAACAATCACCTTTCGAAGATATATCAGCTAAAGATATAAATAAATTTATAAGTTTATTAAGTGTTATTCAAATTTGTGGAAACAATTATTTAGTTATGAAGAACTTTGTATTAACATGCAACAAAAAAATTATAATGATTTCATGAATCTGTGAGTCGATTGCGATTAGGAGTTATAACAATAGAAGATTCTAAATAATTATCTTCCAGATTGCTAAAATTTAATTCCACTTCTGTTAATGATAGACTTCAATAATTGACAGTTCACCTCTCATCATTACCTGAGAGTACAGTTTGTTTACTGCCAACAAGAAATATATGTGCTCAACTTAATGAAGCAATGTTAAAAAGAATTGAACAATCGGTCATAGAAGTAATTGCTATTGATGAGGTCGAATGTTGAAAATCATTTCCTAAAAAAGTTATGAAATATTATATACGTGTGACGGTGATTTATCTATGACAGTAGGTTTAGAGAAATAAATAAATATAAAAATTGGAGCTCGTATAATGCTTCGAAGAAATGTCTATCTCAGTTTAGGACTTGTTAATGGTTCAATTGGTAATGTGGAGCAAATCTTTTGGGATATTAACGACATAAACAAAATTTAGAAAATTTGCACAAAATTTACACATGGCTTGGTACACGATTTGGAACCAGTTAAAAATAAATTTGAAGTTTTCTATCACGCGTTTGTGTATCGTGAGCAATTTCCAATACGTCTTGCTTACGCTTTCCCAAACTCAAGGTTTAAGTTTGGATAGTGTACTTCTGGATATAGGTTCTTGTATATTTTCCTGCGGGCAAGCATATTTTGCGCTATCTAGAGTTAAAAATTTTACCAGAGTTCATCTTATTAATTTTGACCCAAGCCAAGTACAATCATAAAAGAGTGCAATAATAGAATACAACAGGCTCAGAACGCTTTATCGTCCTGATTTATCGAAACTACCTTTCAAGAAAAGCCATCTGCAATATATTGCAGATAGAGTGTGGTCTAAACATCTACACACCACAGCAGTTAAAAAAATAGTTGAACCAATAACGTATAAAAAAAATTCATCTAAACAAAAACAGCCTACAACCAAGAAAACTTAAAAAAAGAAGAAGTTTGATTGGAGTAATTGAATGAATGAATAATTGTGACTTTGAATAGATTAAAATAATGTGATGGATTCAATTGTTGGAGATTTTAATTTATCGAGGATTTTGGATAATTTAATAAATGATTGTATTGTAAAAAATAATGCGATTTTGTTGATAAGATTGATTTTTGAATATATAAAATTTAATTTTTATGTAACGATATTAAATTATCACTATAGTTAATATCTAACATTTTTTATTCACGTACAATTAATGAAGGGATGAAAGCAGAATTTAATAACGATTTGTGTTAAGATTAGGATGTTTATTTGAATGTTGACTAATCTCACCCGGTTTCAATAATATACTTGAATAACAGTGGCATTCACCCCGGCACTGGATATTTCGGAATAATGTCTATTGCCGATATCCTAAAATATATGGTTTGTTACCGAGCTTAAAGCATCAATTAGATGATATTCCTGGCATCAACAAAGCTTACCTTAATTCAAATAATGATTTAATTTCACTCTCTTGCAATTACATCTCATATACGACGTTGACAAATTAGTTATTAATTCGAAGAATAATTAAATTCAACAATCGAATTTAGTAAAAATTATTACATATTGTTACATGTTTTTGGTACAAATGTATGTTAAATTTCTGTGGGTAAATACACGTTAAATGTTTCTTGTAAATTTTATTAAAATATACTACTCTTTAAAACTCTTTTTTGTTAAAAAATTTTTTGCTTAACCAATTAGTTATTTTTTTACAGCTGATTAATTTTGACTGTGTATTTTGTTTTGATATGAAGTTGAATTATTACATAATTAAAATGACAAACTTTTAAATACTATTTTATATAATATTGCTAATAATTAAGAAAAAACAGAACAATATCAAGAAAATCCTCTTTATTAACATATTATTTTTATTTTAAAATCAAGTTTAATTTATTTAATTTAGTGAAATAATAAAGGCGCGATAATTTCAAATATAATATTGCTAATAATTTAGAAAAAACAGAACAATATTCTTTTTATTAACATATTATTTTTATTTTAAAATCAAGTTTGTTTCAAAAGTGGTGCATCGTCCGGTTTTGGTATTCTAAAAGGATAATTCACAATAAATTGCATTGTCCAAGAATTGAAAATTACACCTTAAATAATGAAAATAAAAAAAAACAATTATTCAGTAATTTTTGAATAATTTACTAAGCAGATCAAATCAAATAAAAAACAGTAAAAATTTTAATAGCTGGTTTAAGATAAATAAAAAAAACATTTCTCTTTATTAACATATTATTTTTATTTTAAAATCAAGTTTAATTTATTTAATTTAGTGAAATAATAAAGGCGCGATAATTTCAAATATAATATTGCTAATAATTTAGAAAAAACAGAACAATATTCTTTTTATTAACATATTATTTTTATTTTAAAATCAAGTTTGTTTCAAAAGTGGTGCATCGTCCGGTTTTCGTATTCTAAAAGGATAATTCACAATAAATTGCATTGTCCAAGAATTGAAAATTACACCTTAAATAATGAAAATAAAAAAAAACAATTATTCAGTAATTTTTGAATAATTTACTAAGCGGATCAAATCAAATAAAAAACAGTAAAAATTTTAATAGCTGGTTTAAGATAAATAAAAAAAAACATTTCACACAACACATAACACACATTGCACAATTAAAAATTTTTAAAATCACTTAAAATAACACACACAAATTCACAATTTAAAAAGAACCCTATATTCCACCTTTTCGAGCATCATCAACGGAACCAGTTGAAGCACGATTTTTACCACTGAACTACAGAACGCATTGAACCCAAACGCCTCGTGTTCTCATTCACAAGCAACAAATGGTACTCAAGATGTTTTTCATTCAGCAATTTCTGTGAATTTGGATATTTTAACAGCGCTTCTCAATAAGGTGAATAATTTATGTTTGCAGCTTTTATAACTACCTGCAAAAGATGAAAAGGTGTTAGAATGGAAGTTTAAAATGGATGGTAATGCATTACTTACCAATATCAAAGATGCAAATGGTGAAGATGCCGAAAAATTAATTTCATTCATATCTAGCATCCACGTGGTCCATACTTGGATCTGCGTGTATAGCAAAAACATCGGGACCATTACGTGATTGGTGGATAACTGCATTGCCATCGCACACAAGTTGGCGTGATTTTAAATTTAATTTGCTACGAACAATTGTTTCGAGTATACTCAGAACGCAACTACAAAATAAATTCCTTCATCGGCTTCAGAAACCGGGTGAATTCTTCCTCAAATTTATTAATGAAATTTTTTTAATGTCGGAAGTATTCGAATCCAATTTGGACGAGTCAAGCCTGGTAGAGAAAATTTTATCTGCATTAAATGTTGATTCATTAGAAATAATTAATTTCAATAATTTGCCTACCACAGAGGCGAGTTTAATTTCAATGGCCCAAATCCAGCTCCAGAAACAAACACTCTTGGAAAAAGCTCGACGTAAAGTTCCGGAAAATATACCTTGGGTATATTCCTCAACGGGTATACCCTTTTAAGCGAATTTTTCGCATCAATTGTTTTCAAAAATTCTAGGGTACATTCACAATTGAGTGTGCTCTTTTAAACGGTTATTTGTAACCAACGAGTCATATACTCGATATAAATTATAATTTATGTTTTGTTACAATCAAAATTCATTATCAAATGATAAAGGATTGAATATTAAATTTTGAATATGGAATATTAAGTCATTATTTTTAGTTGAATTCTAACAATCCAAATAGTTTTGTATTTGCTCAATTAGTTGAGCAAATTAATGGCGCAATAGTTTAGTGTGACCGAATCCGAAAATACACTTATATATGAATGCAAATATTCAAATTCACTCACAACAGTCATATAATATTCGAATGCACGTCTAATGGTCTTGTCCATTCAAGGTTATTTGAAAGGTCTGACCATCCCTCTCGGCATTCGTTCTTTATATTATATATATGTTGTCCCCTTCCAGTGGTAAATATCAAGTTTACCGATATTTTACCCTCCACAGAAAATTTTAAACAATAAGTTTCAAGTTTTCTTTCGTTCAAATAATCTTTTAAAATCAAAATCTATTGATTTTAATTCCATTTCTCTCAATCATTGCATCATTTTTAAACAACACAACTACAATACCGAAAGATATTTAAAACTAAAAGTTTAAATTTTTTTTTTTTTTTTCACGCGTCATTTGGTAGCAGATTAAGAAATATAACTTTCAAATTGTGTCGTGCGCATTTCAAACTTCATAACACACAATTTGATATTCAATCCCAAACAGATAATCCATCCAATTTTACTCGAAACTCCAGATTTCATATTTTCAGGTGAATAGTAGAATAAAAGATAAATTTAAAATTTAGTAGCTTGAAGCTTTACTTTCAAATTAACCATGGCAAACGACGACGATGACAAACCTGTCAAGCAATCCGTCCCAACTGAACATCAACAAAAGGAAAGCGGAGAACTTCTAATAGCTCAAACAATAGCTGGTGCTGCAACAGTTTTAAGTACCATCGCCAATCAGCTGAACGAACAACAATCTTCCGTTGATAAGATAAGTACTAAATTATCCAAAACCCACCTTCAAATTCACACCTTTGTCACTGACAAATTTCCTAAAATCGATATTTCTTCACCTGAACTCATAATCAAATTTCTAATTCATGCAGACGACATATTTAAACTTATGATCTACGAAGAAAAATTTGTTATTAGCTATTTGCTATGCAAATGCAACACTAATGCTACTAGCATTTGATCTGAATTCGTCAGTCAAAATTTAAATTGGGACACTATAAAATCTAATTTGTTAAACAAAATATCACCCACTCAAAAACAGATATTAATCGACAAATTTATACGAAGAAAAAAGTTTCATGATGAAACTTTCTCAACATTTACTCAATTCGTTTTAAGATATTCAAAAATTTTAACTCCAACAATACCCGATTCAGAGATAATCAGCATAATCTTCGCACATATGAACTACATCACTTACGATTTGACAAAATCTTTTCCTATTCCACATTGTCTAAAAGATCTAACTAGTTTCATTCATCAAGCAGAAGAAACACAAAATCGCTTAACGATTTTCTCTAAATATCAGCTATCGAATCCAATCTCTAACACAGATAGAAAGCAAAACCCCAATTTACATAAGTCCAGTTATAGCCAAAATAAACCAAGTTTATTTTGCAACTATTGTAGATCCACCGGTCATATAATTACAAACTGCATGAAGCGGAAATTTAGAAACAATAATCCTTCAACCTCTAGGGTATCACAAAATCCAGAACCATTACCATCCTCGGATCCAAAAAACTGATAACCTACGAGCCATCCTCAACATTTATTAACTGCTTTAATGAAAGTCATTCGAAAGGACATTTTACCAATTCACAATCTATTTTGCCATTAATCACCATGGAAATTTTCAATCTAAACTTCACTGCACTATTAGACAGTGGAAGTACGTTAAACGTTATATCAAAAAATTCTTTCAAAAAAATCACTAACATTTATAATAATCGAAACAAACCATAATGCTTCTTTACCAGGTAACCTGGAAATCTATTTTCAAAAAATGATTTTTCTCCATTTCAAAATAGGTCCCTATAGTTGGACCCAACAATTTTACATAGCTGACCAACTACCTTTCCCCATAATTTTAGGCGCAAAACATTAAAATCATGCAAAATAAATATCAATTTTTCAAATTCTTCTATAAACTTTCTACGTGGCGAATGCAATCTAAAATTTCCTTTTGAACAACAAACAACAGAAAAGATCATTTCAGTAATCACTGACATTCAAGTTAACTTAACAGAATCACAAACATTAAAACTCAACAAAATTTTAAAAAGATATAATTCAGTTTTAACTAAAATTCCGGTAGAGCATTAAATTTTGAATACACACTCTTTAGTTCAGTAAAGTTAAACATGAAAAGGCGGTCGTGCTTGCAAATGGTCCGGTCGTTCTGAATTTTTTATATGTTGTTAGGACCTAAGCCAATATTAAAAAACCAGATTTGCATTTCCAAAGTGCTGTGCGAGGGGCAGTGTACCCAAATAACCATAAAATTTTCGGACTTTTTTCAGTTTTTGCTCAATATCTCCATGAAGTAAGGATCTGACCGGTATAGTCATTCTGTACACTTTTAAAGTAGACTAAATTTTCAACAATTTGAGATCAAAACAAGCTATATACAGCTATTGGTTCCCAAGATACAGTTCTTACAAAATAGGCCATTATTTCCAAAAAGTGAAATTTTTTCGAAATGGTCACTTATTTCGTAAAATATCTTCTAAAATAGGCATCCCTCGTCAAATATTATATGTAACATATATATATATATATATATTTAATACAGTAAATGATTCTAAGAGATTTTGGAATTTAGTACGATATCTCAAAATAAAACATTTTCATTCGGATGCATGTATACTACCTTCAGATTGGATAAACTATTTTCAAAATTTGCTAAACTCCCCGTTAGTTGCCACCAGAATGGTTTATGCAGAACCTTTTATAACAAATGATATTTTAGATGCCCCTTTTTGTAAGTCAATGAGATATTTAATAGATGTGATATTGATATCTAGGACCTGCTAAGTGGGTCAATACTAATTTGAAATCTAATCAATCCTTTACGCGACGTAATTATTAACGAATATAAAATAAAATCACTTAATAGCATTAAACATCTTCTTTATAAAGAATTGCTTGCAGGCAATAACTGTATTTCTTCTGACCTGAATTCCAATTTCATAAGCTGGACAATTAAAGCTAGGGGAGAACTCCTCTACTTAAATAAATACTCTTATAGTCATGAAACAAAAATATGCTCTATGTGCAATAAACTAGAAAAAGGAACTGTGTTTCATTTTGTTGCAGTCTGTCCTATTCTCCAAGAGTTTCGGAATCTATATTTTAAAAAGCCATTGCTTAGTTATCAGAATTTTTTGGAGTATTTGAATGGAAAAGATTGGACTAGTTTTGTTAAGTATTGCAAATGTGTCTGGAAATACAGATATACCTTGATTTCTGAATTTAACTATTGAAAATTTTTCTGGTAGAGTTGCTATATTTTATGTTTGTGGTTATCAATTCATGTTTATGCATATATATTATAAACGCTTAGTAAATTGTTTTTGTGTGTTTGTTAAAGTAGAACTTTCGAATATGAGTTAACATTTGTTTAAGAAAAATTGGTCTAATTTTAGTTGTAACAGAATTAAAATTAATATATTTTACTGACGAAGAAATACAACTTTTCTACGATAAATTACATGCCACAATCGAAAATCTAAAGCAACGTTCAATATTTATAATTGGCGATTTTAATTGCAAAATTGGTGTCACAAAAAGCACCGAAACAGACATTTTAGGTCCATTTGGCTTAGGTATCAGAAATGAAAGGGGAAACATGTTAGTTCAATTTGTTATGCACTTCAAATGAGGATTTGCAATACATATTTTAGGAAAAGAAAAAACAGAAGATGGACTTGGGCTTCTCCTGTCGGTAAAACATACAATGAAATAGACTTCATAATCACAAATAACTTCGAAGTAGTGGGGGATACTGGTGTTGTTAATTGCTTCAACTTCTTTTCGGATCATAGGTTGTTAAGATGTAAAATAAAAATAAACAATACCAAAAAAAGAAGAAAAATTCCGAAGGAATCTAAATTTATTGATATATCCAATGAAGCGTCTTATTCAGCCATTTGCTAACCACACTATAATCGAGGAGACTCTTCAAATGGATTATAATTTCATCTAAAATACCATTTTATATTCTGCCAGCCACTACCTCATAAAACTTAAGAAAACTAAAAAAAAAAGTAAACTTACTCAAGTTACACTGGATCTAATAAAAAAGAGAACAATGCTTCGAAATATTCAGGATGTAGTTTATGGGTTCGTACCAACAATAATACGCAACGCAATATTTAATTAATAAATCGTTTTATTATTCTTATTACGACAAATGAAATTATTAATGAAATTCAATAAAAGTATAAATCGATTGTCTGTATAAATTGATTGTCTGTACATATATTCACTATTTAACGCGCGCTCAATGCTATGTAAATTGTCCACCAAATAATCAGTCACTAAATGTCATTCACTTGATAAAAATGATTCATGAAATATAAAGTCAAGGATTGTATTCACTATCCACTTATCAGCTTGTATATTATATGGATCAATGATCGCCGTACCCCATCCATATACAGTTCGCATCACATACATCAGTGATCGTCTTACGTCACTGAACACAATTTATATCATATACATTCACGATTGTATATCCAACCCAGACACTGCCGAACGTACAACACCAATGTAACCGACTCAGCTTGCCTACTACTTAACACACAACAATACTCATGCCTTTCATCGTTCCACAGCATGTATCTCTTCAACTGCCTATACTCCACTGTCCCATGCAATGCATCACATTCGTATTATATGTGTGTTCAACTGTCTCTATCCCCGCTAACCCTCGGCCTGACTCACATGTTGTTAATAACCACAGAAAACCATTCTATGATTTATTATGCAATCAAAATACTACACGCCCCCATGATCTCTAGATCACCACTTCATAATCCTCCCAATAAGCAGGCCTTCTTCTAGTCCTCTGTGGACGACCTTCTACGATCTCTTCTTCTTGTTCTTCCGCCTCTTCCTCCGATTCCTCAAGAGCAGGCTCTATTCTTCGCACGTCTGCAACATGGTGTGGCACCCCATCAACCTCCACACTATTGCCGCTACCTTGTGCGTCATCGGTCTCGGTAATAGTTCCCTCTCTCCATCTTGTAGTACATCTTGCTCCTTCCGGCCTCACAACCACGGTGTCACCCACTTGAAAATTGGGGTCATTACACACAGCTCTTTGCAGTTTCGGTTGTCCTGGGCATCTCCACACATAGGAACTTATCAACGATGCTGGGGAAGATGCAGCTCTACTCCCTTCCCGCGGGGAGAAGTTATACCAAAAGACCATATCTCGAATACTTCCACCGCTTCTCGCCGCCATCCTCTTAATAGTGCGATGATTTCGTTCGACGATCCCGTTGCCGCTCGCCCGATTGACGCAACGAAAGATTACGTTGACGCTCCATTTGGCAAACAACCGAGCAAGCTCCTCGGACCGAAACGTTCTACTATTATCTGTTAGGAGTTCTGCCGGCGGACCTCTTTCAGCAAACACTTCTGACAGAACTCGAATTACTTGGTCGCGTCCCTCATCTCGTATCAACCGCCATATAGCAAAACGGCTTGGACCACAATCGATCAATGTCAAATATTTTTGTTCCCCATAATGTGTCACGTCCATAGCCACCCTATGCCACACTTGGTCACACTCCAAGTGCCCGGGTTCCCATCGAATCGGCGCGGGATCTATCGATAAGCAGTCTCTGCACTCTCGCACTACTCGCTCCACTTCACCTCGAGTTATATCTAAATCAGGATGGCACTGCCTCACAATGTACAAACTTCGGTCAACTCCAAAGTGGTGGTTAGCATGAGATGCTGCTATTATCGCCGTTTTCTCATCTGTCGCCACCGCACACAAATGCTCCTTTGTCCATTGCAACCATTGCTTTGGCACTCGCGTCAGCGGATCAGCTTTATTGTCTTCCGACCTCACCAAATTCATGATCACATGTAAATCGTACTCCCGAATCACGTCATCTAACAAAGATAGCCTCCTTCGCACGAGTGCTTCCCCCAACCCATGCGTTTTTATCCGTCGATCTTTGGTAACTATAGACGAAACCCAGCTGAACACCGTTGCCGAATCCGTGTTTATTTGCAAAAATTTCAACTTCCATTTTAACGCCAAATTTACGCCTTTGAGTACGGCCTCCAATTCGGCCAGATTGATATGTGCCGAATCATTGGGCTTTCGCAACCACGACGCGTCTTCTATAATTTTGCCACCCTTTTCTATACTCACTCCTACAGCCAAAGTGCTTGCATCGCACCAGACCACACCATCCTCCCCAGGGGGCACGTCCCATCTTCCTCTAACTGGATCGCCATTACACACCCGCAACGTTACCTCCTCCAACATTGCTATCGATCTCGTGTCCGCTCTCTCGTCCCACCCCAACGCAGAGAGGCCTCTTTTTATAAAACTGCACGCTGGTCGCAGCCACCCCGCCACGGGGAAATGGCCCACCAATTGTCCACACAAAGAAAAAACTTGCCTCTTTGTGATATCCGGCCGCGGCGATCCCACATGGTTGTCCCTTGTCCACACAATATCTCCGTCTTTTTCCAACACACGCAGGCCCAAAACTCTTCCACCGATCAGCGGTTCGGCAGATTTCGAACTCAGTCCAAATTTTTTCAAATGCGCGATCACCTCATCGCTGGTTACGATACTTTCGTCTACGTATATGTCGTCTATATACGAGTCCGTTCCCAACTTGACCTTCGGATCCTGTGATAGCACGAAATTTACTATCCCCGTCATAATTTTCGGGGCCACATTTAAACCAAAACCCAGTCTCGTTAAGCAGTAAGTTTTCGATTTATAACGGACGACTTGGTATCTCCATAAGTGGGGAGCAACATGTATCTGCAGATAGGCCTTCCTTAGATCGACTATCTTCACATTTTTTCCTTTACATCTCCACAACCTGAGCTTTTCTGCGCACACATCGCTTGCTCCCGTATGACTCGACACGAACTCATTCAACTCTCTAAAATCCAACACGGGCCTCACTTTATTTTTGTTAATTTGAACGATTGCCATCAGTGGAATTACACCATCGTATTCACCATCATAAGGCTGAAGCCATCCATTTTTGATCCACTCCTCGACCTCCTCATGGAATGCCATCTCGGCTTCCTTGGCAATGTTGTACTGCCCAACAGTGTTTTTTAATACTGGCCCCGCTTGGCCATTCCATCTCCACTCAACCAACCACCTGCCCTTTTTGAATACTGCGTGGAAGTCGTCATCCTCAATTTCCTTCACGTCTGCGCAAGCCGCCACCTGTCCCGTAAGTCCCTTGCAACCGCCAAACTGCACATTTCCGTCTGTGCTTACAAACACTCCTCCCATCAACCTCACTACATCCATGCCCATCAGGATGTCATATGGGGGCAGTATTTGTCCCACCACGCAGTCGACTTCTAACGGCACTCCGGCTACCTTCAACGAGATCGTACACGCAGCTGTACACGTGGTATCTTGCCCATTCATCATGACGACTCTACTATGATAAGGGCGCACTTCCCCTTGCCCAATGATCCTATCCGAAACCATCGACTTGGTGCACCCCGTATCCAACAAGGCCACCAAGTCTAATCCGCCTCTTCTCACTCTCACCCTTGGAAGTTGTGCTAATGTTGTCATAGAGAGGCTGCCCGCACAACTCAACACAGCCTCCTCTACGTGTTTTTTGACTTGTCGGGACACGCAGGCGCAATGTGACCTTGCCTTTTACACGCGTAGCAGGTGATTATCTTATCGGGACAAGACCGTGCCATGTGACCCTCCTTGTCACACACAAAACATTTACGTGCGCCGCCTTTGTTTGGCGACCTCCGCCGCTGCGGCGACCTCGTTTTCGCTACTGCTCCAATGCCCACTTCGGGCCTGCCAATTAGCACCCTGGCTCTCTCAATTACATGCGAAAGAGACAGTCGCTCCAAACCGCAAGACGCCTTTAACTGTTGCTTGACTGCCTCTGGCAGTCCATTCACCATCGCACACTTAATCCACTCGTCCGACAATGTTGTGTCTACCAACAACCCCAATCGGCGTAAATCCGCCACATATACGTCAACCGATTCTCCCGGACGAAGCCTCCGCGATGTAAATCGTTCATACGCTAGAAGGGGGGGGGTGCTGAAAACGCCTCCCTCAACGCGGTTTTTAACTTCCCGTAATCCGCCCGGGAATAACTGTCCAAACTGTCATAAACAGCAAATGCACCACCCGACAAAAATAACGGCACAAACGACACCAAGTCTTTCACTTTTTGCAGCTGCGCGACCAGCTCCAATTTCTTTATCCATTCGGAAAAATCTCCATTCCCATCAAATTGTCTAATGATGTCCGAATATTTCAGCGTTACAGACGACATCGCCGAAATAGCTTGTAGTTTATGGGTTCGTACCAACAATAATACGCAACGCAATATTTAATTAATAAATCGTTTTATTATTCTTATTACGACAAATGAAATTATTAATGAAATTCAATAAAAGTATAAATCGATTGTCTGTATAAATTGATTGTCTGTACATATATTCACTATTTAACGCGCGCTCAATGCTATGTAAATTGTCCACCAAATAATCAGTCACTAAATGTCATTCACTTGATAAAAATGATTCATGAAATATAAAGTCAAGGATTGTATTCACTATCCACTTATCAGCTTGTATATTATATGGATCAATGATCGCCGTACCCCATCCATATACAGTTCGCATCACATACATCAGTGATCGTCTTACGTCACTGAACACAATTTATATCATATACATTCACGATTGTATATCCAACCCAGACACTGCCGAACGTACAACACCAATGTAACCGACTCAGCTTGCCTACTACTTAACACACAACAATACTCATGCCTTTCATCGTTCCACAGCATGTATCTCTTCAACTGCCAATACTCCACTGTCCCATGCAATGCATCACATTCGTATTATATGTGTGTTCAACTGTCTCTATCCCCGCTAACCCTCAGCCTGACTCACATGTTGTTAATAACCACAGAAAACCATTCTATGATTTATTATGTAATCAAAATACTACACAGGAGAAAACTAATATTCGAAAAATCGAACTTGTAGAACTTAACAAAATTATCAAAAGGCAAGTCAGGAAAAACATCCATGATGCAGATTCTGCATTGGCAGAAAATATTTTAGCGCGTAATACAGCAACCAAAAATGTATCTAGGAAAATAAATCCTGCCAGAATGTTGATGCCGACTTTAAAAGACCAAACTGGAACAGCCAGATCAATGAGAAACGAAATACTCAGCATAGCCACCACGTATTTTAAGACGTTATATGCTATTGAAAATTTGGATTTAAACTGCATTCTCCCTGATCGATCATCTAACAAGAAAATTATACCACAGATTCTGTTGAGTGAAGTGAGATGTGCAATAGGACAAATGAAAAATGTGCGAGTAATGATGAAGTGTTCAACGAATATATCAAATACGGTGGTGACCGGTTAGTGCAAGTGCTTTGCGATATATTCAACGCTGTGATGATCAGTGAAAATCTGCTCTCTCAATGGTTACACGCGACTATCTCCCTCATTTACAAAAAAGGTGATCCAACGAACATTGAAAACTACAGACCTATAAGTTTAAGCTCAAATGTTTACAAGGTGTTCTCTAAAATTATCTTAAAACGTATAGATCTAGATGATAAGCAACCAGTAAACCAAGCTGGTTTCCGCAAGGGCTTTTCAACTTGCGACCACCTGTAAACAATTAATCAACTAATAGAAAAATGTAAAGAAAATAAAGTAACTATTTGGATACTATTTATAGATTTTTACAAAGCTTTTGACAGTATCACTCATGAAAGTATATGGAAGGCGCTCAAATTTTTCGGTGTTCATGATAAATGTATTAACATAATCAAAAGCATCTATAAGGGTAACACTGCTCAGGTTAGGCTAGACAAAGTCGGACCAGTATTTCCAATTAACAAGGGAGTGAGGCAGGGAGATCCTTTATTCGCAAAACTATTCAATGTTGTAATCGAACATGTGTTCCTGTCGTTAAATTTGAATGATTTAAGAATTAAGATAGATGGAATAACTTGACGAATCTTCGTTTTGCGGACGATGTAGCCTTGTTTTCTCACAATGCAGATCAATTACACATAATTCTTAACCAGCAGCAAATTCATTGTGCCAAACTGAGCCTAAAAATTAATTGTCTGAAAACCAAGGTTATGTCAAACGAAAACACGACTACTTCGTCTATTTTACTAAAAGGGGTGGAAATTGAACGCGTTAATAATTTCAAATATCTAGGGCAAATAATATCGTTTGAGAATAGAGGCAATGTCGAGGTACAGCAGAGAATAGTTAATGCATGGAAGCGGTACTGGTCGCTCAAATTTATTTTCAAAAGTAAAATACACATAGCTCTAAAAGCAAAGGTAATCAACGTATGTATTCTTTCCATCCTGACATACGGAACCCAAACATTAGCTCTGAGTCAAACCGACTACATGAAATTAAGATCATGCCAAAGAAGCATGGAACGTAGTATGCTTAGCATAAAAAAAATACAAAAAATAAAATGCTCTGATATTAGATCCAAAACTAAAGTCAGAGATGTAATAGTCTCTATAAAAAAACTCAAATGGAAATGGGCAGGGCACGTAGTGAGACTCAGAGATGATCGTTGGACTATACGGAGCACCATATGGACACCGTACAGTTCTAAAAGAAAAAGAGGTCGCCCTCCACAAAGTTGAAGGGATGAACTGATAAAGTTTGCAGGTGGTCACTGGATGAGAAGAGCGTTCAATAGGCAAGAATGGTTGTCATTAGAGGAGGCCTTTGCTCAGTATTTGGGATAGCTCTAGGCTATTATTATTATATTTATATAAAGACAACTCTTCCGACAGTCTAAAAAGACCATAGAATATGTCTGCAAAAAGAAAAAATTGTCAAATTTGTATTATTTTATAAAATATTATAATAAAGACCATTATTATTATTATTATATTTTTACAATATTATTTTCATTAGAAACATTTTACAATCAAGTTTGTTTCATTTAGATAAAATTACTTTTACAAATTATGATTACGTTAAAATTCATTACGAGTGTAAAAAAAGATTATCCTCTTCATTATACTGAACAATTAATCTGAAATTTGGACGATTATTGATTCAATTTGTACAATATATAGTACATGAACAACTTTATGACGATATAAATTATTATTTTAATTCTACTTCAAAACTTAATGTAAAGTATGATGAACAGCTGAATAAAGTACTCATCTTAAACAATAATAAAATTAACGACATTCATAAATATATAAATATTATCGTTTTAAAAAAACTGTCAAATGTTGTCTTAATAGCTAGTTCAGAGTTATCACAGAGTTCTTGTATGTGAATTGAAAAATAATAAACGTACTCCGAATGTATACGTAATGTACTCTATATTGTTGTATGTACATCAATAGCGAAGAGGTTATAAATGAAATCAATTGAAAATATCAATGTATAAATTATTTTATTATCACATTTATGAGAATTTTTTAACTAAGTATTATTAAATTTATATTTGCATTTTAATCACATTACCATTTTTAATTATATATGCATTTTAACAGAAATAAAGGACTATAATAAAACTAGCTGACCCGACAGAGGTTGTCCTGTCTTAACTATGAATATCGAATTCGAATTGGTATAATTAATAAAAAATAATAATTATTCTAAAAACATATTGTTAATTATTCTAATGCTTTATGATACACAACATTCTTAGTTTTATTTTCTAACGACTTTATCAATTGTTGGTGCATTAAAACGTCTTGCGTGTTGTTCTGCAAGAGTCTTATCTGCTTCGATGACAATTTTGTGGTTATCAGATGGCATGCGGTCTAATGCGGTCGTGAATAACGCAACCAATTCGTTGTGCTGAGGGAAAAACATTTGGAGTTGTTCCACAATTGATTTTTTCACCGAATTTTTTTGTGCACAACGCTGATCGATTAAATAGACGTAATATGGGATATTGTATAGTGAATGGAACCACCTTGTGACTCTCTCGTGTTGCTCTCAAAATACTTTCTCAGCACTCCCATTCCCCCATCAACTTTTTTAAACGCACTCACTTTTTTCTGCTTTTGGCAATTTGCTCGAGCTACAAATGTACTTTAAGCCATTTCAATTGATACACAATTTCAATTGAAAGCTGCCAATGTATTTTGCATCAGGCACATGGTGGTAAAAGTTTATTTTTCAATATTCTTACCTTCAATCTTAAAATTTTTCTCGAATAACTTTTGTTATCCCAAATGATGTCATTTGAAACCAATTATTTTATTGCTCTATATGAGTCAAAAAATGTTTAGAATCTAGCCCATTTCCCGAAACCAATGAATGTAGTGGCTCTTCTGGTGGTACCAATCGCGTCAAATTGATTTGACCGCTCGCGCAACATAATCCAAGGGCTTCATTTTTAAACTTAAACGCCTTTCAATATTGACACACAACGTTCATTGGTACAATATCAACATTTTGCTGTGAAGTGTAATCGATATCCACATTATAATTAAATGCAGCTCGATAGGGGTTAAACACAACATTTCTATGTTGTTGATTTCGATTCCACCGATTCCGTTCAACTTCATTCCCCGTTTCGCGTTGCTCGTCAGTTTGGCTTTCTCTTGTATATCTTTCACTGCTAGCTTTTCGAGGTCTGCAACTTGTACGTCTAATTGCTGGCATTTTTAAACACAAAAATTCATGTGAAAAAAAAAAAAAATTCGTTACACAGGAGCTACTTCAACTTAGCGAATTTCCTAAGAATACATAAATCAGTCTCTAGCGATCATAATTTAAGCGTGATCAAATTGAAATATAATATCTGATATGATTTTCGTATTTGCAAAAATTAAATTTATTAATAGCCAAAATAGAACGATATATAACGATTAAAACACAATTTTAATAAAATATTTTTATAGTTATCTTATTGAAGTAGAGTTTCCATGGAAATGACAAAATCAACACAAACTTTAGCCAACTCCAAAAAAAGAAATATGGTCGTTAAGTTTTCTTAAATTTGCAATAAAAAATATTTAGTCCATAATTCGAAATAAAAACCATCCTATGCCAAAGTTTGACCAAATTTCACACAGTATAGAAAATTTCATCAAAATCGGTTAAGTAGTTTCGGAGTCCATTTACCCGAAACATGTGACACGAGATTTTTATATATATAGATAACAATTATTGAACAGTTGTGTACAAATTATCACTTATAATTGAATTCAAATGTTATAAAGATGAAATGAAATAAAGATTTTATTTATAAATTTCGTACTCAGAATTACATGTGTGAAGTTTCTAAATTCATAATAACAGCAATTGGTTTGGTGTTATGGGAAAATGTTAAAACAAACAAACAGGCAACAGAAAAGAAATATATCGTTTATCCATAACGGGCGTCATCATTTAGTATTCTTAACTTGTTTAAAAACATGTTTATTTTTCTGTGTTATATAAATGAAAAGGCACGCGTTATTTTAATTTGTGTAATGTTACCAAGTCATTTTTCATTGCTGCTTGCGCGCGCATTGTTTTATTTAATTGTGTATTGTGTGGACCGTAGCTTACTTTATACACTAGGCACTTACTTAAAAACACTCTCTTGAAGTGAGCCAGCTTAAAAACACTCTCTTTCAGGATGTCAAACTAAAAATACTTTTTTTTAGCGTCAAGTTGAAAAGACCTTATATTTTAGTGTTCTATATATTAGACACTTTTATGGGTTTCAACCCGTGTAATATTCAGGAATATTCCTCAGTCAGTACCTGATTGAGTAATGGGTCACTGAGTACCGATTGTTCTTGACACCGCGATGTAATTGGATTTAGTTCACGAAAGATAGCGAAAACTGATAATTGAATTAATTAGGTATGTTAGATTTGTACTTGTATATATTAATTAAAGTTTTTGGGGTAATCATACTGTTTATCTAATGTTAGAATACGACGATTTAGTTTGAAACTGTAAATATATGTATATTTTTTATTTAAATATTGTAAATAAATTGCTTTTAGTATAACTTTGTTTGTTTCTAAAATACACTTGAGATTGGTACGATCGTAAACAGAAAGGGAAAATGGATAAAAAAGGGGCCTCCGAAGGGGCCAAAGACGTAATAGGAATCTCTGGGGATAATTTCTGACAACTGTGGGATGTGAAACACCTAATCCGATTTGCATACGAAATTATTTAATCTTAATTAATATTAATATCTATATGTTAAATATTAATATTCTCTTATCTTAATCTTTAATCTTTAACTTAAACCAAAATCCAAAAAAAAGTTTAATCACAATTTCTTTTATTTGGAAAAAATTTAATATTTTATAAAAATTTTTTTAAATATTTATCGTTTCATAATGATAGCAGATAGTATTTTTTTTATGTTTTCTATTTTTGTTTACGATCGAGTTGCAATGGTTTAACTCAACTGCAAAACAAACAATCATCTAACAAACATATTTTTTTTTATCTTTCGTGAACAATTTCTATTGCATAGTGGTGTCAAGACGAATAATATTTAGTTTATCTTCTCTTCATTTTTTTTTCTGGTGAGTAATTTTTGTTCGACTACAATATATTTTTTTGTAATTTTTTTCCATAGTATCTATGCTTGAACATGTAGCGGTATCGCATTTTCATTAAATTATTATTATAATTTTATTTATCATTTTTATCTGTTGCTTAACAACTATAACTTTCTTCTTTTATCACGGTTGCTTTGAATGTTAACAACTTTGATAATTTACATATAAATATATAATATGTAAATTATCAAAGTTGTTAATACCGCTACATACTTCCCCCCATCAACTAATAAAGAAAAACGACTAGAAAAAGGTTGTAACATAAAACAACCTTGTTCACTCGGAAAAAACTTTAATAGTTGATGTACATCTTAAAATTAAATACAAAGTAAATTAAGAAAAGATTAACATTGAAAAAAGTATGCAGGTTTTAGCCTGTCAATCGAAATAGAGGTAGGTTTGTTATTGATATCAATAACAAAAAATTTAGGAAATCTCTTGATAACAGAGAAAGGACCTCTATAATTACAAGATAGTGGAGGTTTGACATGATCCTCGCGTATAAAAACTTTTTTTGATGAATCTAAATTTTTGGGTAAAAATACATTTTTGTTGTTGAACTGTCTGGTAAAGAAAAATTTTGCGTTTATCATTCTATTTTTAAACTCTCGAGTAGAATGTTGAACAGAATGATATGTATCAACGTTTTCTGAAAAGAAATCATATGGTAATCGAAGAGGAATTCCATATAAAATTTCTGCAGAAGAAAGGTTAATATCCTCTTTGACCGAGGAGCGCAAATTTAGAAGTACCCAAGGTAAAATTTTGTACCAGTTATTATTTTTTTGACAGCAATTTAAAGAAATTTTGAGTGACCGGTTAAACCGTTCAATAATACCGTTGCTGTTAGGGTGATAAGCAGTAGTGGAAATATGCTTAATCCCTAGAGAAGACAAAAAATCTTTCCAAATATGTGATTGAAATTGTTTACCTTGATCAGTAGTGATCCTCGTAGGTAAACCAAAACGCGAGAACCAAGAAGCAATCAAATTGTTAATAATTTCTTCCGACGTGATAGTTTTGATTGGAATAGCCTCGACCCAACGCGAAAAACGATCAATGATAGTGAAGATATACCGATATCCTTCACTAGGAGGAAGAGGTCCAACAATATCTAAATGTAAGAAAGAAAATTTGATACTTGGTTCTTCAATTGGCATAAAATCACTTTTAGTGTGACGAGTGATTTTATTTAATTGGCAGATCGGACATGATCGAGTCAAATTTTTGATTCGCGAAATAAGATTAGGGTTAAAAAAGAATGTGCGTACTTTTTTCAAAGTTTGTCTAATTGATGGATGACCAAGATTATGGACAGCTTTCCATACATCTTCTACATCAATGTCAGGTACGAAGATTCTGGGAATTTTCAAAGAAGTCTCCACATAAACCTTAAAAAGAGAATTCGGAGGAGTACGTATTTCTAAAGAATATTTTTGATTTTTTAACAAATTAATAAGAAGAGGATCACAGTTCTGGTGATCAGAAATCTTCTTAATATCAATCAAATCAATACCTGAAGGTAGTGAAATTGTATTAATTCGAGATAAACAATCAGCCGGAATGTTTTCACTACCTTTAATGTATCTAAGATCAGTTGTATATTGACTGACAAAGTTTAAATGACGTATATCACGATTTAATAAATTTTCATTACGAGAATTAATAGCATTTATTAAAGGTTTGTGGTCAGTCTGAATAAAAAAATTTCGATTTGAAATGAAATGACGAAACTTTTTTATGCCAAAAACAATAGCTAATAATTCTCTTGAAAATGTACTATATCGTCTTTCAGTGTCTGTCAGTTTTCTTGATGTGAAAGCGAGTGGCTTCCAGACGTTATGAATTTTTTGTTGCAAAACTGCACCAATGCCAGTACCGGAGGAATCAGTGAGAATGCAAGTTTCAGCGTTCGAAACAGGATGTGCTAATTTAACAACATCAATTAATTTTTGTTTAGCTAAATTAAAAGCTGAAATTGCACGTTCATCAAGAATAACTGACTTCGTTGAAGTTTTACCGTGTTCAACAAGTTTATTCAATGGAGCTAAAATGTCACCACAATTCCGAATAAAACGATTATAAAAATTAATCATCCCAAGAAAATTTCGGAGTGATTTTTGATCGTTCGGAATAGGAAAATTTGAAATAGATTCAACTTTGGAAGGAATAGGGGTGATTCCTTCAGAATCTACGTGATGTCCTAAAAAATCTAATTTTGTTACACCAAAAATAGATTTCGAAGAGTTTATTAAAATTCCAGCTTCATTGAGAATGTTGAAAACAGTTTTGAGATCTTGAGTGTGTTTTTCTTCGTTTTCACTCGCGATTAAAAGATCATCAAGATAAGTGAAAACAAAATCTACATTTCTGAATAAATCTGCCATAAATCTAGAAAAGGTTTGAGCTGCATTGCGTAAACCAAAAGGCATTCTCAAAAATTCAAATAGACCAAAAGGAGTTATAATGGCAGTTTTCGCGACATCATAATCGTGTACGGGAATTTGATAATAAGCTCTTTTTAAATCAACTTTAGAAAAGATCTTTTTATCATTTAATTTTACATTGAAATCATATAAATGAGGAATTGGATATCTGTCAGGTACCGTGATCGAATTCAGTCGACGATAATCACCACATGCACGAAAAGAACCGTCCGATTTCTTTTTCATGAGAAGAGGTGATGACCATTCAGAATCCGAAGGTCTACAAATACCCAAATCTACAAGTTCCTGAAAATGTTTTTTAGCAGCTGACAACTCTTCAGGACATAGCCTGCGATATTTAGAAAATATCGGATAAGAGTTTGTCACAATGCGATGTCGAGTATTATGTTTAGCATTAAGATTGAATTTTTCTGATTTGGTTAAATTTGGAAAAGAATTTAAGATTTCCGTAAATTGATTTTGAAGTGAGATCACTTCAACGCATGAATTAATAGGTTTTAATAATGTTTGATTTTTAAAATCGATATTCAAATTGAATTTCTTTAGAAAATCTAAACCTAGAATGCCATGAATTACATCCCCAACAATGAATTCATGACGAAAAACCAAATCATTTCCAAAATTGAGAAAAATTTCAGAAGTACCAAAAGTATTAATTTTAGTATTGTTTGCTGCAATAATTGAAAAAGGAAAATTTGTAAATTTACATGATTTACAATACGACTTTGGAATCACAGATAGTGAACTTCCAGTGTCAACCAAATACCGAGTACCTTCATGTAAGAGATCGTACATGAAGATTAAGTCGTACGATGATGATGTTGTGTTATTGAATTGGGTTTTTTTATTGACAGAGCTACTGACCAACTCAACAGGAGCTCTTAGAATTTTTTTGAAGTTTTATTTGAATTTATATATGGAGTATTTAATTTACAAAAAGAACAAGGAAAAACACACTTACGTGCTTTGGTACCATATTTATTATGATACCAACACACAGACTTCACCTGAACTTTGTGTATATTTGTTTTTGGAGTATATTGGATCTTTAAAGGTGATTTTTTTGAATTTTCCAGTTCAGTGACTTTATTTTTAAGAATATTTAATTCTTTATTTAACATAAAATTATCTGTTTTATGAATTTCTGAAATAGGAAAAGAACTGATATTAGATACAGAATTCAATTTATAAATATCATTAGCGAAATTAACAATAGTTTTCAGATCAACATTATTGTCAACGGTGACAAGTTGAATTTGAATTTGTGTGTCTAATTTACCAATGAATAATTCACGAATGAAATGTGAATCAAGATTTAGATCACTTGATAGGGATATCATTGTATTATATAATAATTGAGGAGTATCGAAATCTTTTTGAGATAAATTTAATAATTTATTTAGACGATCTTTATAAGAAAGTCCAAAAGTTTCCTTTAGAATATTTTTGAGTGCATCAAACTTATTTTCTTGTGGTGGATTTACAATAATATCTCTAACATGAGAAGTGTAATCCTCAGGTATAGCTAAAGAAGCTAGCGTGAACTTAGTTTCATCGTCAATAATATTTTGAATAATGAAGAAACGAGAAACTTGAATTATCCATAATTCAATGTCTGTTACATTAAATTGTGGAAGTTTTTGTAAATTTGGAAGATGTATTGTAGGTGCATCTAAATTCGGTAACTCATTTCGATTTCTAGGCATATTAAAAATGAAATGTCAAAAAAAATAATAAAAATATTTTTTTAGAAATCGAAATAGTTATAAGCGTAAAGCAAAAATAAGTATTATAACAGAAATAAAAGACTTATCTGTTAAATTTGGTGGGTGGTATGCTATATTTTGTAAGAATTACAATATTAAATTCGTCCAATCCAATTATCCAATAGTCATGTGTTGGAAGATTTTGGAAATTTTTTTCTTTAATAATATGTTAATTTACCACCCTCTTCGTTTATTTGAGCTCGGGGCGCCAAAATGTTGAAATGATTAGTAGATATAATAAATGATTATTATTTAAATAAATAATAAATAAATGTTAAAGATATAATTGATCTTTATTAGATTGAATTATGACATATTATATATTTATATGTAAATTATCAAAGTTGTTAACATTCAAAGCAACCGTGATAAAAGAAGAAAGTTATAGTTGTTAAGCAACAGATAAAAATGATAAATAAAATTATAATAATAATTTAATGAAAATGCGATACCGCTACAAACACATTGTTCAATTCTATGATGATTTTTTTTTTAAGTTGATCTTAAAAAGTTTCTGATTTTGAATAACTTTCTTTAGTTAGCCTTTGTTAGTGTAATTGATACTTATCAAAAATGAATTTTCGAAGTCTTTTAACAATTTTTTCAAAATTAATCATATCAACTTGTCATCATAATTTATTTTTCGTTTCATATTTTTTGTGAATTTGACCTTTATATCATAACTAAATAATCACATAGGGTAAATTTATATATACTATTGTTAAATTTCTCTAATTTTTTTTGAAAAATTTTTTAATATACATTTTAGTATCGTGTTTATTAAATGCTTAACTTTGATGTTTGGATGTTTTGAGTCCACATACAAATATCACGTACATAATTTTTTTGAATCTTTATGAGATTTTGTTTACCTTAAGGTATTTCAGTATAAATTTTTATCTTAAGGTATTAACATTTAAACTTTTCTTTGCACTTGAGGTTGTTATCTTACAAATTTTTTAGCTTTTATAGCTTTATTGTTGTACATTCCTTATATTAGAAAATAAATTTTTTTTTTAAATTAAAGTATTTTTCTTAACTATAATTTGTTATGGTTCCGTACCATATAAATGCTTACTTGATATTCGTAAGATACTTATTGCTTTTAAATCATATTCATGATATTCATTTTGTTTTTTGAAAGTTTTTTTTTTGTTTTAATTTTACCTTATCGAGGGAAAATTTTCTTTATATTTCCGTTTTCAATTTTCTATTTATTATCTTGTTAGTTTACCTTAATTTGACCTTTAACTTTTGTATAAAATATTTTTTCTATTATTTTTCTACCTTTATTATTATTAATACTTGGAGGTTATTATTCACTGCGACCAATATGATCTATTGTGACCCTCTACTACTGCTTTGTTAAGGCTTGCCTCAGAGCTCCTCAGCCAGTCTCAATTCTCGGAGGAATTTGATGATCTGGGTGGGGTGCAGGGATGGTAAGTCATCCTCCTGGAGTAGGTACTGGTCAAAACAAGCAGCCCTTCTTCGTGCTATGGCTTCACATTCTAGTAGGAGATGAATTGGAGTCTTTTCCTCCAGCTCACAGAACCTGCATGAGCCGTCATTGATGATTCCCATCTTACGGAGGTGCCCATTCAGCCGGCAATTCCCGGTGAGAAAGCCCGTTAGGATTCGTAGCTCATTTTTTGTGAGCTTAATGCAGGTTTCGAATCTCTTTCGGTTATACCGCCCGAGAAGGATCTTGGCCTGCCGCAGCCCTGGGGAATCTTCCCAGAGCTTGGATCTTTCTGCTTCCTCTGCCTTCCAGAGGGCTGTGTTGAGGTAGGCCTCGCCTATTCCACAGGAAGGCTCAGGTCCTATGAAAGGGTCTGACGATCCTTTCCTTGCCAGTTCATCAGCAGTCTCATTCCCCTCAATGCCTGCATGGCCTGGCACCCATTTCAGAGAAACGTCATTCTCCTAGCCTACCTAGCCTGTTTAGCAGGTCTAGGCATTCCCACACCATCTTAGAGTTGATGCTCCATGCACTTAGTGCTTTGATGGCAGCTTGGCTTTCAGAGAGGATCACTATATCCCGCTTCCTGTAATTCCTGCTTAGGTTGAACTCAGCACCCTGGTTATTGCACGAACTTCCGCCTGGAAAACACTGGGAAACTCCCCATGGGTTCAGAGTATCTGGCTCTAGGCCCAAATACACCCGCTCCCGTGCCTTCGTTGGTCTTTGACCCGTCAGTGTACCATTTTATGGTATGTGGCTTGAGGGAGTACATGTCCTCCCCATTCCACTCCTGCTTACTGTTCAGCTCCGTAGTGAAGTTCCTATCGAAGCTGAACTTCCTAGTTGCTTTATCTCGGGGTAGGTCTAACAAAGAGGTTAGGGGCTTGTTGCCCGTAATAGCCCTCCTATAGGCCTTTTCCCCTCCCGTTATTCTTAACAACGCTTTCTGTGCTACACACTCCACTGCTAGATGCAGGGGAGAGAGGTCTAGTATGACCTCCATCGTAGCCGTTGGACATGATTTCATGGCGCCTGTGATACACAGGCATGCCAGACGCTGTACTCTAGCGAGTCCTTGCCTTGTTCTCCCGATTTCGGTTTTCTTTGACCAGACCACCGCTCCATAGGTGATGACTGGTCTTACCATCATGGTGTACATCCATCGCAGGATTCTTGGTGTACATCCCCAGAACTTTCCTGCGATTCGTCTCCACACCATGGGGGCTCTAGTAGCCTTGGAGGTAAATTCCTCCAGATATCGGTTTCACAGTAGCTTAGAATCTAGGATAATGCCTAGGTACTTAACTTCTTGCTTCCATTCCAACTCCTCGCCACCAAGGTGTAGTGCTTGGAGTCTTGGGAGTTTCCTTTTCTTGGTGAATATCATCACAGTGGTCTTGGATGGGTTGACGCTCAGCTCCACTGAATGGCACCACTTCCTCGTAGCGTTTAGACCTCTCAAACTTCCCTGTTGCCAGGGTCACGATATCATCGGCATATCCTATGCAGGTAATGCCTTGATCCCGTGCAACAGGTCATCTACTACTAGGCTCCACAGTAGAGGCGATAGGACCCCTCCCTGTGGGCAGCCTCGCGTTGTGCCGACGTGGATGGTTCTCTTGCCCACCCTCACTTCGGCAGTTCTGGAAGCGAGCAACTCGCCTATCAAAGCCCCGCTCTATTGCGGTCGTTAGTTGGTAAAGGGCCGTCTCTGTGGACCTGCCTGCCCTGTACGCATGCTGGTTGGGGTGCAAAGGCCTCCTTTCCAGCACCTGACTTCTGATGCAACTGTCCGCCGCCTTTTCCACCGTTTTCAAGAAAAACGATGTGAGGCTGATGGGTCGAACAGACTTCGGATGGCACTGATCTTTTTTCCCCGGTTTGGGGATGAAAGTAACTCGGGTCCTTCTCCAGGGTCTAGGTATATGCCCTAGCGCCATGCTGGCTCTACTGATCCGGAGTAGATGAGGCAAAATCTCCTTTTGCCCATGTTGTAACAGGGCGGGGAAGATGCCATCTACTCCGGCTGCTTTGAAAGGCTGAAATGAGTCAATTGTTCATTTCAACCGCCCAGGGGTGCAGACTTCTGCAGCTCTGTTCCAGTTCTCTTCCGTCGCTCTGCCTGGAGCCCTCAAATCTTCCTGCCCTTGAGTAGGAGAACTGCCGGGGAAGTGAGTCTCCAGTAGTAGAAGAGCCTTTTGCTCCTCGTCCTCCGTGAAACTTCCACCCGGTCTTTTGAGTGCTTGTGCCCCGGATTGAGTATCTCGGGATAATGCTTTGTGCAGTCTGGCCGCTGCAGGGACAGTGGCGATGCCTGCACAAAACACTCTGAAGCTGTTCCGTTTAGCTTTCCTAATCTCCTTGTGATACTCGGTCAATTTTGCCGAGTAACTGTCCCAATCTCCACACAGTTTTACTCTATTGAAGAGCCTGCGAGTCTCGCTACGGAGCCTCGAGAGATTGGTATTCCACCAAGGCACCTGCCTTTTGGTTTTATTGACGATCAGTGGGCAACTGGGTCGATATGCCTCCATAATTGCTTCATCAAGTTTGTCAATAGCCTGTACCAGCGCCAGAGGTTTCCTGACTTTGGAGTTCACTAACCTTAGATTGTCTTCCAAGTTGCTGACGTAATTATTCCAGTTGGTCTTTCTCGGGTTCCTGATACCACAGGGTCCCGAGGTGATCCCTTCTAGTTCAAATTGAATGGTTCTATGGTCAGGCAGGGATGGCTCCGATGAAACTCTCCATCTCCTGACCCATTGCCCTGTCGACAGATTACACAGAGTGATATCTAACACTTCTCTCTAGCTCTTGTTACGAAAGTAGGCGTTGTGCCTACATTTAGGATTTCGGGATTGGATGTTAGTAAGAATTCTAAGAGACTCACCTCTTTTGTTTCAGTCGGAACTGTCCCATATCACGTGGTGCGCGTTTGCATCACAGCCGATGATCAAAGGCAGGCAATGCTTGCGGCAGTGATCCACTAGCTTCCTGACCTCATTTGACGGTACCTTCTTGTCTCCAGCTAGGTATACTGATGCGATGACCAGTCTGTGGGGTACACCCCCCATTTTCAGGGTTATCTGCGCAGTAGCCAGGTCTCTCGTCACAAATTCTGAAATGCACGCAGCGTTTAACTGATTCCGAACTAGCAAACAAGCTCTCGGTATTTCTGACTTTTTGTCCCAAATGACTGTCGCATCGCGGCAGTTCAGACCTCTTACCTGACTTCTGTAGATCCAGGGTTCCTGGATCAGCACGACTCCCAGGTGTTGCCTAGCGAAGAGACTCGCTATAACTGAAGATGCCCCCTTGGAGTGGTGGGCGTTCATTTGGGCAACCCTGGTGGTGTCATTACCATTCATTACTCCTTTTGGAAGGAGGGGCTTGCCCTTCCCTCCTCAAGAAGCGTCCTCTCCTCCCCGTCAGAGAGCAATTCTTCTCCCTCCGGGGCTGCTTGCAGAAGGTCGAGGCTGTGCTCTTCCTCGCGTGCCAGCTGCACCTGCTCCACCTCCATCTCTGGAGTTCCGGTGAGTTGAGCCTCCTCCTCCTGCTCTACTCTGCCAGATATGCTCCTCTTCAGTCCATGTACAGGGATCGCTCCGAATCTGTAATGGACATGGTAGCCCTGCTCCTTTATCTTCTCCGCAGATAGATTATCGATAAGGAACCGGGTCAGCTGCCCCGTGGCCTTGACATCCTCCTTTGTACTAAGCGTCTTCCAAAGGGCTACCCGGATGTCCGGGTTCTTGGGAAGAAGATACTGTAGCTTGGGAGCTTGCTCCTGAAGCCACTCTACCGCTTCCTGGGTCTTGCATGTGATGACCACCATGCCACTATGGAACCGGATGTTTTCAAACGTCAGTTTCCCAACGTAGGGCTTTTCTGCTTTCAGCATGGCTTCAACCAGAGCGTGCTCTGCCGAAGTCTGCTGTTCGGTGGTCAGGTATTGCCCTGGGTACCCTTCCGGCAGTAGAGCCACATTGGTGTTGCTGAGTGCCGACGCATACCTCCCCATGGGTTTCACCTGCGAGTTAGAGGGATGGTCCTCGACTCGGCCTTTCTTAATACTCTCCCTGAAGGGGAGAGTCACATGCGAGATACCTCGCTTCTGTGCTCTCGGCGGGGCTGAGAATTTGGGTGCCTCCCGCTCAAGGGCCGCATTCCTAGCCTCTTCAGGGGCCATGCCCCGTTTGAGGAATCGTAGATACCACTTGCATTTGGCTCCACTCAGTCCCCTTCGGAGTGGGTCATCGATTGCCCCAGGCTGTCCGCTCGGGGGTAGAAGAGGTTTCTTCTCCCCGTTACCTCTAGGTTGACTGTGGTCAATGCCCACCTGCGTTCCTGGTGTCTTTTCTCCCACCGAGGTGGGAGTTTTCGGCGCAGAAGTTGTGCTTCTGCCTGTTGATGAGGTACTGGAGCTGGAGTGCCCGCCTCCTCTTGCTCCCTGTTCCCCACGGCTTCTCTGCTTCTTAGAAAGGTTGCCCGGTCGTATGCCCGGTTGTACAACCCTGTCCTCGTTTACAGGATGGAGCTCATGCTCCATCTGTTCGACGAGGTCTGTAGCGGTATTTTCCCGTATAAGGTTTTTAAATTTAAATTTTTTGTTTGGATCCATATTGGTTCCCACGATTAGCAGGGGAAATAATGTCCACCCCGGCAGAGCCACGCAGGCCGGGGTAAGGGGTTCTTACGAGAGGGTGCCCGCAGTTTCCCCAAAGGAATCGTTTTCGGCACACATATTTTACAACCCCATACCATTCAGCCCTCGGCACGATGTCTCCCACCTTGGCTTGGGTTGGCCTCGTGAGTCTTAGTCTGGTTGCTCATTTGGAACCTTTTCAGCAAGGGAGTCTCTACCGGTAGATAGTGTTATACTATCTACCGCTGGCATAGCCCCCAAAATCATCACAATTCACAAGCCTGGTCGGTACGACAAACTGCTCACGAGAGGGTCAGGTTTTCGACCTTTACTGCTGTCAATATTCTTTAGGTAATGTTATACAACAAGTTTAAACAGTACCTTTATTTTGCAAATAATTTCAATTTTAAAACTTTGGCTTAAGCAAAATCAAAAAATGTCAATTTCTAATCAAGAGATGGCAGAAACGAGCCGTTCTACTTTTGTTGGCACACCTTTAACATCATTTCGTCGTGTGAAAAGAAGATTGTCTTCTCAATTCGTAAGTTCGCTCTTCCGGGACACCTCTTTGTTTTTGCAAGAAACTTCTCAATTATTGTGAGATTTGACTCAAAAGTCACACAAAATAGTACGATGTTATCTAACATACCTAATATTATTGCAGAACCAGTGTCTCATGATGCTGTTAGGACACATGATTTAATTCATCGAGTCCCTTTGTTAAATGTCTTGGATCCTATTTCCATTGTTAACTTTGTCATCGAAGTTGATGACGTAATTGCGTTACATGTCTTATATTCCGTTACCTGAACTTCAAACATTAGTCGATCGTTTTGTTCGTCGTAAACAACTTCTAATGAAAAATTCTTTAACTTCTGTATGGCTATTCGTCGCTATGCGAAAGTTATTTCACCCTCTTTATCACAAGATAATTAACATTATTTTTGCACATGTTAACCGTGAAACGTATGACTTAGTAAAATTAGCTGAAATCCCTTACGATTTCGATTCTTTAGAAACTTTTGCTCTGCGTATTGAGCAAATTCTGGTCAGACTCCTTTCTTATACAAAATCAGTTTCATCTTATAACTCTGATAAATTTAATACAGATATCACTTCTGTTAATCCTTCAAAAACTCTTACTTGTGCCTATTGTAAAACTTTAGGACACCATATAGAATCTTGCCCTACTCCTCCGGCGCGCAGGCCTAACTTTCGTGTTCCCGTAAAAATAGAACAGTCGTCCCCGCCTGATCTTAAGAATGCGGTGAAATCTTCAAAAAACTAATTAATTTTAACTCTTCCTCAAATTTAAATCTGCCAATTGTTTTTCTTAAATTCTCTAAACTTGATCTTATTTCTCTCTTGAACTCCGTAGTTCTATTAATGTTATCCCTTTTGCAGCCGTTGACGTTTGACGTTATTAATGGATCCTATACCTTAGCTCGTTGTAAATTTCATTAATTTTGCTTGTAAAGAAGTTTGCGTTTGCTCAAACAAAATCTTTACCTTTTCGTTTGTTAATTTGAATCAGTTTTCTCATTTAGTTAACTTAATTTCTGAGTCTAAAGATATTTTGTCCAAATCTCAAACAAAACAACTGAATAAAATTTTAGCCAAATCTTCGTCTTGTCATCAATTCCGGGATTAGTACGCGGTTTTGAATACAAATTAATCTTGAAGAATAATACTCCTGTTCCAAAATTCCTTTATTTTCTTCCCAGGGATAAATCGGATCTGTTGGAAGCTCACATTCAAGAACTTTTGGATTGGAAAATTTTATCTCCTTGTGTTTCGAGCTATAGTAGCCTGGTATTTTTTGTACCCAAGCAATCTTGTGTACGCCTTTGCGCTGATTACCGATTTTTAAATCCTAAAATTCAGTTTGATCCTCTTAGCTCGGTTAAAATGAACTCTATTTTTGCGTCCTTTTCGAACGCAAATTATTTTTCAGTAGTTGGACATGTCCAAAAGCTATTATCAGATACCCTTAGCTCCCGAATCAAGACACATTACGGCTATTATAACACTCTTTGGTCAGTACTCTTTTAATGTTTGTCCCTTTGGTTTACTCAACTCAGCACAAGCTCTAAACCGATATCTGTAACGTGAATTTTCTGATTTTCGTAGAGAAAGCTTTTTTTTGCAATATTATGATGATTTAATCATCTTTACTCCTACTTTAGACGACCATATTTCTAAACTAGCTAAAGTTTTTTCGCGCTTTAAAGAACTTAATATCACTATTAATCCAGAAAAACTTCGTCTTTGTATGACTCGCTTAAAATTACTCGTTCGCGTTGTGAGTAATATGGGAAAAACTCCTGAACCTGACCAATGTGGCGCAGTTATTTTTTACCATTTCCTAAAAATCTAAAAAATATGCAAAAATGTATCGGTAAGTATGCCTTTTATGCTAAATTTATTCCTTACTTTAGTGTAATTGTGAGTTCACTGAACGCACTTAGACGTAAAAATGCTAAATTTAATATAACACCTGAACATCATGTCGCTTTCGAGAAACTTAATTTAGCCTTAACTTCCCCACCACTTTTATCGTTTCCCGATTTCAATATCAAATTTATTATTACCACCGATGCGTCATCATTGGGTTTATCAGCGGTTCTATCACAGGAATTCTCTGATGGTAGACACCCCATTGAATGTTTTCTAGACATTCGCTCATGAACTCGAACTATTGGCTGTTGTCAACGATTTATTTTATTTTAAAGACTATTTTTTGGTTCGAGAATTTATTCTCGAAACCGATTGTAATGCCCTTATTTGGCTATTTAAAACTCCTCAGACATTCAACAAATTAAGTCGTTGGATTCTACAATTGTCTAGATTTAAATTTATACTTATCCATGTGAAAGGTAAAGAAAATTTCACATGTGATACCTTATCACGTCTCTTTGAAGTAACAAATTCTTGTAAAGATTATGTAGATGACGAAACTACTCAATCATCTGATCCGGTATCCTTACTAAATACTTTTATCCATACTGAGCCACAAGGCTATATTCCCGTACGTAACTCTCAAAAACAATCTGAATTCTGTAAATTCATTTATTCTGAAATTAATTAAGGGAAAAATGTCAAAGATTTCTATATTCGCGATGGTATTTTGGGAAAATTCGTGGAGAAAATCGTCTTCGTAGAGTTGTATTACCGGAAAACCTACTAGATTTTATGATTGAGTATTTTCATCAAATTAATCATAACGGTATAACTTAAACGTATCGTAATATATCAAAAAGGTTTTGGTGCGCAAACCTATTTAAGTTAGTAAAAACTTAACTACTAAAATGTGATATTTGTGCAAAAAATAAACCGTCTAACTCAACTACTGTGCTAAAACCTACCTTCTTTACCCCGTCTGAAATTTGGACACATCTTTATGTTGATTATGTGGGTCCACTAATTTCATCGTCTGAAGGCTACAAATATATTTTCGTTTGTATGGATGGTGTCTCCAAGTATTTGATAACGATACCTACGCGCAGATGCTCTACACAAGTTACTATAAAGCTACCTAAGAATATTTTTCACCAATATGGATTCTGCCATTTTATAATTTCGGATGATGGTCCGAGCTTCAAAGCAAAAACTTATGTTGACTTTTTATTAAAATGCTCAGTCAAACCTGTATATATGTTACCATTAAATTCTGGTGCAAATCAAGTGGAACGTGTCAACCACAACTTCAAAACCAATCTTTCCGCTGTTTTAAATATGGATGATCTTGATCATAAATGTTGATCAGAAATATTATTGTTTGTACAATATAACTACAACAGATCCTATCATTCGTCAATTGATCGTACACCCGCAAGTTTATTTTTGGGTAGAGATTTGTATACATCACTGGATCTGGCATATAATATTAAATTGTCTGACGATAAAATGTCCTTGGAGCATGTACGGAATGCAATTGCTCTAGCCAGGAGTAAAACTTCAAAACGTTATACCGACAAACCAGATACTTCGAAATTTCAAATCAATGATGCATTATGGTGAAAAATTTAAATAACGTCTACTATAGATTCTGCAATTCTGATCGCAAGTTCCAGGATATATTTAGTGGACCCTATAAAATAATCAAATGAAATACTCCCACTTCACTGGAACTACAATATACTGTTTCTGGTCAATTTCGTAAAACGCACATTTCACACCTTAAAAGACTTTAAGGAATCTTATTGAATACGTGAATCTTATTTAACAAACATTTTTTTCTATATATATATATATATATATATATATATATAGAAAAAAATGTTTGTTAAATAAGATTCACAATTAAAGTAACTTGTAAAGAAGGTAATAGAATTTAAAGTCTTTTAAGGTGTGAAATGTGCGTTTTACGAAATTGACCAGAAACAGTATATTGTAGTTCCAGTGAAGTGGGAGTATTTCATTTGATTATTTTATAGGGTCCACTAAATATATCCTGGAACTTGCGATCAGAATTGCAGAATCTATAGTAGACGTTATTTAAATTTTTCACCATAATGCATCATATATATATATATATATATATATATATATATATATATATATATATATATATATATATATATATATATATATATATATATATATATATATAATTAAATATTGTGCTATAATCTATTTAATTTCAATATACCGTTATCCTTTGTACAATTTTTTTCTTCTACTTTTAAAATAATAGTCTTCCTCCAAGTGGTATCTTTTATTTAGTAAAAAGTTTTGATTTAACTAACTATTCTTTAGACGAGGCCAAAGAGAGAAGGGAAGTTGTTTTCTTACTTGCATTTTTCTTAAAATAAATATTTTCTCTTACCATTGTCTCTTATATATTTATTCTATTTTGCTATTTTTGAATAGTTTTCTTTACCTCTATTTTGACATTTCTTTAATTTAGTTAAAAGTTCCATTTCACAAACTATTATCGGGACAAAGCTAAAGAGAGAAGGAAATCTATTTATTTACTTAAATATTCTTAATTTAAATTTTTACTCTTTCTCTTAATTTTTCTGTTGAATTTGTAACTTCTAACTGTTCTATTCTATACATAACTTTGTAAATATTGTCATTTTGATATCTATTTCTTTAAATTTTGTATATTATTCTGTTTTATTTGTAACTTCTAACTGTTCTATTCTAATACTTTGTAAATATTGTCATTTTGATATCTATTTCTTTAAATTTTGTATATTTAGTTTAATCATTTGTATCTAATACTTTATATTTTGTATGTTTCCTACTTTCTTTAAAAATTCAGTTTTCGCTTTACCTTTCTTATCTTAAACGTTATATTATCGAATGATAATTAGTGAGAACTCTAGGTTTTTGAAATAAAATTTCAAATTCGTCCCCTTTACCTAGATCAGTTTTTTGTATTATAAATACGTATTTCGACTACAATGTAGTCATCATCAGTATAAATTAGCTAGTCGTACTTTACTCTTTGACAATTAGAGATAGTTATAAAGTCGAGATCAACAGACAAAAAATAAATAGAAAATTAACTAGATTAAAATATATACTAGATTTAAAATATAATAAATTTTAAATTATATTGAAATTGCTCTTGTTAAAATTTCTTCATTCACATTTGTTCCTGTTAATTTTACTCTTATTAAAATTACTCTTATATTGTCCCAGGATATGTTACTTGTTACTAATTTGGTGACGGTATCACAAACTATTTTGGTTTTACGCTACTTATATATGTTCGGCCGACTTTAGACGCTATTCTAAGACTGCACCTGATTGGTGCTGAGTTATGCCTTGCGCAGTGAACACGTTCTTTGTATTTCGACATCTTTAGAGAGAGATGGATATATTGGCACTTGATTTTACCATAGGATTTTGATTAAATCTGAATTTGGTACCGGTCCATTGTCTAGATTCATAATATTTCTTTTGAATTTCTGAATGTATATGCTTTCGTATGCATCCAGCTCTGAGGGATTTTGAACAGCCTTAACAAGTTTTAAATTAGATTTGTCGATTTTATGGTCATTCTCTATAATGTGTGCAGCTACACAGGATTTTTCTAATCTGCCGTATTTCGTATGAGCCATATGTTCTTTGAATCGGGTTCCTATTTGTCTACGGCTTTGGCCAATGTATGTTTGTGAACACGAAGGACACTCTATGCTATAGATTCCCGATTTTTGTTCGTCTATTATTTTTTCTTTTGGGTTTCCGAGGATCTGTTTAAGTTTACAGTTGCTCACGAGAGCTATTTTTATATTATGATCTTCCATTTCTTTTTTAATTTTGTTCGTACACGGCGGGAAGTACGTTAGCTTGCACCATTTATTTTGTTCGTTGTCGGCCCGTTTTGGTGTTAGTGTCGTAGTGTTTCTTTTAAGAATTTTAAATTTAATTTTACGGATCATGAAATTTATTAATTGTGGAGTGTAGCCGTTAAATATTGCGATTTGTTTAATATGTTTGGCTTCTTTAAAATAATTTTTTCTCGACATTGGCACTTTTAGTAGTCTATTTATTAGAAAGTTGAATATGGCTAGTTTATGTTGAGGTGGACTGTTCGAGTCAGAAGTGATGTACCTTTCTGTGTGGGTCGGTTTCCTGTATATGTCAAAATCTAATTTATCTGTGCCCTTGTTCCTGCTGATTTTTAAATCTAAGAAGGGGATCGAGCCTTCCTTTTCGACTTCTGTTGTGAACTCTATAGATGGGTACATTTTGTTGAGCTTTTCCAGAAAGGTTTTTGGGTTTTCTTTGGCCGTATCAAAAATCGTAAAAATGTCATCAACATACCGGTACCAGACCGTCGGAAAGTATTCGAAGCTGTTCTTGGCTTTTTCTTCTAAGTCGTTCATAAAGAGATTGCTTAGAAAAGGTGATAGTGGATTACCCATGCTCGTCCCGAATGTTTGCCTGTAGAATTTTTCTTCAAATGTAAAGACATTTTGTTTCATGCAAAGGCGTGTTAGTTTTAGTAATTCTGATATTTCTTCTTTGGGTATATCTTGAGTATTTAGCCATTTTTCCAATAT
This sequence comes from Nineta flava, assembly GCA_963920215.1. Classification (NCBI taxonomy): domain Eukaryota; kingdom Metazoa; phylum Arthropoda; class Insecta; order Neuroptera; family Chrysopidae; genus Nineta; species Nineta flava. The sequence continues at coordinate 78,515,205 of OY986040.1, forward strand.
CTTTATGGTTTCTGGGATTGGTACACTGGGGTATAAAGCTTTGACGTCGAATGACATTAGTAGTGCTTTTGGATGTACCGGTTGGTCTTTGATTTTATCGATTAGTTCGATGCTGTTTTTAATTGCGAGTGAATTTGTTTGGTTAAAGGCCTGGAATTTTGCAACTAACCATTTTGCTATTTTATATGTCGGAGAGTTGATTCCTGAGACTATCGGTCTCATTGATCCGTCGTTTTTATGGATTTTTGGAAGGCAATATAATCTGGGTGTTACCGGATTTGAACATTGGAGTTGGTATTTTGTTTGTTTGTTTATGGTTTTTGGACATTCGTCTAAAGTGTCTTTAACTTCTTTTATGAATGCCGTAAATTTACAGAAGCTGAAATGAATTTGTTGAACAAAGGCTTAAATTTTGCAATCAAACAAAACAGTTGTCCGTCCGTAAATCTAACTGTAGATATCGAAACTGGCATAAAAACTATAGATGAACCCACTAGAAATCAAATTCGAAAAAATTGTGCCAAAATAATTAAGAAAACGTTAACATCGAAGCCTAACACAGATGTAGAAACTGTTAAGTCATTAAAACAAAAAGAGGTTCATTATTTAAAAGCAGACAAAGGCAATTCTATAGTAATAATGGACAAAACCGATTACTCACAAAAGGTTCATAAAATGCTAGACGAAGGCCCTTACCGAACTCAAAGGACCAACCCCTTATCGGCATTCATAAAAGAAGTTAAAGACACTTTAGACGAATGTCCAAAAACCATAAACAAACAAACAAAATACCAACTCCAATGTTCAAATCCGGTAACACCCAGATTATATTGCCTTCCAAAAATCCATAAAAACGACGGATCAATGAGACCGATAGTCTCAGGAATCAACTCTCCGACATATAAAATAGCAAAATGGTTAGTTGCAAAATTCCAGGCCTTTAACCAAACAAATTCACTCGCAATTAAAAACAGCATCGAACTAATCGATAAAATCAAAGACCAACCGGTACATCCAAAAGCACTACTAATGTCATTCGACGTCAAAGCTTTATACCCCAGTGTACCAATCCCAGAAACCATAAAGATATTGGAAAAATGGCTAAATACTCAAGATATACCCAAAGAAGAAATATCAGAATTACTAAAACTAACACGCCTTTGCATGAAACAAAATGTCTTTACATTTGAAGAAAAATTCTACAGGCAAACATTCGGGACGAGCATGGGTAATCCACTATCACCTTTTCTAAGCAATCTCTTTATGAACGACTTAGAAGAAAAAGCCAAGAACAGCTTCGAATACTTTCCGACGGTCTGGTACCGGTATGTTGATGACATTTTTACGATTTTTGATACGGCCAAAGAAAACCCAAAAACCTTTCTGGAAAAGCTCAACAAAATGTACCCATCTATAGAGTTCACAACAGAAGTCGAAAAGGAAGGCTCGATCCCCTTCTTAGATTTAAAAATCAGCAGGAACAAGGGCACAGATAAATTAGATTTTGACATATACAGGAAACCGACCCACACAGAAAGGTACATCACTTCTGACTCGAACAGTCCACCTCAACATAAACTAGCCATATTCAACTTTCTAATAAATAGACTACTAAAAGTGCCAATGTCGAGAAAAAATTATTTTAAAGAAGCCAAACATATTAAACAAATCGCAATATTTAACGGCTACACTCCACAATTAATAAATTTCATGATCCGTAAAATTAAATTTAAAATTCTTAAAAGAAACACTACGACACTAACACCAAAACGGGCCGACAACGAACAAAATAAATGGTGCAAGCTAACGTACTTCCCGCCGTGTACGAACAAAATTAAAAAAGAAATGGAAGATCATAATATAAAAATAGCTCTCGTGAGCAACTGTAAACTTAAACAGATCCTCGGAAACCCAAAAGAAAAAATAATAGACGAACAAAAATCGGGAATCTATAGCATAGAGTGTCCTTCGTGTTCACAAACATACATTGGCCAAAGCCGTAGACAAATAGGAACCCGATTCAAAGAACATATGGCTCATACGAAATACGGCAGATTAGAAAAATCCTGTGTAGCTGCACACATTATAGAGAATGACCATAAAATCGACAAATCTAATTTAAAACTTGTTAAGGCTGTTCAAAATCCCTCAGAGCTGGATGCATACGAAAGCATATACATTCAGAAATTCAAAAGAAATATTATGAATCTAGACAATGGACCGGTACCAAATTCAGATTTAATCAAAATCCTATGGTAAAATCAAGTGCCAATATATCCATCTCTCTCTAAAGATGTCGAAATACAAAGAACGTGTTCACTGCGCAAGGCATAACTCAGCACCAATCAGGTGCAGTCTTAGAATAGCGTCTAAAGTCGGCCGAACATATATAAGTAGCGTAAAACCAAAATAGTTTGTGATACCGTCACCAAATTAGTAACAAGTAACATATCCTGGGACAATATAAGAGTAATTTTAATAAGAGTAAAATTAACAGGAACAAATGTGAATGAAGAAATTTTAACAAGAGCAATTTCAATATAATTTAAAATTTATTATATTTTAAATCTAGTATATATTTTAATCTAGTTAATTTTCTATTTATTTTTTGTCTGTTGATCTCGACTTTATAACTATCTCTAATTGTCAAAGAGTAAAGTACGACTAGCTAATTTATACTGATGATGACTACATTGTAGTCGAAATACGTATTTATAATACAAAAAACTGATCTAGGTAAAGGGGACGAATTTGAAATTTTATTTCTTATCTTAGTTTTAAAAAAAAACGAAAAATTCTGCGTATTTTAAGAATTTTTTTCTTTTTTTTCCCGAACACTTGTGCATTGATATGTGATACATATCGTTTCAAAATTATATACTTATTTTATACGTCCATGTATATGGAGGTCACGGTTTTAATAGTCAGTATACATACGGACGTCATCATTTAGTATTCTTAACTTGTTTAAAACCCCGTTTATTTTTCTGTGTTATATAAATGCATGCGTACGCGTTATTTTAATTTGTGTATTGTTACTAAGTCATTTTTCATAGCTGCTTGCGCGCGCATTGTTTTTTTGATTGTGTATTGTGTGGACCGTAGCTTACTTTATACACTAGGCGGTTCCTTAAAAACACTCTCTTTAAGTGAGCCAACTTAAAAACACTCTCTTTAAGGACTCTCTTTCAGGATGTCAAACTAAAAATACTTTTTTTTAGCGTCAAGTCGAAAAGACTTTATATTTTAGTGTTCTATTCGTGTAATATTCAAGAATATTCCTCAGTCAGTACCTGATTGAGTAATGGGTCACTGAGTAACGATTGTTCTTGACACCGCGAATGTAATTGGATTTAGTTCACGAAAGATAGCGAAAACTGATAATTGAATTAATTAGGTATGTTAGATTTGTACTTGTATATATTAATTAAAGTTTTTGGGGTAATCATACTGTTTACCTAATGTTAGAATACGACGATTTAGTTTGAAACTGTAAATATATGTATATTTTTTATTTAAATATTGTAAATAAATTGCTTTTAGAATAACTTTGTTTCTAAAATACACTCGAGATTGGTACGATCGTAAACAGAAAGGGAAAATGGATAAAAAGGGGGCTTCCGAAGGGGCCAAAGACGTAATACGAATCTCTGGGGAAAATTTGTTACAACTGTGGGATGTGAAACACCTAATCCGATTTGCATACGAAATTATTTAATGGGCCAAAAGCACGATCTTTGAATACACTCTGTCTTCTTTTAAAATAATACAATTCTAAATTCTTTATTAATATAATTTTCTTAACTTTCTCTTTATTAATATAACTTAAACTTATTATCTCTATTGTCTTTCTTTAATCTTAATTAATATTAATATTTATGTGTTAAATATTAATATTTAATTAAATTTTTTCAAAATATTTTTGTTTCACCACAAAAACTACACTCTACAAGTGACTGTGAGGGAGTGCACCGTATCGTGGTGTGTTGCATGTGGACAGTGGTAGATGCACTACACAATGTTCCTAATGGGTCTATGTTGATAGACATATTGTATAATATTTATATATATATATATATATATATATATATATATATATATACATATATATATATATATATATATATATATATATATATATATATATATATATATATATATATATATATATATATATATATATATAAATTGTAACGGTTTGCCCGGGTTCGTTTATTCAATGAAGTAAATTCTTTTTAACTTTAACAATTTATTTATTTAAGATTTCAAATATTATGTGTATAATTTACAAGAGTCATAATTTCAAGAGTATTATTTTAAGAGGTTGACTGGTTGGCTGTCTTTCACACTCTACTATATGTTTCGATCTGTATTGATAATAAAAACAATATCAATATTTTGTTGTCTTAGAAACATGACATAATTTGTTCAATTCAACTATCACAGGTAACTAAGTTTCATTACAAAATACGTGTCCAACTGCCAGGTTAATATTCGTTACACTGCCCCCCTTCTTAAAGACCTTTCAACTCGGAAGGCTCCTTTATTTTCTTTGTAAGGGACCAACCGATTGAAATGGACTATACGTGGTTTTCCTTGACTCTTCTTCAAACGATAAATGACCTCATTGATTCGTTCCTAAATCTCATATAGTCCTTCCCATTTGTTCTGTAGCTTGGGTGAGACTCCTCGTCGCCGTTGTGGGTTGTAGAGCCATACCAAATATCCAGGTTGATAACCACCTTTCTCAACCTTTAGGTCGTAGTACTCCTTCATTTGATCGCTAGACTGTTGGATGTTGTGGCGTACCCGTTCGTGGACATCACTCATACGATTGCGAAGGGCGCTGACATAGTCTTCTGCGGCTTCGTTGTCTCCTGGTGGACGACCAAACATGAAAACACAGGGTAAACGAATTTCTCTTCCCATGATGATACTAGCTGGTGTATGACCAGTATTTTCATGAACCGACGAGCGATAAGCGAACAGGAACAGGTGTAAAAACGTATCCCAGTTTTGTTGACGATCTGAAACCACTTTGGCTAAATGTCGGTTGATAGTTCGGTATATTCGTTCCACCATTCCATCCGATCGAGGATGCAAAGTTGTTGCTCTTGTCTTGTGGATTAACGTTCTGCAATAATTCCGACTCAAAGTTCCTGCCTTGATCTGAATGGAGCTCCATGGGCACTCCGAGTCGACATATTCATTCCTTCACTATAACATCAGCAATGATTCTAGCCTCTTGATTCTTCACTGCATACGCTTCTACCCATTTACTAAAATAATCCATTACAACCATGATGTATATATTGCCCGAGTAAGATTCTGGAAAAGGTCCAGCAACATCAACACCAATCCTTTCAAATGGGTTTCCGACGTTGTATTGGCGCATGGGATACGTAGGACGTTTCTTGGGTCCATTGCTTGCTGCACACACAGTGCATTTACGACACCAATCTTGAACATCAGATTTGTAGTGTATCCAATAGAACCACTCCCGTACTTTGGCTAGAGTTCTATTGACTCCCAAATGTCCTCCACTGGTCCCACCATGAATCTAGTTCAGAACTTCGGCTACTAACTTTTGGGGAACAATAACTTGTCTCTTCCTTACGTCCCCGTTCATATTCTGAACCACGTGGACCAGCATACCATCATCCAATGCTAAGGAGTTCCATTGAGCCTAATAAGCTTTCACATTCACGGAATGTGGAGAAACAGTTTCCCAGGATGGTCATGCAATTACCATCTTTAACTCTGGATCTGCTTCCTGATCCTTCTGGAGTTCCTTAAGCAGCCATCTCTCATCAATTGCCGTTAACCTACAAACCGAGGACTCATTGGCGCTTGTCTTCCGTGTCATTACCATCTTCACATCTGAGTCGGCTTCCCGTTCTTCTGTTCTACTGCAATGCCTACAATCCTTTGTGCATGGTCTCCTAGACAAGGCGTCAGCATTACGATGCGTGGTTCCAGGTCGATGTTGGATAGTAAAATCGAATTCCTGTAGCCTCTCTATCCACCTGGCTACTTGTCCTTCCGGATTCTTGAATTGTAGAAGCCATTTCAGGGCTGCGTGATCCTTTCTCAATAAAAAATTTCTGCCGTGGAGGTATTTATAAAAATGCTCTATGGATTTAACCACAGCTAGAAGTTCACGTCGAGTCACCCAATAATTTCTTTCTGGCTTGGACAACGTTTTACTGAAGTAAGATGTGTCCAAGATAAATAATTCATTGGACAAGGGATAACTCAGAACAGGCGCAGAACACAATGCATATTTCAGAACTTGAAATGCTCTTTGACATTCTTCATCCCATTTGGTGCCATGTTGACCTGCCAATAACCACTCTTTATAATCCTGGGCAGAGGGTAGCTGTCCTTTTTAGTGATATTATTTAATTGACGATAATCGACGCAGAATCTTGTTGAACCGTCCTTTTTCTTGACCAGCACTACTGGAGAAGACCATGGACTGCTAGATGGTTCTATAATGTCTTCTTTCTGCATATCATTGATAATTTTGTCGGCTTCTTCTCTGTTTGCTAATGGTAACCGTCGTGCTGCTTGTCGGATAGGTCATGTGTCACCAGTGTCAATTTTATGCTTCACAATATCAGTCCTGACCCATAATCCATTGCCGACATCAAAGGTGTCTTGGTACCCGCGAAGCAGTTATTTGAGGGACTCTACTTGTTGGTCGTTTAGATGTCTGTATGATTCCTTAACTAGATTGGCCAATTCTTTTGACATCTCACCAACATTCTTGCCAGGACACATTGGTCAGCTTTTACTATCGATGAAATTGGCTCACATTCGCCTAAAACGATTCCTTTTTTCAGAGCCACAGAGTGATGGTGAGATTCATCACTCTCATAGCACAGTCCTCCGTATTCGTGGCAACGTTCTTCCAATTGTTATGCCCTTACCGACCAGCTCTTCGTTAGCTCTGGATCTGAACACCAAGACACTTCCCTGACGAGCACCTCCCCCTGTTGGAGCTTCCACGATCATCTCGGTTCTTTCAGGAATAATCACGTTCTCTGTCAAAATTATGCAGGCGCTTGCTTCACCTTTGTGATGCAACATAATTTCTTCACCGCCCATATTCAACGTGCCACTTTTAAAATTTACTTTGGAACCATTTATTAAGTCCATCCCGAGAATTAAACTGTCCTCAATATCAGCTACCAGCACCTTGTGTTTAAAACTTTTACTTCCGATGATAAGGTTGACATCAACTTCACCATGAGTAGTAGCAGCCTCTCCTGTTGCAGTGCACAATCTCCATTTACTAGGAGCTACCCGGCCATTGGTGATGACGTTTGACCTCACTATTGTTTTAGTCGCACCTTTATCCAACAGAAAAGAATACGGTCTCCCTTCAATCAAACCATCTACATATACGCTGTTGTCCAATGTTTTACAAGATGCCACATGTGCTATTTTACATGGGGCTTGTTGGCTACAGGTCGACGTTCGTCCCTTTGCGTCGGCCCTTTTTAGTTTTCCGAAGCAGTCGTGGCTTCTTTAATTCTCTCCTTACACCATCTTCGGATGTGGCCAAATTTCCCACAGTTCCAACAACAAATTGGCCCTCATGGATCCTATTAGCTCCCGACGAATTCTTGCAACACTTTTCTCAACATCTCCTCCTGAGTGGTGTCATCTGTTGTTAAGGTACGTACACGTGTTGATCTGGATATCCTTTGCTTCGCAGCCTCAAACTCCAATGCTTGAGACAAAGCGTCATTCAATTTCTTCGGGCGCGAGTGTAAGTGCTTGCCTAGTCTCACTCTCTAAGCCCATCGATGAAACCATCTATGGCTAAACGTTCTTGAATTACTTCTGATGCCGTAACGTATGCTAGTCGAACGAGTCGAGTGACATCGAGTCGAGTGACATCACGTTTCATTTGGTTTTTGGATACGATTCTTTAGTTGGGAATGATAAACGTGTTCCAAGTGGGAATCTCCAAACCGGAGTTCCAGACGACCGCTCAACAGTTTGTAATCGTTTCATTCCGTCGGTGATAATGTTTGCAATACATCTGTAGCGTCCCCTCTCAATGCCACAGTAAGTTCCACTGCCTTCCGAAAATCTGACCACTCGTTACTAGCAGCAGCAGCTTCAAACTGTACAAAGCAGTTAGTCCATAATGTTTTTCCATCAAAGGGTGGTGGTTTGGAGTGTTATTTCCTTCCGTGTTCACACCTTGAAGCACTGTTCTTAACTACCGCTTCTCTCTCACGAGTCTCCACTATTTCACTGCTTAGCGTTGCTACGAGTCTAGCTTCTCGCTCTAGGATTCTGGTTTCCATCTGTTTGAATCTATCATCGAAGACTTCTATAGAATATAAAGCAACATCGATGAAATTTTGAACTGTATGTAACTCTTCTATCTTTTGTAAATAGTCTTTCATGGCATTTTGATTTGCTTGTAAATCGACCTTCATGGCATTTTGACTTGCTTGTAACTCTTCTTTCATGGCATTTTGTAAATCGTCTTTCATGGCATTTTGACTAGCTTATAAATCGTCTTTTATGGCATTTTGACTTGCTTGTAAATCGTCTTTCATGGCATTTTGACTTGCTTGTAACTTTTCTTTCATGGCATTTTGTAAATCGTCTTTAATGGCTTTTTGACTTGCTTGCAAATCGTCTTTTATGGCCTTTTGTATCGTTTCCATGTTCTTGACATTTTGGTCTTTCAGAATCCATAATTCTGGGTTCACTCCTTATTATTATTATAATTTTGTTCATCATTTTTATCTGTTGCATAACAACTATAACTTCCCTCTATTATCACGGTTGCTTTGAATGTTAACAACTTTGGTAATTTACATATTAAAATAATAACATTTCATAAATCAAATTAAAAAGATCAATTTTAATAAAGATCATTTATATCTTGTATATTTATTTATTATTTATTTAAATAATAATTATTTAATAAAAGTTACCATATTTTTAAAGAAAAAATCTTTCCAAAATTTTCCAACAGATGCCGATTGGATGATTGGATTGGATGAATTATAATTTAATACTATAATTCTTAAAAAATATAAAATACCACCCACCAAATTTAACAGATAAGTCTTTCATTTCTGTTAAAATACTTATTTTTGCTTTACACTTATTATTATTATTTTTTTTTGACATTTCATTTTTAATATACCTAGAAATCGAAATGAGTTGCTGAATTTAGAAGCACCTACAATACATCTTCCAAATTTACCAAAACTTCCACAATTTCATGTAACAGACATTGAATTATGGATAATTCAAGTTTCTCGTTTCTTTATTATTCAAAATATTATTGACGAAGAAACTAAGTCACGCTAGCTTCTTTATCTATACCTGAGGATTACACTTCTCATGTTAGAGATATTATTGTAAATCCGCCACAAGAAAATAAGTTTGATGCACTCAAAAATATTCTAAAAGAAACTTTTGGGCTTTCTCGTAAAGATCGTCTAAATAAATTATTAAATTTATCTCAAAAAAATTTCGATAGTCCTCAATTATTATATAATACAATGATATCCCTATCAAGTGGTCTAAATCTTGATTCACATTTCATTCGTGATTTATTCATTACTAAATTAGACACACAAATTCAAATTCAACTTGTCACCGTCGACAATAATGTTGATCCTCTTCTTATTAATTTGTTAAAAAATCCAAAATATTCTTTAGAAATACGTACTCCTCCGAATTCTATTTTTAAGGTTTATGTGGAGACTTCTTTGAAAATTCCCAGAATCTTCGTACCTGACATTGATATAGAAGATGTATGGAAGGCTGTCCATAATCTTGGTCATCCATCAATTAGACAAACCTTGGAAAAAGTACGTATTATAATTTTGTTCATCATTTTTATCTGTTGCATAACAACTATAACTTCCCTCTATTATCACGGTTGCTTTGAATGTTAACAACCTTGGTAATTTACATATTAAAATAATAACATTTCATAAATCAAATTAAAAAGATCAATTTTAATAAAGATCATTTATATCTTTTATATATATTTATTATTTATTTAAATAATAATTATTTAATATAAAAAACATCTACATTACAAACCCATGCCCCCTTCTTGCTACCGCTATCAAGATCTCTTTCTTCCAGTTCTCTTCTCAACTGACCGACGGTTAAATTATTAACTATTAAATTATTAATTATTATAAAGTTGTAATTTTTTTTTAATATGTATATTTTTTTACAATTTACCCCAAACACCTGACACCAAATGTAGCGGTTTTCCCGGGTTCGTTTATTCATTGAAGTATATTCTTTTTAACTTTAACAATTTATTTATTTACGATTTCCAATATTATGTGTATAATTTACAAGAGTTATAATTTCAAGAATATTATTTTAAGATGTTGACTGGTTGGCTGTCTTTCACACTCTGCTGATTAATAAAAACAATATCAATATTTTGTTGTCTTAGAAACATGACATAATTTGTTCAATTCAACTATCACAGTTTCATTACAAAATACGTGTCCAACTGCCAGGTTAATATGCGTTACAATATATATATATATTGTGGATAGTTAAATATGAAATAAATAAGATATTATCAACAAATAAATAAAGAGAACAATTTAACAAGAAATAGACTTTGAACGAAATTAAATAATATGGTAGAGTAAGTTCAAACTTAAATGAGACACCATTCCCCTTTTGCGCAGAAATAAAAAATTGGAATGGGTAAAAATACACTAATGCTATTTAATTATGAAAAAGGAGAATTTAATATAATAATTCAATAAAGGGAATAGATCCACTTTATCAATTATATAAAAAGAAATGGCATTATAATAAACATATCTTATATTTTATGTCTATTGGCTATGACCATCGACAAAGATATTCACATATGCAAACTTCATAGTAAGAACGAGATGGCTATTATCAATAAAAGATTATATTTATTTATATACCAGTGGACATCAAACAAAATGCAAGTGAACCAATGATGTAAATAGTGTAAAAATAAGTTATAGAATTGATCTTCAATAAAATTTTCGGATTTGTTATTAAATAAAATGTTTTTGAACAAGCAATTAAATTAATACTATAACTGTGCAGACCTCAGGCCAACGTTTAAGTACAAGTAATTAAAATTCTATTACATAATTTAACCCATTATGATTGTCGGCTGTAATCTATATTAAATAAAAATCGCCTAGCCAAAATTATTCTTTGATAAATTTCAATTCTTTTATTCAGAATTTTTTAATCCTGATGTAATATAATAGAATTTTAATTACTTGTACTTAAACGTTGGCCTGAGGTCTGCCCATGTTTTTGTAACAAGGAATTATAATTCTATTATCTTATATTATATGACAGGATTAAAAATATTATTATTATAACAGGATTAAAAAATTCTTAATAAAATAATTAAAATTTATTAAAGAATAATTCTGGTTAGGCGATTTTTATTTAATAAAGCCGACAATCATAATTTAACCTAAAAATTATGACTACAAATTTTACCTGAATTAAAGAAAATTAAATATTTTTTTTTTGAAGCGGAGTATAAATAAAAACAAATGTTTGAATTTTTCATAAAATCAAATTTTATTTGTGGATTCACACTTAAGTTCACACGAAACTGGTCGAGATTCACTGGATTAGTTGTTAACACACAGAAGTGTAAAATGATAATGATATACTACTTCACCCTAAATATCACATAGACTAGGTCCAAAAAAAATGTGTTTCTGCGACTGTCTCATTTAAGTTTGAACTTACTCTACGCCAGAGGTGGGCGCAGACAGCTCGTCTGAGCCTTACGGGCTCTCCATAAGCTGGGTGAGAGTAAGTAAAGAAGGTATGTTTTGAAGCAAGACGGAACGATGTTTCAATACAGGTTGTCCTACCGATTATTGCCCAATAATTTATTCAATCAATTTAGAAATAGTTTTATAAAATATTTATTTTTTAAATAATGTCTTTTACAGTATGGAGAGATACACCAAAAAACATAATAATAATAATAACAATAATAATAATAATAACAATAATAACAATAATAATAACATAATAACTATTAAATAATAACAAAATAATTGATGGAAACCACGGGAAGACGGTAGGCGTCTTCCATCAGGAGAACGATAGGAATAGGTAGGTAGATGAAATAAAAACAAATTATGCGAAAAATAACTTCCACTACTAAAAATAGTACTTTTCACTTATTCAATTCAAAGTAGACTAACTCGAAGAACTCAAATTCCCACTTTACGTAAAATTTAACTTAATTCATCAAATTCCCATGACACTATACTGAGCATACTCCATACGAAGAAAAAATAATTAAATCAGGTAAATAATTCATTATTAGTTCTCGGATATGAATAGTAAAATATTTAGACAAATTATTTGGAATTTCCAAAACTATAATTCTATTTAAATTATCCTTTGCAAAAATTTCCCTCTTTTATTACAATGGTCCAGCGGTAAACTTAAAGGTTCAAAAGATTTATATATATTTTTTATATATTTTTATTTTATTCATACACAAATATGATATATACTAAAAAAGTACATTTTATGACCCAAATTACCAGCCCAAAATTCCAGAGTATGTATTGAATGATTGTATGTATTATTTACTTTGTATAATAGTGACCATAAAAAAGATTTGGTATTATTATACTTTTTTCAGAAAATGTTTTAATTAAAAAAAGAAAATATTAATAATTGGTAGGTTACCCTGTATTAACTCTATCTCTCTTCCCTACCTCTCACTCAGAGCTTGGCGGAGTCAACTCCTGCCAACCTCTGCTCTACGCTACGATCTGTTTTGCTACTTAGGTTTCCACGATGTTTTGCGAGGTATATTTAATTAATTGTCCATCGGTATTGTCCAAATGTGTTATTCGGCGGCTTTGGCTGAATTGTTACAATATGGAAGTATTCCAATGAAATCAATTAATGTTCTGATCGTCGAGTCTAGTTTTATCGTATATTTTACCAATTGTCCATCGGTAATGTCCAAATGTTTTATTCAGTGGCTTTGGCTGAATTTTAACAAAATGGAAGTTATGACAAAATTTTCTTTTGCCACATAAAAAAAACGCTTGTAACACCTAAATTAAAATAAATCAAACGTTAAATAAAACAAGTAATGTAACAACTAACTGAGTTAATTGTTTGAATACCCAGTATATACTGAGTTGTATATCAATGTTTGAATTGTTAATATTTCTGCCTATTCAATGTTTATAAAATATGAATTATTTGTAAATGTTTGTTTTGTATTAATAATTAATATTGAAACAGTATAAATGTTCTTGCATTAAAAAAATTTTTTATTAATGTTCTTGCGATTTTTATATATTTAAATATTGAGTTATATAATTGAGTTAATTAACGTGAAGCGACTGTTAACGCGTTAACCATTGCGAAACGTAAGCTAAACCGAGCCGTAAATCACCCAACGCGAAGCGTAGGTCAATAGAAAGCGTTAGGTCAACGCGAAGCGTTAGTAAATTAACGCAATTCGTTGCTAAACGCTTTGCGTTTATCAACGCGAAACGTAAGCTGAAGAAAACCACAAGTTAGCCAACGCGAAGCGTTGGTCAATGAGAAGCGTTAGTCAATTAGAAGTGTTAAGTCAACGCGAAGCGTTAGTAAACCAACGCGAAACGTAAGCGAAAGCGAACCGTAAGTCAGCCAACGCGAAGCGTTGGTTTATGAGAAGCGTAAGTTATTCAAAGCGAAGCGTTGGTGATTCGCAAAGCGCGATTTCACGCGAATCGTTAATTAACGCGAAGTGTTAACCAACGCGAACCGTAAGCTCTTGCGAGCCGTAAGTCGCCAACGCGAAGCGTTGGTCAATGAGAAGCGTTAGTTATGCAAAGCGAAGCGTCAGTGATTCGCGAAGCGAGAATTTAAGCGAATCGTTAACCAACGCAAAGCGTTAACCAACGTGAAACGTAAGCTAAACCGAACCGTAAATCACCCAACGCGATGCGTAAATCAATAGAAAGCGTAAGGTCAACGCGAAGCGTTAGACAATCTACGCAAAGCGTTGTAAACGCTTTGCGTTTACCAACGCACAACGTAAGCTGAAGAGAATTACAAGTCAGCCAACGCGAAGCGTTGGTTAATGAGAAGCGTTAGTTATTCAAAGCGAAGTGTTAGTGATTCACAAAGCGTGATTTCACGCGAATCGTTAATTAACGTGAAGTGTTAACCAACGCGAACCGTAAGCTCAAGCGAGCCTTAAGACTGCCAACGCGAAGCGTTGGCCAATGAGAAGCGTTAGTTATGCAAAGCGAAGCGTCAGTGATTCGCGAAGCGAGAATTCAAGCGCAAACGCACAGCGTTGCTGAACGCTTTGCGTTTACCATCGCGAAACGTCAGTAAACCAACGTTTAGTCAACGCGAAGCGTTAGTAAACCAACGCGAAGTAAGTAGTAAACCCACGTGTTAGTAAACCAACGCGTTAGTAAACCAACGCAAAGCGTTTACCAACGCGAAACGTTAGCGAAAGCGAACCATAAGTCAGCCAACGCGAAGCGTTGGTTAATGAGAAGCGTTAGTTATGCAAAGCGAAGCGTTGGTGATTCCCGAAGCGTGATTGCGGTAAACGCAAAGCGTTTACCAACGCGAAACGCGAAGCTAAAGCGAACCGTCAGTCAACCAACACGAAACGTTAGTTATCCAAAGCGAAGTGATTCGCGAAGCGTGATTTCACGCGAAACGTAACCCAGCGAAAAGCATGAACCAACTCGAAACGTAAGTTAACGCGAACCGTATGTCAGCCAACGCAAAGCGTTAGTAAATCAACGCATAGCATTGGTAAACGCAAAGCGTAGCGTAAGCTTAAGCCAACCGTAAGTCAGTCAACGCGAGACATTGGTCAATGCCAAACGTTAGTACATGGGAAGCGTTAGTCGACGTTAGTCACGCGAAGTGGTGATTACTCAACTTGAAGCGATGGTTTGGCCGCGTTAGTTATTCAACGCGATCGTTTTTTAACGCTAAGCGTTATAATAAGGCGAAGTGAAGCTTTTGTTCATCAACGCGAAGCAATAGCCGATGCTTCGTTAGAAAGTCGCGTAAGTAGCGATATATATATATATATATATATATATATATACATATAAATATATATATATATATATATATATATATACATATATATATATATATATATATATATATATATATATATATATATATATATATAAACATGTATATAAATATATATATGTATATCAATTTTATGGATGATTTTTGATAATAAATGATGAAAATCATTTAAACCTTGACCTTATATATTGTTGCATTCCCACCTTTGACACCAATTTTTATGTTGCGTCCTTTTGTGCAAAATTGGTTGTTGCAGGTGATGAATGTCCGCTGCCACCAGAGCAGTTGATTAAAACTCAACTTCGTAGGCTTATTTAATTTCATTCGACGTCTCAAATACTTGACCATAACCAATTGGAAAATTTGATATTACCCAAATGTTTCCAATTTAATACGAGTAATATTCTGGTTTAAATATTACAAGAATGGT
The DNA here is from genome assembly GCA_963920215.1 of Nineta flava. Classification (NCBI taxonomy): domain Eukaryota; kingdom Metazoa; phylum Arthropoda; class Insecta; order Neuroptera; family Chrysopidae; genus Nineta; species Nineta flava. The sequence goes on from OY986040.1 coordinate 78,530,761, forward strand.
AGATAAGTCAGTAATAAAACAAAACACTTAAAAAACTTAATTTAATTTATTTACTAGTTAATTAATTTTGACTGAATTGATTGTTGAAATTTGAATAGACTTGATTGTTAAATTAATCGGATTTAATATCCGATTCTAATTAAAATTACATTTTGACTGATTGTATTTAAATCTAAATATAAAATCTAAAATCTATTTGTGAGGTTATTTACAATTGTTATTATATGCGAAAATCGACTTAGTTAAAATATATTTGTGTTACACGCGCTATAATAATTTCTTCAACAAATGTATTTATGCTGATTTTGCAAAAATTGCCTTGTGAGTTTTTAGTATTAAATAAATTTTGTTATTGCAAATGCTTCTGATTGCAAAATACATTCAATAATAATTATGCCATGAAATTTAAACAATTATAAAAAGGCTTTATCGAGTTACGCAACAATATACACCTGGTTAACAAAACTGAAATAAACATACAAAATAATACTATTTGATGTATATTATGTTTGTACATGTGCCCGTCTTCGATCGACTCATTTTCATATTTAAACACAAATTATGAAAAAACGGTTGACTCTATGAAAAAAGTTTTCAAACAAAAGTTGTTTATTTTAAAGAGAAGAAGAATTTTGCTTCTAAATTTTTTTTTCTATCTCCTATGGTTTCAAAGATATAATTTTCCCCCCTGGCGCGGGGAAACACGTTCCGATGTTGCCCATAAGAACACACACAAAAATTTTCAGCTCGTTATCTCTTTTCGTTTTTGAGTTATCGGCTTCACAGACGGACGGACGGACGGACATGTGAAAATGGCCGAATTAGGCCATTTTATGAATATCTTTGTAAAGCATTTTTGTCAAGGATTAATATTTTCAAGCGTTACAAAGTCGGGACTAAACATAATATACCTTGTATATTTACAAATATACTGGGTATAAAAACATAAATAATATTTACAAATAATATTTTAACTTACGGGAGTAATATATTATGTTTGACAGTTGTTTTCAAATTTTACTTGTACGGATGCACCATCTATAACAGTTATAAATCGAAGATCAATAATCGATTGGTTCGAAGACCCACCGCATCATTAATAAACAAACAGAATAGAAGTTGAAGCAATTTTGCAGTCGGAGACCGCTTTATGTTATTGAATTTCAAGCAATCACGTCGATCGTCTAAAATTAATATTGTTGCATCTTGAACCTCGAATATTTTTTATTGATATTCAGTGAGTTAATTATTAAATAGACATTGTAGATACTTGTTTAAATTCAAGATTGTTATTTTGAATATTTTTATTTTAAATACATACCATTTATTTTATCAACTTTTATTTTATTCATTTATCACGAATCATTTCGGCACATTGGAATTTTACAACGCATTTACCGGATAAGTACCAAATTACACGATTGTTTTCAAATTTTTCTAATAATTAAAATTAATCTTGCACTAATGTGACATAACTATTCACGAACCTACTAATTTGTTTACTGATAATTTTTAACAGATAAATACACATCTTAAACCATTCACATTTAGTAATATTAATAATTATCAACTAAATGTGGTTCCAATAGGTCTTTTTAATAAAGTGCAATCACACATTGAGAGTATTAATTGTTATCAGTGGCGTAGCGTGCCTTGGCGGGGCCCCGTATAAAAATTTGTTTGGGGGCCCTTATGAAGGATAAAGATTTCACAAAAGAAAAAAAAATGTTTGCATAAAATTAAAAGAAATATTTATTCATCATAATTATCTATCTGTCACTTTTTCCAAAATTTTTACAAACAATTCAAATTAAATATACACTCTCCTTGCCTTTTTTTCGGCAAACTGATTTATTAAATCATTTATAGCTGATGAATACTTTAGTTTTTCTAAAGGTTCTGCCTCTATAGACAATAGTGATAGGTTTGACAGGCGTTCATGTCCGATCGAAGTTCTTAGGTAATTTTTTTTGACTTGTCATTTCTGTAATAAAAAAAATTTTGAAAGTTTTTATTAATTTTTGCTTATGCACGTCGGGGGCCCCAGTGGCCCGGGGGCCCCGTATAATTGATTCGGCAGATACGGCGGTAGCTACGCCCCTGATTGTTATAGCATATATTTCCAGTAAATATACATTAAGAATCGATGAATTTTATTATTGTGGAGGAATTTGAAAACACGTTCGTTTAGCAATAATCTGATAATTGTCTAGAATATTATTCTTTGGTTTTGTTTGCAGTAGCTTGGTACTTGAGTCCGAAACAGTAACTAAAATTAACATGGTTTAATTTTCGTTTCAAAGTATTCCAGTGGAATCAAATAATGTGTTGTGATCATCGATTTCAGTGTACTCTGCAGATTAAATGTGTGTTGCAATCGTCGAGTCTAGCGTACTAATGTGAATCCACTCCACACTTGCCTCACATCTGTTGCGGCTGAAATTGTGCGAAAGATATTGTAGGGGCACGCCAGTTTGCGCGCACCGAATTTTAGGAATTGTGACAGTTTAGCGTTTTAAATTTCAGATGAACACGGTATTGTTACATAGTTAACCAAGATATTGAATCCTAAAAAACGACGTTTTGGTCACTCACTGATCAAAATCTCTGGGGTACTTCTATTTGTCGTAGAAAGTTGAGTTTTCGCAGGAAGTAGGGCTAAAACCACCTAGAAAATTCTGAAAACCGGAAAGAGTTTCTTTAGTAGCTATTTAATAATTTACATGGCAAGTTTAATATTTTACTTGCCAACTTGCAAACTTTTTCCTCGCTACTTGCAAGGAAATTCGTGCAATTTCTGGAGTTAGGTTAGGCTAGGCGGTTGTCAAGGATATGACACACTTAGCACAATTGTCCATTGTAATATCGAAAGGGGCTTATCCAACCCTAGCTTCTCAGGCGCGGATCTAGAATTAATGTTTGGTGGGGTTAGACATTGAAGTTTCTCGAAGATTCAACATTGAACATATAAAAAATAAAAAGAGCAATACAATTTTCTACAAAAATTGATAAGTAGTAGCAGGGTTAAATACATTGAAAGACAATTATAAAATTTATGTAATGTTAAATGACCAATTCTAAGCTTTTATTCTTTGTTTTTGCAACTGACGTGATAATATTATCGACAGCAAAGACAATATCTCGATGGATATCTAGTACCGCGAGGTCGGTAAGTCGCTCTTCACCCATATTAGCACGCAGCTATGTTTTACGACGTCGTAGAGTGGAGAATGATCGTTGTTGTTGCACTTATAGAAAGCGCAGCGGGTATTCGCAACATGGATTTATCGAATCGCGGTTTACGGCACAAGCTAGCACCAACTTAGCACAATCAAGCATAACCAATTTTTTTTATTCCGACAAAATGGCGGAGTTGCGGTTTTTTTCAAACGAGATTTTCTTCGAAACGAATTACGATATCGAATCGCGGTTTGCGACACAATCCTAGCATAATCAAGCACAATAATTTTTTTCATTCCGACAAAATGGCGGTGTTAGGCCTTAAAATGTTGTTTTCGAATTTTCGCTTCATTTTTCAAAATTTCTAAGATCGGCTTCCGGCACAACGAAGCACATTCCTAGCACAAACTAGCACAGTGATTATTTCTTTGGTTTTTCAAAATGGCGGTGCTAACTGCACACACATTACGTAGGACTTAGTAGACTAAACGAAATTTCTAATAGATAGAAATCATAATCAAATTAGTTACAATAATTATTAGTATTGAAACATTATAATATTTCTGTTAGATAGATAGATTGTAGAGGCTGCCTTGGACGGGCTGCACTTCGACTATAAGGTTCATTGTGATGCCTAAGGATATGAGGATAGTAAATATGTTAGTATTCTGTTAGTATTAGTAAATATTTCTGTTAGTATTAGAGAAAATTGGTCAGTAGATAAGTAGTAGTAGCAGCTCCTTTTCTATAACTTTACTCATATAAACCTCTCTTTAACCTTGGCCGATTTTGCCTTTTAACGAATTTGGCCTTTAAAATAACGAAAATATTAAATAAGTTCAGATACTAATTTAATTCCGGTTAGACTATTGTGTCAGAGGGTGTTCGAACAGGGCAGCCGATTTTTCGATAGGCTTCCATGAAAGAGATTATATTTTATTTTAATCTCAACAAATTTATCCCTATAAACCTGCGGATAGCAATGAGTGACTTTATTTTAAATTTATAGAATACTTTTTATTAAAATTGTTAATGATATGAATTTGTTGTATTCCTAGCATATAATCGAAATTTTTCTTTGCTCACAAATTTAGTTTTTTATAGCTAAGTTGGAAAAAATGGCTTCAAATCATTATACACTTGGCTTATTAGCAAACAAAAATTTCTTCCTTCTAAATGCTTTCGAAAAAGATACACATGTAATCAATTTTTTCTTATACTTACCAAATTATTTACGAAAGTTTTCTTAGTAGCATAAAACTCCTATTAAACTAAAATTTGGAAATTTGTACTGCATAATTTATTTATAAATGCTTTTGTGTGAAATTGTTTAATTATAATGGGAACAAAAATCGACTCGCTTTGGGGATTTCTACTCTTCTTCCTTACCAGGAATATAAAGGTGTATTTTTCGGTTTTGGCCAAATACACAAAAAGTAAGCGTCATTTCGAAATTTGTCAAGAATATAAATTTAAAATGCATAAACAATAAGACGCATTCATTGTTTAAATGTGACAGTCACTTTTACAATCATTTCCCTCAAATCCTTACGCAGATGGCGGCCAGAATTTTTATTATCGTGATTATAAACGAGGTTGGTACATATTGAAATTAAGAATAGTAAACGAATGAGAATTTTAGAGCCCCATAGAAATAAAAACGAGTAAGGTCTGTTATTAATTATTGTAAATATGACCACACGTAAATGGTTTATTGCTCTGTGACCATAAACTTCTCATTTGATTACTATTTTAAATTGGAATATGTACCAACCCCTTTTACAGCCATGATGGTCATAGAGAAATAAACCAGTGAGGTGTGGTCTCATTTCCGATAATCACTTTACTGGTTTATGACTCTGTTGCTATAAAATTCTGGCTGCCATCTTGGTCAAGATTTAAGAGAAAACATCAGTCGTCCAAGTAGCCGTCCAAGTCCAAGTAGCCGAGCGGGCTAAGGCGTTATGCCTGTGCAGTATGCAGTACTTGGAAACTGGCAGGTTATGGGTTCGAATCCCAACATCGGCAGTTTGTCAATTATAAAAATAAAAAAAGGGGCGGTTAATTGACTAAACTGTCGGCGTATGGTCAAGAACGAAGTAACCGGCTATGCTTGAGAAGGTTTTCTGCAGTTTCCTTCACGAACTCCAGATGAATATCGGCTAAGGTCCTATCATATTCGGCTGCAGCCGCATATCCTACCAATTCCTAGTCTACTCACAAATTCCTTCCACTCCACTCATATCCTCACATCCCAAGGCATCACAATGGACCTTATGATCGAAGTGTAGCCCGTCCAGGGCAGCCTTTACAATATACCTCTACCTCTAATGGGCTCCACAGACGTGCAACATTGAACAGCAACATTGAAGAGCAACTAGCATATTGCTGTGTGTGTGGACTGGTTGCAGCAACAAAAAACATGACCTTGAACGGTTGCTACAACATTAAAAATTATTTGATATTTAGTAGGAGGAGTTAAATCTTCATATACAAATTGCCATATTATCTGAAATGTTATGCTTTTCTAATATTTTATTACCTATATTGGGTACAATTTACATTATTTATAATATATACAGCGTGTCTACTTAAGTTGGCTCCATATGAAAAAGGTTTACGAAAAAAAGTTATCCTTTATAAAAATTTCTGCTTTCGAAAATATTAACATGCCGCTATTTACTTTTGACATCGAATGTACAGGGTGTGCAGAAATTGAAAAAGTTCGATAGGAATTTTTTTTCCTCTTCAATTTTAAATTAAATTTTGCAAATACTACTTATAAAACACGTTATCTGTTATTCTAATTAACCAGTCATCGTATTTCAAATGTTTATTTGCTGATTTGAAACATTTTGAATGATATGTAACAAAATAATGAATACAGAACATTTATTTTTCATACATTACATTACAAATACAATTATTATTGTTGACGTAAGTAACAACAGTTGCCTTCAGTTCGTTTTTGCCTCAACGTATCCACCTTCGCGTTCCATACATGTAATTGTCCTTTTACAAAATTCTTTAAATCCACTCCTACATATCTCGGGAGTGATTTCTTGAACCGTTTCCCGTATAATCTGTTCTATATGGTCTACATTTTGAACAAAAATATACAAAATTTAATTTAAAATTGAAGTGGTCAACACATTCCTATCGAACTTTTTCAATTTTTAGACGCGCTATACATTTGATGTCAAAAGTGAATAGCTGAATATTAATATTTTCGAATGCAGAGATTTTTATAAAGAATAACTTTTTTTCGTAAACATTATAATAAAAAAGTTTTCCATATGGAGCCAACTTAAGTAGACACACTGTATATATTTTATTGTATAGAATTATTTGTGTAGTTTTTACTAGAGATATAAATAAACTATACAAATTAAATGAGATAGATAGAGACATGATGAGAAATGTTTGAATTTTTATGACTAGAGTCATAAAATAATAAAAATTAAATTTTATGATCCCAAACTTTGGTTGCAGCGTCTGTACTGAAAATATTTTATAGGCGGAGTTCAATGTTGCTGCAACCAAGTTCTGTGTCTATTCTGCACTTAAGAGAAAACATTGTACACTTGGCCACAAAAGTTGATGTCTTTTTAAAATTTTATAGTTGATTTGTGTCTTCTTCATTCAGTTTTCACAACTTTTATCCGAAACATTTTTTTGAAAACCGAATCAATAAGGTGGTCCATGATGCATAAAACTGTAGAAAAGGTATATTAAAGTCGCTGCGCAATTTAAAAAAATGGAAACAACGAGTAGGCAATTTTATAAGAAACGGGTAATTGTTTGAGGGTTTGTATGAATGAGTGTCACCTAATATTTAGGAGGGAGAAGTATCACTAGATGTCACAATGGTAAAAGTAGTTAAAATTACTGATTTTTGTGCCCCTTATAGCAATTTAAAAATTTCTAAAAAAGCAATAAAGGCTTATTTCCTGGTAGTAGCGCAATTTTTTATGAATCAAAGTACGTTTATAAACTTAGTTTCAGTGTGATTTTCAGGTTTTAATTTGCTTAGTTATCGAGTAATCTTGAAAACTTCTAAAATTTAGAATATTATATTGATCATAATTTATTATTAGAATCTAAATTATGATCAATATTATATTTATGGCAGTTGTATAATTATTGCAGAGGCGGGCGCAGACAGCTCGTCTGAGCCTTACGGGCTCTCTATAAGCTGGGTGAGAGTAAGTAAAGAAGGTATATTTTGAAGCAAGACGGAACGATGTTTCAATACAGGTTGTCCTACCGATTATTGCCCAATAATTATATAGTATAGTCTATAGTATAGTCAATATATTATTTTTTTTGAAAAATAAATTATGCGAAAAATAATTTCCACTACTACAAATAGTACTTTTTACTTTTTCAATTCAAAGTAGACTAACTCGAAGAACTCAAATTCCCACTTTATGTAAAATTTAACTTAATTCATCAAATTCCCATGACACTATACTGAGCATACTCCATACGAACAAAAAATAATTAAATCAGGTAAATAATTCTTTATTAGTTCTCGGATATGAATAGTAAAATATTTAGACAAATTATTTGGAATTTCCAAAACTATAATTCTATTTAAATTATCCTTTGCAAAAATTTCCCTCTTTTATTACAATGGTCCAGCGGTAAACTTAAAGGTTCAAAAGATTTATATAAATTTTTTATATATTTTTATTTTATTCATACACAAATATGATATATAGTAAAAAGGTACATTTTATGACCCAAATTACCAGCCCAAAATTCCAGAGTATGTATTGAATGATTGTATGTATTATTTACTTTGTATAATAGTGACCATAAAAAAGATTTGGTATTATTATATTTTTTTCAGAAAATGTTTTAATTAAAAAAAGAAAATATTAATAATTGGTAGGTTACCCTGTATTAACTCTATCTCTCTTCCCTACCTCTCACTCAGAGCTTGGCGGAATCTTCTCCTGCCCACCTCTGAATTATTGTATGCACGCTTGTGTAAATTATTTTTTTAAATAGGTATAAATAATGGTGGTGATATCATCTAATTTTTGCTTCAAGGTAATATTATTAATTAATATCGTTATATTTATAACAATGAGTATTACTTATACATTTCAATTAAAAACATTTATGTTCGTATCAGAAAATAATATAATATTAAATATAATTTAATTAATATCGTATTATAATATAATATAATAATATATAGCCTTTATTAACAATCTTATAAATTACATTTCATCTTATTTCTGTTGAGATTACTATAAAGAAATTTTTGTTTTATGAAAGTAAATGTATATAATAGGTAATGTATTAGACACCGGTTTCTTGATTGTCTTGCTCCCCAGCATAGGCCTCCCCAAGTGTTCTCCACAACGATCTGTCCCTTTCTGACCTCGCCCAACATGTTCCTGCCACCTTTTTAATATCATCTTCCCATCTTTGATATTGTCTGCCTATATTTCTCTTTTTATAATTAGGGCACCATTCCGTCACTTCTTTGGCCCACTTTTCTGTCTTACTTCTTATCAGATATCCTGACCATTTCCATTTCAGTTGTTTGATTCTGTATTTTATATCTATAATCTTAGTTTGTTTTCTTATTGTTTTTAATCGTATTTTATCTTTTAGTTTTATGTTGAGTATACTTCTTTCCATTCTGTGTTGACAAGTTTCTAGTGATTTCATTTTTTTTTTTGTACAACTCCACGTCTGACATCCGTAGGTCATGCTAGGATGCATGTATTGAATATTTTCTTTTTTCCTTCGATTGGTATATCCAAGTTTTTCATGATATTTTTTAGAGCCCAGTATCTCTTCCATCCTATGTTTATTTTATTTTGAATTTCTTTTGTTGTGAGGTCTGTAGGAGATATTATTTGGTCCAAGTATGTATACTCGTTAACATATTCCAGTTCAGAAACGTTGTTAGGTTTAATAGGAGTTTTAACGTAATTTGTCATCAGTTTTGTTTTATTGGTGTTCATCGATAGTCCTACCTTTTCGCTTTCGTATACCAACTGTTCAATCATAATCTGTAGGGTCTTTGGATCTTCACATATTAGTATAAGGTCGTCAGCAAATCTTAGATGGTTCAGTAGTATTCCATTAACATTTATACAATATTCATTCCATTCAAGCTGTCGAAATACATGTTCTAGGGTTGCCGAGAAGAGTTTGGGCGACAGAGGGCTCCCTGTCTAACTCCTCGTCTAATGGGGAAATATTCTCCTAATTTTTCTGTTCGTATTTTAGCTTTCATATTTCCATATATGTTCTTTATTATACGAAGGTATTTATTGTGGACCCCTAGTGAAGCAAGGGCTTCCCATATTTTCTCATGTTTAAGCGAGTCAAATGCTTTATTGTAGTCTATGAACGCTAAGTAATAGTTTATTCCATATTCATTGCATTTCTGGATAATTTGTTTGATGGTATGAATGTGGTCGATGGTTAAAAATCCACTTCTAAACCCTGCCTGTTCTTTTGGCTGGTTTTCGTCTAAGGTCTTCGTTAGGCGCTGTAGTATTATCTTGGAGAAAATTTTGTATACATTAGACATTAGAGAGATAGGTCTGTAGTTTGAGACGTCATCCGTTCTCCCTTTTTTGTGAAGTAAGATTATAGTGGACGTGGTCCATTGAAGAGGTATATATTCCGTTGTCAAAATTTCATTAAAAAGGTCTGTTATTGTGTTTAAAATAGTTTCGGATATTCCAATTAAAAGTTCATTAGAAATGTTATCTTCACCTGGTGTTTTTCCTCTCTTTTGTGATTTTATGGCTTTGACAACTTCGTCTCTTTGTATATTTGGGATTGATTCTTCTTCGGTAATTATAATTGTCTTGTTGCTTATAGTTGGTGTGATTTGGTCGTCATGATAAAGATCACGATAGAAATCCGTCGCTGTACTTAGTATTTCGTTCCTTTTAGATTTAAATTTTTAGTTTTATGTTGTGCTATGTTAATAATCCAATCTGTATTTTCTTAAGTTCTTTCCAAGCATACTTGATTCCACCTGATTTTGTTATGTGGAATTGTATTGATTCTGTTCTCATTGTATGCTTGTGTTTTCTTATTTCTAAACTTATTTCTTTGCTTATTGTGGTTATTTTTTGTTTATTGTTTTTTCCGGTTTTTAAATAAGAGTGCTCTTTGTTTTGTTAATTTCCTTGCTTCAGCTCCTAATCTATCTTTTATTGGTTTGTCTCTTTCAAGTTTTTTATTGGTTTCTTTTATTTCTTCTTCTAAAGTATCATAATTTTCCTGGACCGTTTTAAGTATTTTCATTGGTATCAGCTTAGTTTTTAGGGATTCTAAAACTTGACTTGGTAATGGTAGTGTAATCGGTTGTTTTGTATTTTGTATATGTTTTCTTGATTTCTTTGGCTCAAGTATGGGTAAGTGACCTCGGAGTAATCTGTGATCAGTAAAATAGTTAAAGTTATTAAGAACTTTCACGTTTAAGAAAAGTTTTGGTTTATTCGTGGTAATGAAATCTATCCCATTTCTTATTTGGCCGTTAGGGGATTCCCACGTCCATTTTCTTTTAGGTTTTGTTTTTATAGAAAGTATTCATAATATGTAAGTTGTTTTCTAACGCGTAGTTTATCAATCTTTGTCCGTTATCATTCCGTTTACCAGTTGTATAGGATCCAAGTATCTTTTCTTCGTTCTTTTCCCTTTGGCCAATTTGGCTGTTAAAGTCTCCCATCACAATAATGGTGTTATACAGGGTTTCCATTGTTTTGTTCAAATTTTCGTAAAAGTTATTTTTAATTTCCTTTTTTGCTACCTCGGTAGGAGCATATACTTGAACTATTGAGGTCGGATATTTGTGATCAGGAAGTATGATGTTTAAGACGGCTATTCTGTCTGAAACTCCTTTAAATTCAATTATGTTATTTCTCAGATACTTTTTAACTAAGAAGCCCACGCCGTATATTCCTGGTATTTCATTTTATAGTATAAAATAATATCGTATAAGAACTTAATAAAATGACAACGTTTATCAAATATGTAAGCAATTTTAAAAATTTACAATTTCAAATAATTGCAATCTATTATACAGGGTGGGCTAGAGTAGCTAGGGTAGCTATCTAACGTTTGGAATTTGATCTATAGGTTATTTTGATGTTGGTAGGTTTCATGACAGTTCCGATGTGACAGAAAGTTAGTTTTTTGTTTGAAATTTACAAAATGGGTCGCTTTTTGCTTGAACAAAGTTGGGAAATATTAAAAACTTATTTCCAAAGTGGTGAGTCTACTACTCAAACTGTGAAAAATTTACCAAAAAAATTTGACAAAAAGGATGTGCCAAAAACGCAGTTTGTGGATCAATTTGTGAAGCGTGTTCGTGAAACTGGATCATTGTTGGATAAAAAAAACCTGTGTAGGTACTCGTGCAGCGTGCGTGAATGTGCTCAGAGTGTGCGTGAACAAACATCAACATCAACTCGTCGTCGTTCTCTAGAATTGGACATTTCACGCATAAAGACCTCGATATGAATGCGTACAAAGTCCAATTAGTGCAAGAACTGAAGCCACATGACCATCCGGTGCGTTTTCGGTTCGCTCAATGGGCCGAAGACCGCTTGATCGAAGATGAGCATTTTTACCGAAAAATCTTCTTTTCAGAGGAAGCTCATTTCCACCTCGGAGGATACGTCAATAATCAAAATAGTCATATCTAGGGCTCAGAAAATCCACACGTCATCGTGAAGAAACCAATGCATCAACAACGAGTGACTGTCTGGTGCGGATTTTGGTCTGGCGGCATTTATAAATGAATTATTCAGTCCAAATTTCCAAATTTTAGTTTAATAGGAGTTTTATGCTACTAAGAAAACTTTCCTAAATAATTTGGTAAGTATAAGAAAAAATTGATTACATGTGTATCTTTTTCGAAAGCATTTAGAAGGAAGAAATTTTTTTTTGTTTAATTTGAAATTTTAATAAAATAATTTTATAGTTATTTTTTAGAAGTATAGTTTCTGTGGAAATTATAAAATCAACAAAAATATTAACCAACTCCAGTTTAATATAAACCATTGGGGATAGCTATAATAATAAAGGTCTTTATTAAAATATTATACAATAAGATTCAATTATCAATAATAATTTTTCAGATATACTCTATGGTATATCTGACAACTCCTCATCCGTCAGAGGATGAGGAGTTGTCTTTTGAAGAAAAAAAGCCACAAAGAAAAAGCAAGAAAAAAAAACAGAAATGTATATGCAAAATGAGAAAATAAATACATAAAATTAAAATAAAAAGAGAAAAAAAATAAGTTAATAAATTAACACAAAGTAACAAAATTCTGTTAATATCCATTTCGTGATTATATTATTAGAAAGAGTGAAGGCATAAAAAAGAAAGAGTGAAAATTTCAATACATGAAGCATGGTCTGCTCCCCATTAGAAGTTAAACTCAGATATCAATTCAAATCTATATCTCCAGGCACTTGTGCAGTATTGTGCAAGCTTCATCCAATCTTTTCCATTTAGAAATTCCATAAAATCTTCAAAGCAAAGTATAGACTTTTTTAAATATTTGATACGGAATTCTGAGAGAATCGGACATGTTGCCACAAAATGGAGAACGGTTTCTTCTTCTAGAGTGTTACATAACGAGCAGATTTTTATGTTTTGGCTATACGAATAACTATTAAGATATATTAACTCACCTCTGGCCTTGAGTATCCAACTGATCAGTTTTGAATTAACATCGAGGTAAACAAAACTATTCCATGAATTCAACTGTTTATAAAGAGGGTGTTTAATACTATTCAATGCCCTCACGCTATACTCATTCATGATCACGTCACTAAAAGAGTTGATTATGTTCGACACTCTGATGGATCTATTAATTCATGGATATTAAACCCAGTTTTATTGCATAAGTTTAAGACATCATTGTAAAAGAACAGTTTTTTATCAATTATTTGCTTAATAAAAATATTAGGATATCGGCCAGGCAGTAAATTTATGCATCTTTTTATGTACTGTAAGTGAAGCTTAAAGGCAAATAAGAATACTGGAGATATGTTAGTTTCTAGATAAATAATAAAATCCGGTGTGTTACCAGGAAGATTGAAACATTTTTTTATGAATAGTTTCAAGACTTTTTCAATGTCATGAAATTTCTGAAAACCCCATACTTGAGCTCCATAGCTTAAAATTGACCGTGTTACCGCATTAAAGATATTAAGCTTGGCGAGAAAAGGGATGGTCTTATTTAAGCTTATATTGCTAAAAGAGAGGGTTGCAAATTTTGCACTTTCTGCTTTCTCCGTAAAGTGTTTGCCTAGAGACAAATTTGTAGATAGGGTAAGATCTAGATACTTCTATTTGTTGACCAATCTATACCTTTATAATACCATTTTTCGTTTGAAGCAGACTTTCCCCCATTTCTAAAAACCATTATCGTAGATTTTTCTAAATTCAGTTGCATATTCCAAGTTTCACAGTAATTTTCTAAAGAGGTTATCATTTTCTGCATAATTAATCTGTCTGATGCTAATAAAACAAGATCGTCCGCAAAAGCCAACATTTTAATTCGGGTATATTTGACATTAATCCCACCAACTAAATGAGTTTCCAAATCATTTATAAATAGAGAAAACAGTATGGGACTTAGAATACATACTTGTTTTAACCCCATAGATGTTTCAAAAGATGCTGTGAGACCTTGACGACACCATACCGAATTAGAAGTTCTTTCGTAGACGTTTCTTAATGTATTAATAAATTTAGTGGACACGCCCATTGAAAAAAGCTTATACCACAAAGAGTATCGGTCAATGCGGTCAAAAGCGGCTGAGAAATCCACGAAAAAGGCAAAGACTTTCTGATGCTTTTGATTCAATCTTATTTTAATTAAGCTCATAAGAGTAAAAATATTATCAACAGTGGAATATTCTTTTCTAAAACCAGCCTGATATTCCCCTAATATATTGTATGTATTTTCCCATGTAATTATTCTATCTAAAAGGAGGCCTGTAAAAAGCTTACTAACAGCATTAGAAAATGATATGCCTCCATAATTCGCTACTTCATTTACCGATCCTTTTTTATGAATGGGAAAAATTATTGTTTCTTTAAAGTTACTTGGGATATTTGCATTATCATATATGTTATTAAAGTAATCTACTAATATATCCAAGAACTTGTCAGAAGCATTTTTATAAAATTCATACGGTATACCATCGGATCCTGGCGCTTTGTTACATTTTGCCCGATTAAGAACCATCAGTAATTCTAACTTCGAAAATGGTGCATCTAAAATGTCATCACTTATGAATGGTTCCGTATATACCATTCTGGTCGAATCTAAAGGAGGACTTAATAGATTTTGAAAGTAACTGACCCAATCTGGAGCAGTTATGCATGTATTTGTATAAAAGTGCTTTGATATTAGACTTCTAATTAAATTCCAAAAGTCTTTAGAGTCGTTAACTGTGTTAAATTTTTTTATCACAGTGTCTACATATTGCTTTTTCTTTAATTTGCATAAGTTTTTGTAATGTTTTAAGATATTTAAGTAAAAAGTTTTAACTGTAGAGGAATTTCTTTTTCTAAATATATGCAACAATTTAAACAAGTGGGCTCGAGTTTTGTGTCATTCATCATCAAACCACTCTGATCTGTAGCTAGTTAGTTTAGCTAGGATAGGATTTAGGATAGCTATATAAATGCGGTCGAAGTCGCAGGAAACAGCTGGTAGATATATATATATATATATATATATATATATATATATATATATAAGTATATATATATGTATATATATATATTTATAAGTGTATATATACATATATACATACATACATATATATATATATATATATATATATATATATATATATATATATATATATATATATATATATGTATATATATATATATATAATCTCACGGTTTTAAAGTTAGATATTTACGCACCTCTAGGTGGGTGTGTGTAAGGGCTAATGATCTATTTTGCAAATTGTTAATTTTGACGAAGGTACATACTTATGAAGAAGTACATACTATACATACATACTTTTCTGTATATTGTATAGTATGTATGGTATGTAACTATTTTATCTTGGTTATCATCATAAATTAAAATATTGAAGCAGTCACAAAACTAAAACGCACCAACGACCACGAAAATTAGACTAATATGAACGTCGTATTTGAACAGCCACAGGTTAGTACTACGTATTTCCGCTAACTGATAGCACCCCCTTGAAACCGAAAATCGTTAAACTTCATGCCATCCCGGTAATCACCGTTGTGCCCAGGATTCCCCTCTATAAGAGTTATAGATTCTAGTGGGCGCCACCCAATACTAAATAATAAAACTCGTGTGTATGTGGATCAGCATTTCCTGTCAAACATCGATCAACGTGACCAAATTTATTGCAAAAAGACGTACTAATCCAAAATTATTGTATATAAACCGAACATTTTGTTTGATTGATTACTTATTACTTTCATGTGCATAATCGCTGCTAATTAACGTTTTGACTATTATTTTAACTTCGTTGTAATAATTAATATTTTTTGTAATTATTAATATTTTAACAATTAACAATTGTAACAATTAAATAATTTGAAACAATTAATATTCTAATTAAATACATTTTTTTTAAATATAAACTTCTACCGAGTTTATAACTGGCGCCCCGCTAGGATAGTTTGGAAAATACTTTACTATTTAGCGTCCATCGTAAAACTTTAACGTTAACATTAGAATCAGTGTTGTTAAGTATTACGAGTATCTTTCAAGATTTTGGGACGATCCTACGAACCAAACAAATTTGTTATACACTCGACGAACTGAAAAATTTTGTAAAATTATCTGGAAAATTTACTGGAAATTGTTTTGAAAAAAAATTGGGAATTGGTAACGGCAACATATTAACTCAAGTCAACACATTTTCGACAGATTATCGAAAACTTATGGTTAAGCATCGAAACTAACAAAGGCTAACAATTTTAAATTTCGACTTCAGTATTAACTTGTAAAGATTTGGAACCAAGAGCACATTGGTTTAACTAATATGTGGAAATTGTTCATAATTCTGTTGTAAGTACATACTTTCCTTAATTATTTTCATATTCTATAACTAGGTCACCATATCCTATTAGAATAAAAATTAATACATCTAAAAGAAACGACGGTTTATCGTTTCAAAATAGAAATTACACGTCTGAGGGCATATCGTCATAAGTCATCTAATTTAATAAATAATACAAAAATCCAGAATCTATTATTCAATCAGCTTCATCCATAGAAGCAGTAATCAAACATTTTCAAATTCCCGACGTAATAAAAACTATTATTCCATTTGACGGAAATAAAAATAACTTATATAACTGTATAGATAGTGCAGATGTTGTTGTTAATCTACTATTTAAATAAGTGGATGAAAATATTCAACACGTATATTGTAATAAAATTAGGAAAAAAGTAATAGGACAAGCAAACGACGTACTAAACCAGTACGGTAGGATTAGGGATTGGGATACAATTAAGTCAACTTTAATATCACATTATGCAGACAAAAAGGATGAATTTAGTTTGACGCGCGACTTATATTCGTTACAACAAGGTAATCAACCAGCGGAATTATTCTTTAGTAAGTTGACGAAATTCTAGCTAGCTTTATTAATAATTTTTCTCTTTAACCTGGAGACGAAGCATCTAAGAAGGCTTAAATCGTTTACTATATACAAGTAGCACTAGATTGTTTCCTCACAGGGCTTAATAGAAATATAGGTAACATTGTCAGAGCATTCCAACCCAAAGACTTGGGAGAAGCATGGCAACGCGTGCAGACAGAGCAGAATGTTTTCTATAAACAAACGTAGCACCAGGGTAAATCCTGTTCAGAAAATAATCCCAACACAAAAAATACAACAACCTAGAAAAATAACACGACACGTACAACCACCACCAAATTTTAACAATAGACCTTCCCCAATTGTTAATCACCAATGGCAAAACCCATTTGGTAACCATCATCGACTATATTATACACCACCGCAATATAACAACCAACAAAATAATAATAAACCAAATAAATCTAATTTTAACACTAATCAAATTCATAATAGATCACAACAACCCAACAACCAACCTAACAGATTTAGACCAGAACCTGAGGACACGTCCTCGGGAAATACTAGACAGTATCATAACAATATGTTTAGATCAACAGGACCCCCTAACTTTATATCGAAAGAATTGTTTATCGTTCAAAACAACTATGACCATGACAATACCATACACGATACAGAAACAACAGACAACTCGTATTACCCAAATCAAAATGATTTTCAATTCTATGATCAACCTGATCTAAATGAAATCAAATACATTGAAGATCAGGATTTTCTGGCTAAAGCCTCGAATCCGCCGGTTTTGTAGAGCTTAACTCACACCGATAAAACGAAGCCCTACCTTATATAATGATTCAAAACGGATTCCATAAACTGAAATTCCTTATTTACACTGAAGCAGACAATATCTTTACTGACCCATAACACGTAACCGACTTAAAATTAGTACCCAAGAACACTGACGTTAAAACTGCATTACAGGCTCACAAGATTTCACATAAAGTAGAGGTAGAATATCTAAAGGAATTAAATAACCATGTACCATTAGAATTTTTAATATTTAAATTCCATTACTACTTTGATGGAATCATAGGAGCCAGACACTACAAGACCTTCAAGCAAACATTAACTAAAACAACCATTCAATTAATTTCGGAAAGGTAACAAACAAATTATACTATAAACCCTGTACGACTCCACAAGTACATACTTTAGAAACAGTCCACACTCTAATAAAAAACGGCGACATACTCTTACCACAAATTAAACTCAACCAGATCGTATATACAGTAAGTGGTACAAAGGACTTCGCAAAAGTTTTTATAACAAATGAAACAGATTCACCACAAACAATAATAATTTCACAACCGTTAAACAGTGAAATCACTCACTAATTATAACGAATTATACAACTTTTATTCAGATTCAATGGAAGTTGAATAATATGATTTTGTTATGAAAAATGTCCGAATGAAACAACTAAACAAAGAAGAACAAGACGCTCTAATAAATACTTGTACTGACTACAGAGACATATTTTAAACTTCCGACCAAAATATGACGTTTACATCTGATGTTAAGCATTCTATTGCAACAAAAGATGAATTACCGATATATACGTGCTCATATTGATACCCCCATTGACACAAAGAAGAAGTGACACGACAAATTAACGAGCTCTTAGAGAAAAATATAATTAGACCTTCTAATTCTCCATGGTCATCACCAATTTGGATTGTCGCGAAGAAAGCTGATGCTTCAGGCAAAAAAAGATGGAGATAAGTAGTCGATTATAGGAAACTAAACGAAGAGACAATAGACGATAGATAGATATAGATACCCTTTACCCACCATATCTGACATACTAAACAAATTGGGTAAGTGTTGCTACTTTTCAACGCTAGATCTCGCGTTGAAGGATTCCATCAGATCGAAATGGACCCTAAGGACATTACAAAGACTGCATTTACAGTAGACGAGTATACAATAATGACCTTTGGACTTAAAAATGCCCCCGCTATGTTGAGAGAATTCATCGGTAAAAATGTATTCGTTTATATGGATGACATTATAATATTTTTAACATCTCTTACCGAACATGTCGAAATGTAACGGAAGGTTTTTGACAAATTCAAAAAACATAACTTCAAAACACAATTGGACCAATGCGAATTCTGACATAAAGAAATCGAATTTCTAGGACATTTAGTGTTCACAGACAGACGGAATATACCCAAACCCAGGAAAAATTAAAGCAATTAAAAACTTTTCATTACCAAAGACTTTGACAGAAATCAAGTCATTTCTCGGACTTTTATGACAATGTTTAAGTAAGGACACAAAAATCGGTACAAAAAATAAAGAGCACATCAAATGTTTCGAATATTGTAAAACTCTCCTCTTCGGTGACCCGATATTACAATATCTGGATTTTGACAAACCCTTTATACTGACTAAAGACGCTAGTAATTACGCACTAGGAGCTGTATTATCGCCAAGTACAGTTGGATGCGACAAACCTGTGCGTTACGCTTCACGTACACTCAATAAATTAGAACAAAACTATAGCACAATGGAAAAAGAACTGTTGGCTGTTTTATGGGCGTGCAAACAATTCAGACCCTACTTATTCGGACAAAAGTTCAGCATACTGACAGACCATAAACCATTGAAATTGTTTTTTTCTTAAAAGAGCCTAATTCAAAGTTGGTTAGATGGAAAATCAAGCTTTTAGACTACAACTTTGACATTGACTATAAACCGAAAAGTCAACTCTAACGCGGACGCACTAAGTCGTATACACGCGGAACTTAATAATATCGATACTAGTTCACAAGATGCTGAATCATACCGTACATTCAGCTCAGGAAAACATAAACGAAGGCATGCGAATATCTGAACAAGCACTAAACGAATTTATTAATCAAATAATTATCGATATCGGACTTAGGACCCAATAAAACACCGAATACTTATTCAAAACTTGCAAACGTTTGACGATAGAAATAGAAAACACCCCGACAGAAAAACAATGCATTGAAATATTTAAAGAATATTTATCACCTAACAAATTAAATGCCGTCATGACTAATGACGATACATTTAAAGTATTCAATGAAAATCATGATAAATACTTCTCTAAATATAAAATTATCAGATGTACGACCCTAAACAGAAATCATACGTAAGTACCACGAACTGTCGGTGCACAGAGACGAGATACTAAACCACCTAAAAAGAACATATTACTTTGACAATATGAAATCAAAAATCACAACTTTCATTAATACTTGTGACACCTGTTTAAAATTTAAATACGAGAGACACCCACTGCATTTAAAACAGACACCGACCGAAATAGCTACTAAACCATTTGAAATACGTCATATGGATTTACTCCATATTGAAAAATTTAATGTACTGTTTACGCCAGAAATATTCGTTTATTTATTGATTCAATATTTAGTTATTGTTTTGATGCAATTTGTACTTTCGAAATAAAACCCCTCGGTCGGCTACTGCCCTCTGTCAATTTTTCATCGGTACTACGAGTGGAGGACTGCTTCGGCCTATTCTGATTAACAGTCGTATAGTGGCTAGTTCGTTTGCGTTTGTTGTTTTCGGTTTTGTGAATAAAACGTATAAATTAATATATTTAAAATTTTATGAAGTGACATTTTCATAGAAAGTTTTTCTGTTTCACAAATAATTTTGTGTATTATTATTTGTCGCGGTCAAAACTAATTTTGTTAATTGTGAATTATTATTCGATTATTGAGAAACGCCTGTTTATCAGCACGGAGGCAGACGAATTATTGTTGGAAACCTTTTGTTCAGGCTCTTCGTTATATCAGGAAGTTATCGCTGAGGTATGAGGCTTTTCTTTCTCAGTTTCCTGTCTGTTATTAATTTTCCAAGCCTTTTACCCTACCGACGAGCTTCAAGGTGTGCGGAGAAGAAGAAGCAACAAAGGTGAGTTATTTTGTTCGGTTTTATTACTTTTTATACCAATGGATTGGTTCATATAATTTTTACTTTTCAGAGTTTAATTTTGATAAAATTTTTCGTATTCTATTTTTTTGAATTTTAAATCGATACAGTGCGCTTTTATCGTAACATGTACTGACCATAATAGACAAATTTAGGAAGTACGTATAATGTTCTATCATCCCCTTTCAAAATTTAATTGAAGTATTAAAAATAGTTCGAAAATATACTGCAAGACATGGTATACCGACTAAAATCATACACGATAATGGCAACGAAACATCTAACTTCGACATGAGAGAATTCCTCAAACGTAACGACATACAGAATCATATAACAGCTGCAAGAGTCTCTACGGGTAACTCACTAGTAGAAAGGCTACATAACACCATACTTAAAATTCTTAGAATACTAAAAAATAAAGAAAACGCACCTTTAGGCGAACTATTAGATTAAATGACCACGATTACATACAACAACTCTATCCACTCTTCAACAAAACTTACACTCTTCGAAATCATACGTGGAATTCGAGAAAAGCCTATGCTTAAACTGAACGATAACGCAATCACGGAATTTACTAATAAACAATGTGAGGAAATTATACAAGAAATAATAACGAGCAAAATTATAAAAACATACAAATTTTGGCACGAAAAACCAAGACAGATCAGATCCCCCTACCCTAGGACAGGATGACGTGTATATAAAAAATAATCAAAGAAATACTAAACTACGACCACCATACGAGAAAAAGAAAATAACCAAAGAAATTGACTTAACATTCCACACAAATAACACATTTAAGTACCACAAATCAAAGACTAAACCTTAAAGAAATCAATCTGTTTCAGGTGCCTGACACCTTCCTGTCTTTCCCAACGTATAGAATACCACGACCTTACCCACATAAAAGGACTATTAGCACTCAGTCTAGGAGAAACTAAATTAACCTCACATTATAATAATTTAATCAACATAATTAATATAACTAATATAAAAGAATCTATAGAACATTTAAAAACTAATGTATTTAATGTGGATCTAAATATGACTTTATTTTATAATACTAAAACCTTAAAATCCTTATGCCATAAATTAGAGAATACAATTGAAAGTTTAGAACTGAAAACCTATAGACCAAAACGTCACTTAATTTATGGTTAAGGCTCTGTAATTAAAGTAATAACCGGTGATATGGACCACAATGACGCGATACAAATTAACAAGCAGATAGAAGTATTGAAAATAATCAATTACTAATTGAAGATAGAACAAATTCACAACATAAATTAAATACACAAATAATTGACCGATTTGACAATATAACCAAATTTATTAATACCGAACAAGCTTAGCTTAAAATAATTGTGGATGCTATTAAATCTTATCCACTTATTGAACACAAGTTCATTGACAAGTTATTCCAGTCACAAATATACTTCTCGGTTCAATCACAATTGCAGTATTTAGATGACCATATTAGTCACCTTATTCTTTCTAAGGATTTGGCCCGGTTGAACATTATCTCAATACACATATTAACTAAACAAGAATTAAATATAGTTTATAATGCTTTAAAACCACAAATAAAAATCGGAAGTGAACTTAAAGGCTTATTATAATGGGAGTAATATTATATTCGATGTAATGATACCTCAATTCCATAGCGAAACCTTTTGTACAATGACCCTTACCCGAACAACATCAAATAATTAATCTTTTAACAAACATAATCCTGTATAATCATAAACATTTCCTATTTCTACAAAAACCTTGCAACTGAATAGAACAAACCTACATATGCCCACCCTATAAATTACAAGAAACGAGCTCAAACCAATGCGAGATCCAAATATTAGAAAATAAACCAGCCAAATGCACACTTCATCAAACTATGGAGGAAGACTTAATAGAAGAAATCGAAACCAATCACATCATATTATCGACAACCAACCCTGTTAACATCACTAATAATTGTGGGAAAAACATAACCAACTTCATCGGAAAACTTAACATAATATTACATCAATGCCAAATAACTATTAATCAAATCAAATATGAAACTTTATCAACCTCAACACATACAATCGTGTTGGAACAAATAATGTATAATGTCATCAACATAACGAATATATCAAATGGCATTAATCTGGATTTATTGGAAGTGAAACACTTGGAAAACACAAAAAAACTCCAATGATTGAAATATCAACATTTTATGTACAACGGTGTTTGGACAGTAACATCTTTTATTTCTTTAATTTGTTTAATTCTATATTTTATGTTTAAAAAACCTAGAAAGATTAAAAATGCACCAGTGGAAACCATGGTTAGATGTACATCATCTGCGCCTGCAGACGTCCAACTTCTTTTCTTTCTGAAATAAGACTTCCTTCTTAAGCACGGAGGAGTTATAGATTCTAGTATGATATACCCAATAGTAAATAATAAACCTCGTGTGTATGTGGATCAGCATTTCCTGTCAAACATCGATCAACGTGACCAAACTTATTGCAAAAACACTTACTAATCCAAAGTTATTGTATATAAACCGAACATTTTGTTTGATTGATTACTCATTACTTTCATGTACATAGTCGCTGTAAATTAACATTTTGACTATTACATATTTTAACAATGAACAATTGTAATAATTAAATATTTTGTAAAAATTAATATTTTAAATAAATAAATTTTTTTTTAAATATTAACTTCTACGGAGATTATAACTTAAGTATATAAATACATATTGAAATATGCATTTATATATATATATATATATATATATATATATATATATATAATTGTTCAAACATGATATGGGGATTTTTCATATATCAACTGTAAGTAATTTTACATGTCCTTAATGCCTAAATTCCCTCATTACGCAAAACTAGAATACCGTTGTTAAGGAAAGCTTATCGTTAGAAGTCAAACGCAAGTCACAAGAAATATACAACACGTACTCAATCACTGACTCTGTGAACGAATACACTCTATTTCCATTAAAAGAAAGTTTATCAAACGAAATAATAGAAAAAGTATCTGAAACAAAATTCGATTCAAATAACTTAACAGAAAATAATAATTTAAAATGGCTTCAACCATTACAACAATGGACCTCATTAAAATATTGTCTCCTTTTGACAATACCCGGAGTACATTAAACAGTTTTATTAGAAATGTGGATAGAATAATGTCTACCGCACAAAATAATGAAGTTTGATCTAGTTAGAACAAAAATTACTAGTAAAGCTAATGATATGTTAATATGAGTGAACCAAGTGATTGGCCAACAATAAAAAATCATTTAACTACCCAATTTTCAGACAGGTGAACTTTAGAAACCATACTACATAAACTTAACATTTTATCTCAAGGAAATAAATCACTAGAAACATATTACGCAATAATATCAGACTTACAAACAGCATTACTTAATTATGCAGATACAACAAAGATAGTTATAGTTATCAATAATTCTAAAATCATTTATAGCAGGACTTTATTCAAACCTAGGATACATAGTTAGGGCAAACAAACCAAACGATATTAAGGAAATGTAAGCACAGTTACGAAATCCAAAATAATAATACCCCTAATTATCAATCAACACTTAGACCTATCAATAATTCACCTATGACCACCACAACAATTATACCAAAACCGTCAAAATAAAACTAATCCCTTTCTCAACCAAATCATCACAGACCGATCCAAAATAACAAACCCATATTTAATCAACCCCAACAACAACCTTTCAAACTTCAATATAAACCTACCTCCAAGGACACTAGTTCAGGAGATACCCGACAAGTAATTCACAATCGACCGAATATTACATCCAAACCCACTGGACCTCCAAATTTCCAATCAAAAGAATTATTCAATGTAGATTCTGAACAAGACTATAAAAATACAGAATATGACACTATCCATCCCGATGAATATTATACTGACTCACAATACGAACCTGAATACTATTAGGACAATAACGAAATGCTAGGCAATAACATAGAAGAAAATTTTCGGAACGAAGCCTCAACTTCGAAACCACTGGACTATTTGAAATAAATTACCGCAAATCAAACGGAACCCTTCCGTACATAAAAATAGAAAACTTAAAATTTCTAATCGACACTGGCGCTGGTAACAATTTCATTGACCCTAAACACATTTCAAAATTTAAATTAATCACAACTTAAACTATAGTAAAAACCACAACACGAACACAAACAAAATCATGAAATAAAATTAACTACATACCTCAACTAAACCACTTTAAACCTTTAGAATTTTTAGTATTCAAATTCCATCACTACTTCTAAAAACCTAAATTCTAACATCGATTATCAAAATATCTTTACAACATTTAGGCAGGTTAGAAACAAATTGCATTACAAACCTTTTATAATACTTCAAATATATAAACTAGAACCATTCGAACAACAAATTATTACATTACCTACCAATGTGAAAAACGGTGACGCATACATTCCTCCTATCGAACTCTATAACTATACGCTAATCATATCTGTAATTTACTCAAATAATTTCTACTCAAAGGTATTAATCACAAACGAAAGCAACTCACAACAATCAATCATGATATCGCAACCCATTAAATGCGAACTACTTAATAAATACTATAAACTAATAATAAATACGACTATCATTTCACTCACCATCCAAGTAGCCGAGCGGTCTAAGGCGTTATGTCTGAGGCCCTATGCCTGAGACGTTATGTCTGATGCGTAATGTCTGAGGCGTTATGTCTATTTGGAACTGGGAGGTTATGTGTTCGAATCCCGACATCGGCAGTTTGTCAATTATTTAAAAAAAAGAGACAGTTAATTGATTAAGCTGTCGGTGTATAGACAAGAACGAAGTAACCGGCTATATTTGTGAAAGTTTTCTGTAGTTTCCTTCACGAACTCCAGATGAATATCGGCACAGTTCCTATCAGAGTCGGCTGCCGTGGCACGTCCTACTAATTCCTAGTCTACACACAAAAGTTCCTTCCAGATCCTACACATCCTTCGGTATCACAATGGACCTTATGGTAGAAGTGTAGCCCGTCCAGGGCAGCCGCTACAATCTATCAATCTATCATTTTGCTCCAGAAAATTGTATTGTAGACCTATCTTATTTCTACTTATATTTTGCTCCAGTACGTGATGCCTTATTAGGCCTTTGTGAAAATTTCCGAGACATTTTCTATACTGCTTATCAGAAAATGACATTTACTTCCGAAATGAAACATAAAATCGAAACAAAATATCAAATACTCATCTATACTACATCATATCGATACCCATATGTTCACAAGGACGAAGTAACCCGACAAATAAACGAAATGTTAGATACAAATATTATTCGACCATCAAAGTCTCACCAATCCGGATAGTTTCAAAGATAGCAGATGCTTCGAAAAAGAAAAAAAAATGGCGTTTAGTGATCGACTATCAAAAACTAAATGATAAAACCATAGACGATCGTTACCCCTTACCAAATATTAGCGACATTTTAGACAAACTAGAACGCTGTCAATATTTGACTACCCTCGATCTTGTTTCTGGTTTTCACCAGATAGAAATGTACAAGAAAAATATAGCCAAAACAGCTTTCTCTGTAAACACCCCTGCAAAGAGTCGTGGACAACGTTTTAAGATAATATATCGGACATAACGTACTAGTTTATATGGACGATAATATAATCTTTCCATCATCGTTATAAGAAAACATTGAAAAACTATCACAAGTATTTAACAAACTCTGTCAATTCAAGTTTAAAACCCAACTTGACATATGAGAATTTCTTCATAAAGAATCGAGTTTTTAGAACACATTGTTACCACTCATCAAGGTATCAAACCAAAACCGAAGAAAATTGACACCAACAAGAAATTCCCAATACCAAAGAGTACGACCGAAATAAAATCATTTTTAGGACTTATAGGTTATTATAGAAAATTCATAAGGGACTTGGTAAAATTATTAAGCCTACTATAAATACTAAACACTCAAAATACAATGAATGTTTTATATACTGCAAAACACTACTACTTATCCTCCAATATCCCGACTTTGAGCAACCATTCATTTTAACAACAGACGCAAGCAATTATGAAATAGTTGTTGTACTATCAAAAGGTACATTTGAACAAGATAGGCCCATATGCTTTGCTTCATGAATGTTGAATGAATCTGATTGAAATTATAGTACATTTGAAAAAAAGTTATTAGCCATCGTGTGGGCATGCAAACAATTTCGAGCATACCTATACGGACAAAAATTCAATATCCTCACGCATTACAAACCATTGAAATGAGTTTTTTCCCTGAAAAAACCTGATTCAAAGCTTGTCCGATGGAAAATAAAATTACTAGACAATAATTTCATTATAGATTACAAACTGAGTAAACAAAATTCAAACGCAGACGCTTTATCCCGCGTACAGTTTAAACAATACGGAATCGGTAAAACCACACCAATCCCTAAACGTAGACGTATCAAATCAGCTGACGAAAATATAATCGACCGTATTCACATTTCAAAAAGAGTATTAAATGAATTTAATAACAAAATAATCATAGAAGTGAATTTAAATAACAAAATCAAAATCGACACTGTGTTTAAAACTCGTAAACGTAGAACAATAGAATTATTTACTATAAATACAGCTAATGTAATTACCATTTTTAAAGAACATTTATCTCCGAACAAAATCAACGCTATCTTTACTGACGACAAAAAACTTTAAACTTCTAGACGAAACTCACAAGAAATATTTCTTCAAATATAAATTAATACAATACAATAGTAATAATAATAATAATAATTTATTTATTGAAAGACTCATACACGAGTAAAGAAACGTCACAAACAAAAACAAAAAAAATTTTAATAGTGTATTGTTAACAATGCTAGCAATAGCTACAACAATAATTAATATTATAGGCTAATAAAAGGAAACAAACATAAGAACATTATACTAAGTATATACTAATAATTTCCTAATTTAAAATCATCAGCTTAAATAAAGGCAAAACAAAAAACAAGTGTCAATTTGAATAAAATAAAAATACAGAGCATAATAACATTTTTAAAATCTAAAAACATTGACATTAAAATAAACATAAGAGAAAAAGAGACACTCTTATACGATATTTTCTATATGTTGTTCACAATTTTTTTAATAATTTTTTTATTTAATAGTACTATAAAAAAAGCAAAATAAAAACATGATAACGTGTCGATGTTAACAATTGTACGAGAGACTAATAGAGAGATCGCTCACGCAATGCTAACAGATGGGACCATTTTCGAGTGCTGAAAAAGAGCGGCCAAAATTGGAAGCTTGTTGCCTTTTGCTAGTCGCACTCGAAAGGACTTTACATAAGAGCTTCTCTATCTACTAGCAACCAATCAAGGCGCTTGTTGTCAGTAGTTCTCTGTTACTCTAATATATTGTACGCATAAGAGGGCTCTTGTCATTCTTACACAAGAGGAACAGAGGCAGTCTTATACGATATTTTCAATATGTTGCCAAACGTCTTGTAATTTTTGGCATAAGAGTGTCGTTTTCCTTAAACAGCAATGTTTGCGAAATAAACATAAGAGGAACAGAAACAGTCTTATGCGATATTTTCAATATGTTGGCAAACGTCATGTAATATTTGGCATAAGCGTGTCTTTTTCCCGCAATGGTTACATATAAGAAATAAACATAAGAGAAAAAGAGACACTCTTATACGATATTTTCTATATGTTGTTAGCTCTATTTTCTTTCAGGAAATTCGCTAAAAAAATGCGCAAATTAAATTCGTTAAATTATAAAGTTTTATCAAAGGTGCATTAGTAAAATTATTTTATTAAAAAATATAATTATTGCATTATTAAAAAAATTAATCACTAAAATAATTTAATTAATTTAATTTGAGCTTTTTAAAAAAAAATTATTATTAAAACAATTTATTTATTAAATTTTTCAAAAAAAAAATTTAATTAATGAACTTTTCAAGGAATTAATAATTTGCAAAATTTAAGCAATATATTTTTCCAAAAATTGATAATTAAATCAGAAATGAATTATCAAAAAATGAACTTTTTGCAACTCTGGTGTCAACCTAGTTTCCTTAATTAATTAATAATTAATTAACGGTGCGTCTAATAAAAAAATGTCTCAGGATTTTTTATTCCGAAATCGTTCCGAAGAGGGTAGGTAGAGGCCCCTCTTATGGAACTTGAGTACTTCTGGGCACCCTGTGTTATTACAACTACATGAATGAATAACAATAAATAAGTAAATTATTTAAAAAATTGTTAACAACATATAGAAAATATCGTATAAGAGTGTCTCTTTTTCTCTTATGTTTATTTCTTATATGTAACCATTGCGGGAAAAAGACACGCTTATGCCAAATATTACATGACGTTTGCCAACATATTGAAAATCGCATAAGACTGTTTCTGTTCCTCTTATGTTTATTTCGCAAACATTGCTGTTTAAGGAAAACGACACTCTTATGCCAAAAATTACAAGACGTTTGGCAACATATTGAAAATATCGTATAAGACTGTCTCTGTTCCTCTTGTGTAAGAATGACAAGAGCCCTCTTATGCGTACAATATATTAGAGTAACAGAGAACTACTGACAACAAGCGCCTTGATTGGTTGCTAGTAGAAAGAGAAGCTCTTATGTAAAGTCCTTTCGAGTGCGACTAGCAAAAGGCAACAAGCTTCCAATTTTGGCCGCTCTTTTTCAGCACTCGAAAAAGGTCCCATCAGTTAGCATTGCGTGAGCGATCTCTCTATTAGTCTCTGGTACAATTGTTAACATCGACACGTTATCATGTTTTTATTTTGCTTTTTTTATAGTAGTATTAAATATTGTATTGTTCTATGGGGCCATGCAACAGAATCGATACCAGTATTTAGAGTTCAATAGTAAGGCTAATTTTTATGGCAAATTACAGAGAGTCGTGTGTAGACGTGGTACTTTAAGAAAAATAAAATGTTGACCTTCTATGCGATATATATATTTGAACTACTAAAATATATAAAACAGAATATAGTTACTCTTAATTTAAACTCTGACATCCATGATTACAAAACCAGGGCCAAAGATAATATTCATATTCACAACTAAATATAGTAATAACCAAATATAGTAATAATCCTTTATGTAGAGGCAATATCTTGTATAATCAACGGCCTACTGATACTAGAACACTACAAGATTTCAATAAATTATATTAATTTTAAAAGAATACTTAATTACTGTATGCCAAATTGAATGGCATCTTATTCTCTTCACGGTATTATCAAATTGACACTTGTTTTTTGTTTTATTTTTATTTATGCCAATGTTTTTAGATTTTATAAAACTTTTTAACAAAAAATAGAACCGACGAATGAACAAAGAAACTGAAAAGTATAAAATAATAAGTTTGTAACAAAAAATTAAACCTTCGAAAAAAGAAAGGAAAAAATAGAAAAGTAACTTTTTAGTCTAACTATGTCCTACACTAATGTAAATACCTAAATAATTTTGAGTCGGTGCCAAAAAATCTCCATCGATATGAAGGGTGAATCTGATTTTCGGAAAATATTACATTTTGTTTGTTTGGCGCCGACAATCAACCATTCTCTGTTTTTCTACCCTTAGGAGCGAAATTTAAAAAAAAAATTACATGGTACCAATTTCGAAGTATATCCTATCCAATAAAAAAAGAATTATCTAAATCGGACTACTCTGTAAAAAGTTATACGTGGTAATACATAAAAAAAACTAAAGGGGCTGACTTGAGAACCTCCTTCGTTTTTTTGTTCGGTTAAAAAAGCATTCAAACTGCGCAAAGATATTGAGTGTTTTCAAATAGTTTTCTACACGCAGAACGTATATTATTATATTTATGATATTTTTCTTTAGTGAAAGCGTTGGGAAGTCTTATTTTTTATTTTTTTGTGGCTAAAATTTGAAATTTGTTTTTCAACTTAATATCGGACAAACTTTGACGCATTTCCTATCCAAAAAATAAAGAATTATCAAAATCGGACTACTCTATAAATAGTTATGCGTATCATACATTAAAAAAAATATACAGGTTGAATAGAGTTCCTCGTTCTTTCGTCGGTAAAAATTGTTATTATATTCTGTATTTTTATTTTTTCAAATTGACACTTGTTTTTTGTTTTATTTTTTATTTATGTCAATTTTATTGATTAATTTTTTTAATAATGCAATAATTATATTTTTAAATAAAATAATTTTATTAATGCACCTTTGATAAAACTTTATAATTTAACGAATTTAATTTGCGCATTTTTTTAGCGAATTTCCTGAAAGGAAATAGAGCTATTGGTCTCGTACCGAAGTCAAATTTTCGCAAAAATTTCTTCAAATGTCCATCGATCCTACCTAGTAGATGTCAAAAATCACCATCTGAAAAATTGTAAAATTTATATATATATATCTATGGACATATCTATATATATATATATATATATATATATATATATATATATATATATATATATATATATATATGTGTGTCTGTAATCACTCTAGCGGTCACAGTTTTCACATTATCGGAATGAAATTTGGTATTTGAGGTGCTTTTGGTATTCAAAAGGTCAAGTTCGTTAATGGGTAAAATCGGACGAGGGGAAAAGGGGGTTTAGAGTGAGAGGGAAACACAAAATTTGACATATCTCCCTTAATATTCAAAAAATCGAAAAATTTATTGGAAGTTAAGTTTTAGGTATTAAATTTTACTGTAGTTTTGTTTCTTGTCATTTTTTCTGTTACACTTATATTTACAGAAATATTGACGGTTTAAGATTGAAAACTAAATTCCTCACTATCTCTGTACACATTAGAGTTTGAGCAAAAATGATAAGATGATGAATTGTAGCAAACATGATTTTCTACAACTTTATTTCTTACGCATTTTTTGATTGTTCTAATATTAAAAGAGATATTTTGTATTTTGTGTTTTCTTCTTTCTTAATGCCCCCATTTCCCTTTCACGTATGACATTTATTAATAAAATTGGCCTTGCAAATACTAAAATCATATACGACATTTCATTTTGATCAGACTAAAATTGTAAGTTGAAGCAGCTCCTGCGTAACGAATTTTTAAAAATTTATTATTAAAACAATTTATTTATTACATTTTTCAAAAAATAAAAAAATTTAGTTAATGCACTTTTCAAGGAATTAATAATTTTTCTAAAAATTGATTATTAAATCAAAAATAAATTATCAAAAAAATGCACTATTTGCTACTCTGGTTTCAAACTAGTTTCCTTAATTAATTAACTAATAAAAAAATGTCGCAGGACTTTCCGTTCCAAAATTGTACCCTCTACCTACCCTCTTATGGAACTCGACTACTTGTGGGACATCCTGTATATTCAATTGCCTTTTTTTCAAATAAAATTAAAAACAAAATACAAAATGTAAAGAAATTTTAACTTTTGCTATAAAGTATTTTTTCAATTTTTAGCGAATTTGCTTCAAATGAAATCAGCTATTGTTTTTGTACCAAAGTTGTGGAAAATCGTGTTTGCTAAAATTAATTACCTTATTATTTTTCTCAAACCCTAATGTGTACGGAGAGATTAACAATTTAAACTTTTAATATTAAATTTTAAATATTTCTGTAAATATTAGTGTAACAGAAAAAATGATAAGAAACAAAATTACATTAAAACTTAGTACCTACAACTTTACTCATTATAAATTTTTCGATTTTTCAAATATTACGGGAGATATGCCAAATTTTGTGTTTCCCTCTAAACCCCCCTTTCACCTTGTCCGATTTTACCCATTAACGAACTTGACTTTTTGAATTCCAAAAGCGAAATCAATCAATTTAGGAACTGCTTTGCCTATTCTTGGCCAATATAATGAATATTATACTGCTCGAAAGAAACCACGGGAATGTGGTAGGCGTCTTCCATCAGGAGAAGGACACGAAAAAAAATATTAAAATATCAAAAAATTAAATAAATAAAAAATTTATTCGTTTTCGATTATTATATTTTGCATGCATTTTGATAAATTTTCAATATCCGGAATATACCTACGTATTTGTGGATATTCGCATTATATTTTCTAAATGTTTATCGGTAAGAGAATTTCGCGAATCTGTTTTTATATGTTTCATATGTGAAAATCCCGATTCACATAGATAAGAAGATGCGAAACAACTACTAAGTTTTTTATTTATTTTTAATAATTCCGGATATTCAAACCAAGATGGGTTCCCTGCGACAATTTCCCAAATACTTTTTGTGCTCGTGTTCACAGCTCCTAATAAATTATCATTTGTTGGGAGGGTAATCATTTCGTTTAATAACGTGTAATCATCGGAATCTGGGAAAAATTTTTATTAAAGCGGAAATTTTAAATATTCTATTAAAAGGGGCCACTAAAATGTCACGCAGGTATGAATGGGTTAATTGAGTTGATTTTAGGTCGGACATATTGAATTATTTTATTACATTTTGCCGACAATTAATATTTTATACAAAGAGATTCAATAAGGGAGTGTTTTTTAAATCCAATTGATAGTTTAGTATGGGATCGCAATTTTTGAATTTATAAATTTAAATTAAAAGTGATTTTATTAATAAAACTATTTTAAAATATATATATATATATATATATATATATATATATATATATATATATATATATATATATATATATATATATATATATATATGTATATATATGTATACATGTAGCCACGGCAAAATTGAGGAAGTGAGTTTAAAATAAATATTAAAATAAATTTTCTAGCTAATTTAAACGATTTTGAATTATAACTATATAAAAAAATAAAAACAACTATTATTAAGAACAATTCATATTATATTATCTTAAATTATATTTAAAAAACGGGCGTCGGTAGTCAATATTGAGCTGAGTGTGACATCGATTGAGGATATGTGCATCCAAAAGGCCCTGTGCTATTATTCACGGCTAGTGACAAATGCTTACAAAAACTGTGTCTGAAAAGAAATTTGCAATTTCCTACTAAAATGAAAGAATTAAATATCGATTCTTATGAAAATGTTAATAAAAATTTAATTAAAAAAACAATACTAGAGAGATCTACTCATAATTCTTTAATAGACATAAATGCAAAGAGTAGTCTCAGACTATATAGCAAATTGGCTCACTATCAGGGGGGTGCTAGATATTTGAACAATGTGGACAGAAATGGTAGGTATATAATCGCCAATTTTCGTGTGTATAGTTTTAGATGGAATTCAAAAAGAGCGAACGATGAACGTATATGCGTTTTATGTGGAGGTCTCGAAAGTGTGGAACATTTGATTGAGGATTGTGAGGGTACTGCTGGATGCTTAAGAGATAAGGTTTACAAATGTAATCTGTATTCGTCTGTTAGCATATTAAATGAGCATGACCTAATGACTCTAAGCTATATAATTGAATACTTGAAATACATCCTAAATCGACGTCAATCCTATTTATAGAATTTACCACGTATTAAACTAGAATGATAATATTGTTTTTGTTTGCCTCTTTATCTGTTTGAAATTTTCTTGTTTTCATTACTCTATTTAATATATTGTAAATTATTTTATTAAGAATTGTGTATTTAAAAAAAAAAAATATATATATATATTTAGTTTAAAAAAAAATTGGTGTATAGTTTTAAAAAAAAAACTAAACACTTTATAGAAAATAATTGAATTATCAATTATTTTCATAAATATGAAATTAAGTTAATTTAGTAATTTTAATTAAAAGAGGTATTATGATGTATTTTTAAAAAAAAATAATGAAAACTAAATATACGGTACTTTAGAAAAAAAAATCCAAAGCAGAGTATTGTATGTGGAATTATGAAAATTGGAAAACGATCGGTGCTAACGCGATACACGTAAATATAAAAAAAATAACACGTTGAACCGAAAGTCTTTCAATAAAAGCTGGGCCCATTAAAAAAGATAATATTGAGGTAGTAAGATCTTTACTATCCAGTAAGTGTCTAAGTTATCGACTAGTGATTCGAATCAGAAATACTGAAAATAAAAAAAAGTACAAAAAAAAGAACAAAACAAAATATATGTAAAAATAAAATATATTTGAAATAAATAATTTTTCATTTAATATGTTGATAGTATAACTATCCTTAAAATACTAAGTTTGGTTGTACAAGTTATAAAAAAAATTACATGAATATGTACTAGATTGAACTGTAGTAAAAAGAAATATCGTATAAAAAAAAAAAAACGACACTACAGTAAAAAAAAATGTTCAAATATGTCTGATTTGCAAAAATATAAATATACACTACAAATTTAATTCAGATACATAGTTGTATATAAAGGGGACTTTACGCTTCTGTAAAGAAAAACTACAAGGCCAAAAATACCAAGCGTATACAAAACAATATAGTTATAAATTAAAAAAGTCATTGCATATTCACATAAAATACATAAATTGTACAGCCAAAATGTGTATAGAATGTGTATTGAAATGTGACAAGTTTGAAAAACCACAAGTTTCGGAATGGTGAATTAAATAAATTATACAAAAAAAATATACTTAGATACAATCAGATAGAAACCATTAATTCGCCTATTCGATACTTCAGCACAATCCATAATAAATATTCAATTTGTAAATTGAAGAAATAAAAATTCAAAATACCATCTGATTAATTCATGTGAGACAACTACTTTTAGTAACTGTACTGAGCCAACTAATTTTAGTAACTGTCTTGAGACAAGTACTTTTTGTAACTGATTTGAAATATGTGCGGAAATATCGAAGTAAGCTTGGATATACGCAAGTCATATCCGATCTAAGTAAATGTTTGTTGAAATTATGTAAATTCTCAACTCGCATAAACCAATAATTATATAAATTATTATTTTTTGAATAATAAAAATATGAAAACAAAATAATAATAAATTTTAAACAGTGGAGTACTAAAAAAAATTATTCTCCACTCCAGGGGGCCAAAAAAATTAGCGACATGCTAATTGAAAAATATTAAAGCAAGAATGACACGAATAGATGAATGAAAAATCTTACAAATGTGGATTAGACGTGAAGATTTAAATACATTTAGATGTTTAATTAGGATGCAGTAACGTTACCATTCCCTTGATATCCTCTGAGATAGTATGGCCGAATGTTGTATATCGACATGCCGAAGGTTTTCTTATTAGATTTTGGAGCTTTTAGCCTAACTGAAGTTGGTGTAGTGAACTTTATTATCTTGTACGGTCCATTGAATTTTGAAGCGAATTTAGGTGCGATATTCTTGTTCATATTCGGGGCCAAGTTTTTTACCATGACCAATTGACCCACTTTATATTTAGACAGCGTTGGTTTATTTAAAGTTTGGTTGACTCGTTGTTGGTGAGCAATCTTTAACGCATCTTGTATATGTGCTTGTGATGGTTTAGCAGAACTCGTGATTAACTCAGTTAATTCGTTTATAATCACAAACGGCGTCATTAACTTTCTACCAAAATAAACTTCAGCTGGTGTTGAGTCGATTGTACTTTTGTAGGAGTTGTTGTAATTGAAAATTACAAAACTCAAAAATTTTGACCAATTTTTATGTTCTACAGAATATTCTTTGAGAATGCATCCTAAATTATATTTTATCTGTCGATTGAGGCACTCGCTCTTGTTCGAAGATGGTGTATAGCTCGAACAGTAGGCAGCTCTAATACCATTATTAAATAAGAAGGTTATCCACTTGATCGACGCAAAGGCTGGTCCGTTGTCGGCTACAACAACCGTCGGATATCCGTTTTGCAGGAAAATCTTCTGTATCAGTGAAATGGCAACGTCACTGGTCTGCCTTTTACATGGAAAGGCGAAAGCAAATTTTGAAAATCCATCTACAATAGAAAAAATATATTTAAAACCTTCACTTGATCTAATAATAGGACCGATAAAGTCGACGTACAAAGTATGTAGGGTATACTCCGGCACGGAACTACTCAACTGAACCTTATCGTTACGTGTATATGGCCTTATAGCCTGGCACACTTTACAGGTTCTGACATAGTCCCTTACTTTTGCATAGAGGTTTTTGTAGTAAAATATTTTACTAATTTCACGGAATGTTTTAATTACTGAATTATGCGCAGCATACTTGGAATCATGATAATATCGAAGAACGTAATCGAGTAAATTATCTGGTAAAAATATACGTTTTAGTCGATTCCTTCCGACGAACTTATAAATTAACCCATTCTTTATGCAAAAATTAGGGACATTCATCTGAGCCTTAAGGTTTTGATAAATGATTTTACATTCGGGAGAGTTACGTTGCTCGCTTTTAATAGAAAGGTAATCAAAATTTGTATTAGCTAAAACGTTAATAAAGTTCAGTTGCGCATTGTTCCTGATTTCTTCATTCACCGATTCTAAGTCAGTTTGATCCAAAGTATTGGTTATCTTTTTTAAAAGGTTTGCATAACCTGGATCATTGCTATGCAACTCTTTAATTTTAATGAAATTTTTGCCTGAATCTTGATTTGAATCAGAAAATTTGTTCACTATCATATGGTCAGTTTCGTATAACCTAGATAGAAAATCGGCCATATTGTTCAATTTGCCCTTAATATGTTCCGGGGTGAAGTCATATCTCGAAATTTTAAGGATCCACCTAGATAATTTATTAAATTTATTGGGGGTATTAAAAATCCACAATAACGACCTGCAGTCAGTCTGTAGAGTAAACTTGCGGTCGGTTAAAAAATCTTTAAATTTATCTAGGGCCGTTACTACTGCGAGAAGTTCTAATTCATGACTGTTATATTTTAATTCGGCTGGATTCAATTTTCGAGAACAGTACATAATGGGGTGCAAACCGTCATCATACTTTTGAAGTAATACCGCGCCCAGACCAGTAGCTGATCCGTCAGTTTGTAGCACAAAAGGTTTGTCAAAATTAGGATGTTTTAAGACAGGCGCACTTACTAAAGATTTTTTTAAAGTAGAGATTGCATCAAGATGAACCTTAGTAATTTTGAACCTAACACCTTTCTTTTTTAAACCGTTTAACGGAGCTACAATCTGACTGAACATGGGAATATAGCGGGAGTAAAAAGCCGCAGCCCCAACTAGACGCATAACTTCTTTGACGTTTTTTGGAGTTGGCATGTCATTGATTGCTTGCACCTTAATAGGGTCTATAAAGCGTCCCTCAGCGGATATTACGCTACCCAACAAACGTACCCTCGACATACAAAATCGAGCCTTAGAAGGATTAATAGTGATACCGATAGACTTTATTTTAGTGAACAAGAGATTCAGGTGATTTAAATGTGATTCAATGTCGGGCGAATGTACAATTAAATCGTCATAATAAATAAGAAGAAATTTATGACGAAATTCTGCGAGACTGGAATTTAAAAAACGAGCTAATGATTGACTAGCCACCTTTAGCCCGAAAGGCATGGTATTGTACTCAAACAGACCATATTGTGTGACGATCGCGGTGACATGTTTCGAGTCATCTGATAATTTTATCTGATGAAAACTGGATTTCATGTCGAGGAGTGTAAACACTTTCGAATTACCTAAGCTAGCGAAAATATGAGCCATACTGGCTGAACTCATCGGATCAAACTCTATATGTTTGTTAACAAACCTATAGTCAGCGACTAACCGATAAGAATCGTCTTTTTTTTTAACAAAGAAGACGGGTGAGCTATAATTAGAGTTCGAAGGAGAAAGTACCCCTTGTGTAACAAGCTCTTGAACATGCTCGTCCAAAAGTTTGGCTTTATCAGGTGCCAGATAGTAAGGAGCTTTACAAACCGGAATGTTATCGATTAACTTAATTTTATATTCAAAACCCTTGGCAAGACCAGGAATGTCAGAAAAAATCGATTTAAAGTTTTGAAGAAGTGTTTGCAACACTTTGGTTTGTTTGCTATTAAGATTTACTTTCGCTTCAACAATGGTATTAATAATTCGATTATTATTACAAAAACCCGAAAACGGTATTTCAACATTAGGATGAAAATAAAATTTGATCGTCGACTTAAAGAAGTCCAAAATGATGTTGCAATTTTTAAGTGTGGCAACACCTAAAATTACCTCAAACGGTAATGAATCTACTATAAAAAAAGTTTGAGTCCATGAAAAATTAGCCAATTTAAAATGAAGTTTCGCAGTTAAATTACATTTTAAAAAATTATTTCCCGGCAAAGAAATAGTTTTATCAATTGATTTGGTGACGATGTTTCTATTGTTAGCTTTTAACTTGTTAAAAGTCGCAGTTTTAATAGCATTAACAGTAGCACCGGAATCAAAAAGTGTTAATAAAGGATAACCTTGAATGAAAATGGTTTGTAGAGGTAAAATAGTATAATTTAAAATAACATCATTAATAAGAAACTTGGGGTCTATTGCGAGTTTTTTGGAACCGTAGTACTAACATTTATATTATCCTTCTTTCTTTTAAAACAAAATTTAAAATTGTGATTAGTACCTTTACAGAAAGTACAAAAAAGTTTAGTGTCATTATGCGTATTTTGAATTGAACTAACGTTTACACTGAGGGGTGTTGTAGATATTCGCGCTTGAATTTCCTCAATTTTAGTGATTAGTTGATACAAATCTTTATAAGTATCGGGAATTTGATATAAACCAAGAATAGTTAGGACAGAATTATTGGCATGAGCAAAAATAATTTGTATGATTTCGGATTCAGATGAATCATTAAGTAGGATGTTCGCGAATTTTATTATTGAAGGAACAAATGTCGAAAATTTTTCAGTGTCAAGTTGATTTCGCCGGACCAATCTATCAATTAATATCTGTTTAGTCAAAGGTGGAATATAAACTTGTAATAAATTATGTTTAATATTTTGCCAAGACAAAGAGTCAGCCAAACAAGTAGACCAAAATGTTTGTGCGTTCGAAGCACACCTATTGATTAAAGATTTCAAAAGAACGTCTATAGGTAAAAAATTAATATCAACTAAATGTTGAGTATCGACAATAAACTGTATAATATTTTCTGGAACCGAAATGTCCAGAATAGTGATTTTATTTATAAAGGAATCTATATTCGGTTTTGCAAAAAAACTAAAATTTGAAGTTAATTGATTTGAACTAGTGTTATTATTTGATAGAGTAGTTGTTATTGTTGCCAAGGCATCGGTAATGCTACTAATCTGCTTGCTTTGCTGTTGTATTTGTTGCTGTACATCCGAAACGTGCAGCACTGACGCATGGAACTGTTGAGCTGTAGTCTGCATCTGCGTAGTTATAGCCGCTAAGTTAACCGCTGATACTTGATGAGGCGTGATGAATAAGTCATCTGGTGAAGCTGGAGGATCGTCATCTCCTGGGGTACCTGGTGTATTACGAGTTGTTCTCGGCATAATGAAAATTTAAACCACAAACAAAATAGAAGAAAGAGAAAAAAATTAGCACTAAGTTAAATATAATTATAGAATTAAAGAGAATGTAAAAGATATAAATGTATAAACATAAAGAAAAAATTATAATCATTTCAACTTTCAAAAAGAATTTCAGAATCACAAGTCGAGCTTTGTGAAAACTATCGAAAACAAAAGACACATATGGATATTTGCTCTGCTTCCATATGTGTATTTAAAAAAAAATTAATTTAATATATATTTAGTTTAAAAAAAAATTGGTGTATAGTTTTAAAAAAAAAACTAAACACTTTATAGAAAATAATTGAATTATCAATTATTTTCATAAATATGAAATTAAGTTAATTTAGTAATTTTAATTAAAAGAGGTATTATGATGTATTTTTAAAAAAAAATAATGAAAACTAAATATACGGTACTTTAGAAAAAAAAATCCAAAGCAGAGTATTGTATGTGGAATTATGAAAATTGGAAAACGATCGGTGCTAACGCGATACACGTAAATATAAAAAAAATAACACGTTGAACCGAAAGTCTTTCAATAAAAGCTGGGCCCATTAAAAAAGATAATATTGAGGTAGTAAGATCTTTACTATCCAGTAAGTGTCTAAGTTATCGACTAGTGATTCGAATCAGAAATACTGAAAATAAAAAAAAGTACAAAAAAAAGAACAAAACAAAATATATGTAAAAATAAAATATATTTGAAATAAATAATTTTTCATTTAATATGTTGATAGTATAACTATCCTTAAAATACTAAGTTTGGTTGTACAAGTTATAAAAAAAAATTACATGAATATGTACTAGATTGAACTGTAGTAAAAAGAAATATCGTATAAAAAAAAAAAACGACACTACAGTAAAAAAAAATGTTCAAATATGTCTGATTTGCAAAAATATAAATATACACTACAAATTTAATTCAGATACATAGTTGTATATAAAGGGGACTTTACGCTTCTGTAAAGAAAAACTACAAGGCCAAAAATACCAAGCGTATACAAAACAATATAGTTATAAATTAAAAAAGTCATTGCATATTCACATAAAATACATAAATTGTACAGCCAAAATGTGTATAGAATGTGTATTGAAATGTGACAAGTTTGAAAAACCACAAGTTTCGGAATGGTGAATTAAATAAATTATACAAAAAAAATATACTTAGATACAATCAGATAGAAACCATTAATTCGCCTATTCGATACTTCAGCACAATCCATAATAAATATTCAATTTGTAAATTGAAGAAATAAAAATTCAAAATACCATCTGATTAATTCATGTGAGACAACTACTTTTAGTAACTGTACTGAGCCAACTAATTTTAGTAACTGTCTTGAGACAAGTACTTTTTGTAACTGATTTGAAATATGTGCGGAAATATCGAAGTAAGCTTGGATATACGCAAGTCATATCCGATCTAAGTAAATGTTTGTTGAAATTATGTAAATTCTCAACTCGCATAAACCAATAATTATATAAATTATTATTTTTTGAATAATAAAAATATGAAAACAAAATAATAATAAATTTTAAACAGTGGAGTACTAAAAAAAATTATTCTCCAATTGTTGTGAAATTATTTTATTTTATTAAGAATGTTTTTTTTTATTTAAATTTAAATTGAAAATTGAAATTTAAAATTATTATTATTGTTACTATTTTCTTGTAATTTTCAAATGTAATTAATTGATTATTATGTCAAATAAATGAAATGAATGAAATGAAAATTATATTTACGTACCTGATCTTTCTACCCAAATAGCTGCTCTCTCATCATTTCGTGGAAAATAAAACAATCTGGTTCCATTAGATTTTTTTTGAACACACCCGCAATATTTACAAAAATCATAAACTGATGTCTTAATGATGTATTTTTCAAAAATATATTTTCAATTAAAAAAAACTAAAACTATTCAGATTTTCACTAGAAACAAGTCGACAATAATTAAGTACTTTTCATCTGGAAATATCGGAAATAAATAAATTCAAAATTTGTGATCACATACTAAAGTCTAAACTCACTCTAAAAGTCTAAACCATAGGTGGGCAGACCTTTCTGCGCTGGGCTCTGAGTGAGAGGTAGGAAGAGAGATAGAGTAAATATAGGGTATCCTACCAATTATTATTATTTTCTTTTTTTAATTAAAACATTTTCTGAAAAAAATATAATAATACCAACTATTTTTATGGACACTATTATTCAAAGTATACAATACATACAATACATTGAACACATACTCTGGAATTTTGGGCTGGTGATTTACCGCATGTAAAGTTTTTGATGATTTAGCTTTAGTTTAGATTTTTGAATTCATATCGGAGAACTAATAAACAATTATTTACTTGATTTAATTATTTTTTCTTAGTAGGAGGTATAGTGTCATGGGAATTTGATGACACTGGATACAAAAAAGTTGCCAATGATAAAGCTGGATGGGGGGGGGAGGGTTGGTAATTTGTTACTAATTTTTAAATGGTAAAATTTTC
Organism: Nineta flava; assembly: GCA_963920215.1. NCBI lineage: Eukaryota > Metazoa > Arthropoda > Insecta > Neuroptera > Chrysopidae > Nineta > Nineta flava. Next base: position 78,573,474 of record OY986040.1, read on the forward strand.
CATAAAGTGGGCTTACATATAGTTGTTGTTGTTGTAATTATTGTTATTGCTATCATCATTATTGTTATTATTATTATTATTATTATTATTATTATTATTATTATTATTATTATTATTATTATTATTATTATTATTATTATTATTATTATTATTATTATTATTATTATTATTATTATTATTATTATTATTATTATTATTATTATTATTATTATTATTATTATTATTATTATTATTATTATTATTATTATTATTATTATTATTATTATTATTATTATTATTATTATTATTATTATTATTATTATTATTATTATTATTATTATTATTATTATTATTATTATTATTATTATTATTATTATTATTATTATTATTATTATTATTATTATTATTATTATTATTATTATTATTATTATTATTATTATTATTATTATTATTATTATTATTATTATTATTATTATTATTATTATTATTATTATTATTATTATTATTATTATTATTATTATTATTATTATTATTATTATTATTATTATTATTATTATTATTATTATTATTATTATTATTATTATTATTATTATTATTATTATTATTATTATTATTATTATTATTATTATTATTATTATTATTATTATTATTATTATTATTATTATTATTATTATTATTATTATTATTATTATTATTATTATTATTATTATTATTATTATTATTATTATTATTATTATTATTATTATTATTATTATTATTATTATTATTATTATTATTATTATTATTATTATTATTATTATTATTATTATTATTATTATTATTATTATTATTATTATTATTATTATTATTATTATTATTATTATTATTATTATTATTATTATTATTATTATTATTATTATTATTATTATTATTATTATTATTATTATTATTATTATTATTATTATTATTATTATTATTATTATTATTATTATTATTATTATTATTATTATTATTATTATTATTATTATTATTATTATTATTATTATTATTATTATTATTATTATTATTATTATTATTATTATTATTATTATTATTATTATTATTATTATTATTATTATTATTATTATTATTATTATTATTATTATTATTATTATTATTATTATTATTATTATTATTATTATTATTATTATTATTATTATTATTATTATTATTATTATTATTATTATTATTATTATTATTATTATTATTATTATTATTATTATTATTATTATTATTATTATTATTATTATTATTATTATTATTATTATTATTATTATTATTATTATTATTATTATTATTATTATTATTATTATTATTATTATTATTATTATTATTATTATTATTATTATTATTATTATTATTATTATTATTATTATTATTATTATTATTATTATTATTATTATTATTATTATTATTATTATTATTATTATTATTATTATTATTATTATTATTATTATTATTATTATTATTATTATTATTATTATTATTATTATTATTATTATTATTATTATTATTATTATTATTATTATTATTATTATTATTATTATTATTATTATTATTATTATTATTATTATTATTATTATTATTATTATTATTATTATTATTATTATTATTATTATTATTATTATTATTATTATTATTATTATTATTATTATTATTATTATTATTATTATTATTATTATTATTATTATTATTATTATTATTATTATTATTATTATTATTATTATTATTATTATTATTATTATTATTATTATTATTATTATTATTATTATTATTATTATTATTATTATTATTATTATTATTATTATTATTATTATTATTATTATTATTATTATTATTATTATTATTATTATTATTATTATTATTATTATTATTATTATTATTATTATTATTATTATTATTATTATTATTATTATTATTATTATTATTATTATTATTATTATTATTATTATTATTATTATTATTATTATTATTATTATTATTATTATTATTATTATTATTATTATTATTATTATTATTATTATTATTATTATTATTATTATTATTATTATTATTATTATTATTATTATTATTATTGTTATTATTGTTATTATTGTTATTATTGTTATTATTGTTATTATTGTTATTATTGTTATTATTGTTATTATTGTTATTATTGTTATTATTGTTATTATTGTTATTATTGTTATTATTGTTATTATTGTTATTATTGTTATTATTGTTATTATTGTTATTATTGTTATTATTGTTATTATTGTTATTATTGTTATTATTGTTATTATTGTTATTATTGTTATTATTGTTATTATTGTTATTATTGTTATTATTGTTATTATTGTTATTATTGTTATTATTGTTATTATTGTTATTATTGTTATTATTGTTATTATTGTTATTATTGTTATTATTGTTATTATTGTTATTATTGTTATTATTGTTATTATTGTTATTATTGTTATTATTGTTATTATTGTTATTATTGTTATTATTGTTATTATTGTTATTATTGTTATTATTGTTATTATTGTTATTATTGTTATTATTGTTATTATTGTTATTATTGTTATTATTGTTATTATTGTTATTATTGTTATTATTGTTATTATTGTTATTATTGTTATTATTGTTATTATTGTTATTATTGTTATTATTGTTATTATTGTTATTATTGTTATTATTGTTATTATTGTTATTATTGTTATTATTGTTATTATTGTTATTATTGTTATTATTGTTATTATTGTTATTATTGTTATTATTGTTATTATTGTTATTATTGTTATTATTGTTATTATTGTTATTATTGTTATTATTGTTATTATTGTTATTATTGTTATTATTGTTATTATTGTTATTATTGTTATTATTGTTATTATTGTTATTATTGTTATTATTGTTATTATTGTTATTATTGTTATTATTGTTATTATTGTTATTATTGTTATTATTGTTATTATTGTTATTATTGTTATTATTGTTATTATTGTTATTATTGTTATTATTGTTATTATTGTTATTATTGTTATTATTGTTATTATTGTTATTATTGTTATTATTGTTATTATTGTTATTATTGTTATTATTGTTATTATTGTTATTATTGTTATTATTGTTATTATTGTTATTATTGTTATTATTGTTATTATTGTTATTATTGTTATTATTGTTATTATTGTTATTATTGTTATTATTGTTATTATTGTTATTATTGTTATTATTGTTATTATTGTTATTATTGTTATTATTGTTATTATTGTTATTATTGTTATTATTGTTATTATTGTTATTATTGTTATTATTGTTATTATTGTTATTATTGTTATTATTGTTATTATTGTTATTATTGTTATTATTGTTATTATTGTTATTATTGTTATTATTGTTATTATTGTTATTATTGTTATTATTGTTATTATTGTTATTATTGTTATTATTGTTATTATTGTTATTATTGTTATTATTGTTATTATTGTTATTATTGTTATTATTGTTATTATTGTTATTATTGTTATTATTGTTATTATTGTTATTATTGTTATTATTGTTATTATTGTTATTATTGTTATTATTGTTATTATTGTTATTATTGTTATTATTGTTATTATTGTTATTATTGTTATTATTGTTATTATTGTTATTATTGTTATTATTGTTATTATTGTTATTATTGTTATTATTGTTATTATTGTTATTATTGTTATTATTGTTATTATTGTTATTATTGTTATTATTGTTATTATTGTTATTATTGTTATTATTGTTATTATTGTTATTATTGTTATTATTGTTATTATTGTTATTATTGTTATTATTGTTATTATTGTTATTATTGTTATTATTGTTATTATTGTTATTATTGTTATTATTGTTATTATTGTTATTATTGTTATTATTGTTATTATTGTTATTATTGTTATTATTGTTATTATTGTTATTATTGTTATTATTGTTATTATTGTTATTATTGTTATTATTGTTATTATTGTTATTATTGTTATTATTGTTATTATTGTTATTATTGTTATTATTGTTATTATTGTTATTATTGTTATTATTGTTATTATTGTTATTATTGTTATTATTGTTATTATTGTTATTATTGTTATTATTGTTATTATTGTTATTATTGTTATTATTGTTATTATTGTTATTATTGTTATTATTGTTATTATTGTTATTATTGTTATTATTGTTATTATTGTTATTATTGTTATTATTGTTATTATTGTTATTATTGTTATTATTGTTATTATTGTTATTATTGTTATTATTGTTATTATTGTTATTATTGTTATTATTGTTATTATTGTTATTATTGTTATTATTGTTATTATTGTTATTATTGTTATTATTGTTATTATTGTTATTATTGTTATTATTGTTATTATTGTTATTATTGTTATTATTGTTATTATTGTTATTATTGTTATTATTGTTATTATTGTTATTATTGTTATTATTGTTATTATTGTTATTATTGTTATTATTGTTATTATTGTTATTATTGTTATTATTGTTATTATTGTTATTATTGTTATTATTGTTATTATTGTTATTATTGTTATTATTGTTATTATTGTTATTATTGTTATTATTGTTATTATTGTTATTATTGTTATTATTGTTATTATTGTTATTATTGTTATTATTGTTATTATTGTTATTATTGTTATTATTGTTATTATTGTTATTATTGTTATTATTGTTATTATTGTTATTATTGTTATTATTGTTATTATTGTTATTATTGTTATTATTGTTATTATTGTTATTATTGTTATTATTGTTATTATTGTTATTATTGTTATTATTGTTATTATTGTTATTATTGTTATTATTGTTATTATTGTTATTATTGTTATTATTGTTATTATTGTTATTATTGTTATTATTGTTATTATTGTTATTATTGTTATTATTGTTATTATTGTTATTATTGTTATTATTGTTATTATTGTTATTATTGTTATTATTGTTATTATTGTTATTATTGTTATTATTGTTATTATTGTTATTATTGTTATTATTGTTATTATTGTTATTATTGTTATTATTGTTATTATTGTTATTATTGTTATTATTGTTATTATTGTTATTATTGTTATTATTGTTATTATTGTTATTATTGTTATTATTGTTATTATTGTTATTATTGTTATTATTGTTATTATTGTTATTATTGTTATTATTGTTATTATTGTTATTATTGTTATTATTGTTATTATTGTTATTATTGTTATTATTGTTATTATTGTTATTATTGTTATTATTGTTATTATTGTTATTATTGTTATTATTGTTATTATTGTTATTATTGTTATTATTGTTATTATTGTTATTATTGTTATTATTGTTATTATTGTTATTATTGTTATTATTGTTATTATTGTTATTATTGTTATTATTGTTATTATTGTTATTATTGTTATTATTGTTATTATTGTTATTATTGTTATTATTGTTATTATTGTTATTATTGTTATTATTGTTATTATTGTTATTATTGTTATTATTGTTATTATTGTTATTATTGTTATTATTGTTATTATTGTTATTATTGTTATTATTGTTATTATTGTTATTATTGTTATTATTGTTATTATTGTTATTATTGTTATTATTGTTATTATTGTTATTATTGTTATTATTGTTATTATTGTTATTATTGTTATTATTGTTATTATTGTTATTATTGTTATTATTGTTATTATTGTTATTATTGTTATTATTGTTATTATTGTTATTATTGTTATTATTGTTATTATTGTTATTATTGTTATTATTGTTATTATTGTTATTATTGTTATTATTGTTATTATTGTTATTATTGTTATTATTGTTATTATTGTTATTATTGTTATTATTGTTATTATTGTTATTATTGTTATTATTGTTATTATTGTTATTATTGTTATTATTGTTATTATTGTTATTATTGTTATTATTGTTATTATTGTTATTATTGTTATTATTGTTATTATTGTTATTATTGTTATTATTGTTATTATTGTTATTATTGTTATTATTGTTATTATTGTTATTATTGTTATTATTGTTATTATTGTTATTATTGTTATTATTGTTATTATTGTTATTATTGTTATTATTGTTATTATTGTTATTATTGTTATTATTGTTATTATTGTTATTATTGTTATTATTGTTATTATTGTTATTATTGTTATTATTGTTATTATTGTTATTATTGTTATTATTATTTTTTTTTTTGGGGCAGTGAGGTGGGAAATGCATTGACGCACTGAGTGTGGGACTCCTGGCAAACAGCCAGACTACCCACTAAAACCCACCCCCTTCTTGGGGCTCTGAGAACCAGCTCATTAGCCCCCGCAGGTTAAAAAATAACAAAAACAAAACTTAACAAATAACAAAATATCACAACACTACCTAGTCAAATGAATTGACTAGGTAGGAAAAAAATAACCAAAAATAAAATATATAAAAAAAATTAACAACAAAATATGAACAACAAAAACAACAACAACAAATAACAACGTTGCAGTGAAGATGTAAAAGGTCTTCACTGCAACAAATAAAAATACTTAAAAAAAATAGATAACAATATAAAAAAAAAATTTAAAACTTAATAACTAGATAACAATAAAAACTATTAAAAATTAAAAAACATAACAACGTGTAATAGTGTGGGTGTAAAGAGCCCACACTATTACAATAAAAACAATAAAACCTAAATACTAAGTGTAATAAAATGTGATATTGTGGGTGTAAAGGGTCCACAATATCACAGATAAAATCAATAAATAGTCTTAAATCACAAAACATTTAAAAACAAGATAAAACTGTACGAGGCTGTAAGTAAAACACATAAAAGAGACGACTTTTTAAAAACAAGAGATGTTTCCCGTAGAGTCTCCATAGAAGGTGAGATTCATTTAAAAATGAATAAAATCATCCTCTTCACGGAGCTCGCATTATACGATAATGCACGTGCTACTTTTTTTCGAAGCCGTAGTCTTTGCCGTAAAGGTTCAAGGACTACACACTCCTCAACAATATGCCTCATGGTTTGCACTGTCCTGCAAACAGTGCACCTTGGCTGATCCTCACCGCAGAGAAGATATGCATGCGAGATTTGAGTGTGGCCTATTCGCAAACGCGTAAGGGCCACACACTATTATTCTTATTCTTATTCTTATTCTTATTCTTATTCTTATTCTTATTCTTATTCTTATTCTTATTCTTATTCTTATTCTTATTCTTATTCTTATTCTTATTCTTATTCTTATTCTTATTCTTATTCTTATTCTTATTCTTATTCTTATTCTTATTCTTATTCTTATTCTTATTCTTATTCTTATTCTTATTCTTATTCTTATTCTTATTCTTATTCTTATTCTTATTCTTATTCTTATTCTTATTCTTATTCTTATTCTTATTCTTATTCTTATTCTTATTCTTATTCTTATTCTTATTCTTATTCTTATTCTTATTCTTATTCTTATTCTTATTCTTATTCTTATTCTTATTCTTATTCTTATTCTTATTCTTATTCTTATTCTTATTCTTATTCTTATTCTTATTCTTATTCTTATTCTTATTCTTATTCTTATTCTTATTCTTATTCTTATTCTTATTCTTATTCTTATTCTTATTCTTATTCTTATTCTTATTCTTATTCTTATTCTTATTCTTATTCTTATTCTTATTCTTATTCTTATTCTTATTCTTATTCTTATTCTTATTCTTATTCTTATTCTTATTCTTATTCTTATTCTTATTCTTATTCTTATTCTTATTCTTATTCTTATTCTTATTCTTATTCTTATTCTTATTCTTATTCTTATTCTTATTCTTATTCTTATTCTTATTCTTATTCTTATTCTTATTCTTATTCTTATTCTTATTCTTATTCTTATTCTTATTCTTATTCTTATTCTTATTCTTATTCTTATTCTTATTCTTATTCTTATTCTTATTCTTATTCTTATTCTTATTCTTATTCTTATTCTTATTCTTATTCTTATTCTTATTCTTATTCTTATTCTTATTCTTATTCTTATTCTTATTCTTATTCTTATTCTTATTCTTATTCTTATTCTTATTCTTATTCTTATTCTTATTCTTATTCTTATTCTTATTCTTATTCTTATTCTTATTCTTATTCTTATTCTTATTCTTATTCTTATTCTTATTCTTATTCTTATTCTTATTCTTATTCTTATTCTTATTCTTATTCTTATTCTTATTCTTATTCTTATTCTTATTCTTATTCTTATTCTTATTCTTATTCTTATTCTTATTCTTATTCTTATTCTTATTCTTATTCTTATTCTTATTCTTATTCTTATTCTTATTCTTATTCTTATTCTTATTCTTATTCTTATTCTTATTCTTATTCTTATTCTTATTCTTATTCTTATTCTTATTCTTATTCTTATTCTTATTCTTATTCTTATTCTTATTCTTATTCTTATTCTTATTCTTATTCTTATTCTTATTCTTATTCTTATTCTTATTCTTATTCTTATTCTTATTCTTATTCTTATTCTTATTCTTATTCTTATTCTTATTCTTATTCTTATTCTTATTCTTATTCTTATTCTTATTCTTATTCTTATTCTTATTCTTATTCTTATTCTTATTCTTATTCTTATTCTTATTCTTATTCTTATTCTTATTCTTATTCTTATTCTTATTCTTATTCTTATTCTTATTCTTATTCTTATTCTTATTCTTATTCTTATTCTTATTCTTATTCTTATTCTTATTCTTATTCTTATTCTTATTCTTATTCTTATTCTTATTCTTATTCTTATTCTTATTCTTATTCTTATTCTTATTCTTATTCTTATTCTTATTCTTATTCTTATTCTTATTCTTATTCTTATTCTTATTCTTATTCTTATTCTTATTCTTATTCTTATTCTTATTCTTATTCTTATTCTTATTCTTATTCTTATTCTTATTCTTATTCTTATTCTTATTCTTATTCTTATTCTTATTCTTATTCTTATTCTTATTCTTATTCTTATTCTTATTCTTATTCTTATTCTTATTCTTATTCTTATTCTTATTCTTATTCTTATTCTTATTCTTATTCTTATTCTTATTCTTATTCTTATTCTTATTCTTATTCTTATTCTTATTCTTATTCTTATTCTTATTCTTATTCTTATTCTTATTCTTATTCTTATTCTTATTCTTATTCTTATTCTTATTCTTATTCTTATTCTTATTCTTATTCTTATTCTTATTCTTATTCTTATTCTTATTCTTATTCTTATTCTTATTCTTATTCTTATTCTTATTCTTATTCTTATTCTTATTCTTATTCTTATTCTTATTCTTATTCTTATTCTTATTCTTATTCTTATTCTTATTCTTATTCTTATTCTTATTCTTATTCTTATTCTTATTCTTATTCTTATTCTTATTCTTATTCTTATTCTTATTCTTATTCTTATTCTTATTCTTATTCTTATTCTTATTCTTATTCTTATTCTTATTCTTATTCTTATTCTTATTCTTATTCTTATTCTTATTCTTATTCTTATTCTTATTCTTATTCTTATTCTTATTCTTATTCTTATTCTTATTCTTATTCTTATTCTTATTCTTATTCTTATTCTTATTCTTATTCTTATTCTTATTCTTATTCTTATTCTTATTCTTATTCTTATTCTTATTCTTATTCTTATTCTTATTCTTATTCTTATTCTTATTCTTATTCTTATTCTTATTCTTATTCTTATTCTTATTCTTATTCTTATTCTTATTCTTATTCTTATTCTTATTCTTATTCTTATTCTTATTCTTATTCTTATTCTTATTCTTATTCTTATTCTTATTCTTATTCTTATTCTTATTCTTATTCTTATTCTTATTCTTATTCTTATTCTTATTCTTATTCTTATTCTTATTCTTATTCTTATTCTTATTCTTATTCTTATTCTTATTCTTATTCTTATTCTTATTCTTATTCTTATTCTTATTCTTATTCTTATTCTTATTCTTATTCTTATTCTTATTCTTATTCTTATTCTTATTCTTATTCTTATTCTTATTCTTATTCTTATTCTTATTCTTATTCTTATTCTTATTCTTATTCTTATTCTTATTCTTATTCTTATTCTTATTCTTATTCTTATTCTTATTCTTATTCTTATTCTTATTCTTATTCTTATTCTTATTCTTATTCTTATTCTTATTCTTATTCTTATTCTTATTCTTATTCTTATTCTTATTCTTATTCTTATTCTTATTCTTATTCTTATTCTTATTCTTATTCTTATTCTTATTCTTATTCTTATTCTTATTCTTATTCTTATTCTTATTCTTATTCTTATTCTTATTCTTATTCTTATTCTTATTCTTATTCTTATTCTTATTCTTATTCTTATTCTTATTCTTATTCTTATTCTTATTCTTATTCTTATTCTTATTCTTATTCTTATTCTTATTCTTATTCTTATTCTTATTCTTATTCTTATTCTTATTCTTATTCTTATTCTTATTCTTATTCTTATTCTTATTCTTATTCTTATTCTTATTCTTATTCTTATTCTTATTCTTATTCTTATTCTTATTCTTATTCTTATTCTTATTCTTATTCTTATTCTTATTCTTATTCTTATTCTTATTCTTATTCTTATTCTTATTCTTATTCTTATTCTTATTCTTATTCTTATTCTTATTCTTATTCTTATTCTTATTCTTATTCTTATTCTTATTCTTATTCTTATTCTTATTCTTATTCTTATTCTTATTCTTATTCTTATTCTTATTCTTATTCTTATTCTTATTCTTATTCTTATTCTTATTCTTATTCTTATTCTTATTCTTATTCTTATTCTTATTCTTATTCTTATTCTTATTCTTATTCTTATTCTTATTCTTATTCTTATTCTTATTCTTATTCTTATTCTTATTCTTATTCTTATTCTTATTCTTATTCTTATTCTTATTCTTATTCTTATTCTTATTCTTATTCTTATTCTTATTCTTATTCTTATTCTTATTCTTATTCTTATTCTTATTCTTATTCTTATTCTTATTCTTATTCTTATTCTTATTCTTATTCTTATTCTTATTCTTATTCTTATTCTTATTCTTATTCTTATTCTTATTCTTATTCTTATTCTTATTCTTATTCTTATTCTTATTCTTATTCTTATTCTTATTCTTATTCTTATTCTTATTCTTATTCTTATTCTTATTCTTATTCTTATTCTTATTCTTATTCTTATTCTTATTCTTATTCTTATTCTTATTCTTATTCTTATTCTTATTCTTATTCTTATTCTTATTCTTATTCTTATTCTTATTCTTATTCTTATTCTTATTCTTATTCTTATTCTTATTCTTATTCTTATTCTTATTCTTATTCTTATTCTTATTCTTATTCTTATTCTTATTCTTATTCTTATTCTTATTCTTATTCTTATTCTTATTCTTATTCTTATTCTTATTCTTATTCTTATTCTTATTCTTATTCTTATTCTTATTCTTATTCTTATTCTTATTCTTATTCTTATTCTTATTCTTATTCTTATTCTTATTCTTATTCTTATTCTTATTCTTATTCTTATTCTTATTCTTATTCTTATTCTTATTCTTATTCTTATTCTTATTCTTATTCTTATTCTTATTCTTATTCTTATTCTTATTCTTATTCTTATTCTTATTCTTATTCTTATTCTTATTCTTATTCTTATTCTTATTCTTATTCTTATTCTTATTCTTATTCTTATTCTTATTCTTATTCTTATTCTTATTCTTATTCTTATTCTTATTCTTATTCT